>LPNX010170229.1:346129-396083 GCA_001517045.1 Pseudotsuga menziesii
TTCTAAAAATATCTTGGTGAAGATGTCTGCAATCTACTCATCAGTCAGGCAGTATTGCAAAATGATGGTCCTGTCATTCACTAGCTCCCTAATGTAGTGCATGTGAATCTCTACATGCTTGGTCCTCCGCCTGGTAACTGGATCCATGGATATCTTAATAGCACTCTGGTTGTCACAAAAGAGGACAATGGACAAAGTACTACCAAGATCAAACTTTGAAAGAATGCCTTGCAACCAAACTGCTTGGATGCAAGCATTCACTGCTCCTCGATACTCGACCTCTGCTGAATATAGTGCTATGGCAGCCTGCTTTTTTCTTGACCAGCAAATAGGGCCACCACCAAACATGAATACATATCCAGAAGTTGAATTCCGATCAATAGAATCACCCGCCCAATCAGAATCTATGTATCAAACCAGCTCTAGCTCGGAGTCTGCAACATAGTGAATGTCGTAGGTCCTGGTTCCCTGAATATACTGGAGGATCCTCTTGGCTGCCTTCCAATGAAGATCATGAGTCTGCTACATGTATCTTGATATAGAATTCATGGCATATATAGCTTGCAAACCAAAGATGGATCAGTGATGTATCCCTTAGGCTGCTTCATGTATATCTCCTCATGAATATCTCCATGGAGAAAGGCTGACTTAACATCCATGTGATGTACCTCCCAGTGCTTGGATGCTGAAATAGCCAAAACAAGGCGGATGGAGTCCATTTTTGCAACCGGTGCAAAGGTCTCATGGTAGTCCACTCCTTGGATCTGAGAGAAACCTTTTGCTACCAGCCTTGCCTTATATTTGTAGGTGCTTCCATCAGCAGCAACCTTTGTCCTAAACACCCACTTGCATTGAACCAATTTCCTTCCCGGAGGAAGAGAAACTAGCTCCCAAGTAGTGTTTTACTGAAGAGAATTCATCTCTTCATCCATGTCAACTTTCCATCTTGGATCATTCTGAGCATGGTAGTAGGATTTTGGATCTAAACTAATAATCAAATAGCAAGTTTTGGACAGCAAATTATCATAACAAGGGAGCGCAATACCTACTCTTTGGAAATCAGACCGGGTTCGCCTTGGATCATCCGGATTTCCAATGTTGTCTCCTGCGGAGGAGAGTGTCCGTTGGGCCCATGTAGGAAGATGATTTTGAACTTCAGGTTCTGATTCAGCATCTGATGATTGCCACCCACTAATATCAGAAATCATAGGATCCAAATCAAGGTCATCACCCCCAATTTCATCATCCAAATATTCAGTAGAATAGGAAGGAAATTCAGCAGTTTTCTCCTTCACTAGTTCTATCTCCTGAAGAGGCTCATCGAACTTGACACTTCTCTCGATGATGATCTGTTTGGTATTGATATCTAGTAGCTTGAATCTTTTAGATTCATCAGGATATCCAATAAACAGACATTCTATGCTTTACGGTTGCAAAGCCCTTCTTTTATCAAGCGGAATCTGGGCCCATGCAGTGGACCCAAACACCCGTAGGTTCGACACATCCGGATTGTGTCCGAAGTATGCTTTGAAAGGAGTATTTCCTTTCATGGATGAGTGTGGCACCCTGTTCTGAATGTATTCTATATCATGCATGGCTTTAGCCCACAAATTTGCAGCAAGTTTCTTTGACTCCAACATACAGGTGGTCATCTCCTTGAGAGACCGGTTCTTCCTTTCTGCTACTCTGTTCTGGTGGGGAGTGTAGGGAATTGAATGCTGGACCTGAATACCACTTTGGGAGCATATGTATAGAAACTCATTACTGACATACTCCCCTCCATTATCAGATCTCAAGATCTTGATCTTAAGCCCAGAGGTATTTTCGATCAAGGCCTTCAATTCAGAAATTTTTTCACATACTTCTGATTTCTTTTTGAGAAAGAAAACCGATGTATACCTTGAAAAATCATCAATAAAAGTAAGGAGGTACCTTGATCCATTCATGGATGTGACAGGCATCAGACCGATGATATTAGAATTTATCAGCCCCAATATGCTTGTAGCTCGGTTTGCCTTCCCCCGATCGAACTTGTGCTAAGGGTGTTTTCCAATCACACAGCCCTTGCAGAGTCCCGTGGTTGCCTTGATGACCAGGAGGCCTTCAACCATGGAGTTTTTCTATAATTGATGCAAATATTTGAAATTAAGATGGCCAAACCTCTCATGCCACATCCTACTAACCTCATTGTAATGTCCCGGTTTTGACCCCATTTGCATGATGTATATAATGTAATTAATCGTGGTGAGGAGCTAAAGGCAAAAGCCCCACCATCAATTTGGTTTTGTATGTTTCGGCAATAGGGATAGTTGCCGATGGTATGTTGTGCTATAAGGCACATTATAATTCGACATCATGTAAACACACACATCAAATAAACTAAAACTGCAACCAGCTATGACAGTGCAACGTTAAATGAAAAGGGCATGGTTCCAAAGGATAAGGGGTGGGGGATGTCAAACCTTGGTTATGGGGGAAAAACCCATGCCTTACCACCTTATTTGATTTGCCACCTTTTCTTGTTTCACCAACCTCTTCAATGTCTTGACTTTGTTAGTTGGGGTTAGTTATTGCAGGAGGAAACATGGGCATGGGAAAGCATCAATTTTGGCAGGCTGCTGTCAGTTCGAATGGTACGCATGCCCAGTAGAGAACCTTCATTTTTCTCTCATGCCTGGTCTCCATTCTCCTCTGTTTTTTCCCCATTCTGGTTGTCGGTTCATCATCCTCATGCGCAGAGCCGTTGCTATTTTCTCCTCACGCACATGAACTCTGCGTTGATTTCCTCATGCAGGGAGCGGATGCAATTGCCGCTGTCACCCAGGATTTTCGGGTGTAGGAGCCATTCATGCTCAGGGAAATGTGTGCGGCTTGCTGTTGACTTCACCCACGTTTTGGGCTATTTCTATTCTTCCCATGATTTTTGGATGTGACTGTGAGTCCGATTTCTTCCTCAATTGGGGACTGCGTGTGTTTTGCCCATGTTTGCATGAGCTGTGTCCTTCTCCAGCGTTTGTGTGGAGGAGTTGTGTGTTGTGGAATTCCAAATCCATTGGCTGAGTCTCCCATGTCTATGCTGGGAGTTCTGTTTCCTTTTCCATGATCTGTGGGTTGCGTAATGTTGTCATCATTCATTGTGAGTTTGGGCTGCTGTTATACCCTGGTTTGGGTTGCAGCTGAGTTGCTTTGGCCATGATAGGGCCAAGAAAAACTCCATGCTATCTTTTGGGCTTGAGCTGTGCTCATATTTTGTTTGGGGCTATCCCTGGTGGTCTTTGCCTTCATCACAGAGCCGTGAATGAAATTTTTTTGCTGCGAGTATGCAGTGGTTATTCCCTTGGAATGTGCTGGCTTGGCCAATCTGTTGAAGGCCTATTAAACCCAGCTGCCTTGGTTTGCTTATTGTGTCCCTTGGCTATGTGTAAGCCTGCGTTGTTCCCTTAGCCCTTGAGGAATCATGCCCAGCTCGGGGGTGGCAGCGTTGCTAAGAGATTGATGAGCATGCTGGCCTATGGTTGGGTGGAACGTTGCAGCGACGTAGCTGGTTGCGGGATTCTTCATCAAAAGATAAGTGCTGCTGGTTACTTCATCTCTGCAAATTATGTTGATGACAAATGAATTATAATGAACATGATTAATGCTGGAATGTATGTTTGTTTCCGCTGTATAATTAAAGGATTATGCATCTGTGCATTCTTGTATGTTTGGCAATCCTGTTATGATGCATGTTTAAGCTTCCAATTTCAGCATTGATATCTTTTGATTATGTTCATGGGGTTGTTTGCCCGGTTGTATGTGGTGTTCGTCGCGTCCTCTTCACCGGTCTGAGGGATGGGGACGTGACAGTATGGTATCAAAGCTCATCTTTGCAACAATGGGCCTCTATGGGCCATGAAGGATGCAGTGACAGAAGGTAGAATTACCTTCTCTGTTCAGCAGAGCAGCAACAAGTTTCAAAAATCACCAAAGTGCCTGAACAGTCAGAAGAGTTAACGGAGCTTACTTCCGCTGTGGCGGAAAGATTTGCGATTTTCCCATCCGCCATTGCGGACGGTGAAGTGATTCCGCATCCGACGTGAAAGTCACCCAACCGCCGACGCCGGAAGTGACATATTCCAAGGAAGAAGTCGTGGATTTGTAGAAGAAAATGTGGTTTGGCCTTCTGCCGTTGCGGAAGCCAAAGGCATTTTCCTTCCGATGTGGCGGAAGGTTTAGCATTTTCCAATCCGCCGTTGTGGAAGAAGAAGCAACAAGTCTTCTGATGGGAAAGTCCTCCAATTGCCGACGAAGGGAATTTTTTTTGAAAATTTTGCCTAAGTGTTGGAGCAGTCGGAAGAACCAGTGGAAAAACTTCCGCCATTGCGGAAGAGTTCACGAAGTCGACTTCCGATGTAGAAAGACCGCCGACAGCCGACGCGGTAGGAGAAAGTTCGAAATTTGTCTAAGTGATGAAATCGTCGGAAGAGAAAGCAGTTTCCAGTCTGCCGTTGCGGAAGCCAAAGTCATTTGGCTTCCGATGTGGAAAGCTTCTGACGTCCACCGTTGCGGAAGAAGGAAGGGTTCCAACGTCCGCCGTTACAGAAGAAGGAAGGGTTCCGACGCCCGCCGTTGCGAAAGCAGAAGTGATGAGTCTTTCGATAAGAAAGGCTACCGACGCCGATCGGAAGGAGAAATCATTTCGCAAGCCGATTCTGCGGAAGGAGTATTTGTTTTGACAGCCGATACGTCAGATTGCACGAAAATTAAAGATTTACCAAAAAAAAAAAAAAGAGGCCACAAGGGGGAAAGCCCCCTTGACCCCCGTCATTCCCGGAGACAGTCATTCTTGTGAAAAGAAAATTCTGTGTTTTGGGAAAATTAGTAAAACCCAAAATTCATAAAAGATGAATGGTGCAACGGAAGTGAGGTGGTTGAAGCTGGCAACCAAAAATACAGCTGTGTGTTTTGCCTAAAACTGGTGAAAGTCTTCATTTTTAAAAGTGGTGTGGTTTCCACACCCGGGGTTGGAATGACGCATGTGAATAGGCGTTGGAAAGCTTATCCAGCAAGGAACAAGGATAAGTGACCAGAATCTGAGCATGAAGCAGTAAAGTGCTAATGATGGCCACTGCTATCAAATGGAAAAATCTGGACAATTGCATGCCCTGGGGTAGCAAGGACTATGAAGTCAACCAGCTGCCGTGTGAAAAAAGGAATTCCATGAGAAGATGAGGGATTTGAAAGGGAAGTTTTCATTAGACCCTATATTGCTGATTTTAACTACATTTCCTAAGTTTATGCTTGAAATGCATGAGGATATGTATTGCATGCATAGGATATTGCATGATTGGTAAGAATATTGGAAATTATATATTTATAATGAACCACTAATGATAATCATTGCTTTGATGTTGGAATTTGTGGAAAAACCAACAATGACATGGACCCGGATGAATATGTTTCTCATGCTGATGAATGAGACCAGCAACCCTGTGGAGAAAGGGATAAGGCAACAAGTCCATAACAAAAGTTGGTGAGCAAATGCTGCAATCTCCTGCAAAGGACCAACCAAATTGGTCATGTCAAGGGTGTAAGTACGACCCATGTAGGTAAGAGGTTCTTATGACAGATTCCATGGAATGGTAAAGGTAAGAGACCTCCTACCATGTGGAAATTTGAATATAGAAAGGTGTCGTGCTTATATATGTTGATGCTATTGATTATAGTAATGCATCCTATATGAGGTAGTCACGGTTAGCCCATGGTATGTTTGAATGCATTGAGATGAATGCATGTGATATTGTGAATAACTAACAGCTGAAATGATGAATTAATGATAATTCTGGAACTGTTTCGAAGGTTGTTATGAATGTAGGATAGTCATGATCAATTGGCTGCCAGAAATGCTCTATTGAAGAGCAAGGTAGTATGAATGATACGCTTGTGAAGTAATGGTATCTAAACTTTCATTTAATTGCATAAATGATATGACTATACCTTGCAATGTTAGTATGATAATGATTGCAGGAAGTAAATGAGCTTCGATAATATTGATGTGACTAACAACTGGAAGTATTTGAATTTTATAAATTCTGAAAATGCTTCAGTGTTGGTTGTAGCAATGAGATAGTATATGCATCCAGACTTACCAAGTGTTTGGTTGATTGAAGCTCATGTTTCAGGTAGATTATTTCGAGCATGGCATTGAGAGGTAAGACCCTGACCAATGCCAAAATCTACCATGTGAAAGATCTTGTTAAATTTGAATTATGAATTTCAAATTTAAGAAATTGCTGACAACTACTAGTCACTATTGGATTGCATAAGCTTGTGTTTGGATGTTTGAAGCTTATGTTTCAGGTAGATTAATTCGAGCATGGTAGTGAGAGGTAAGATCCTGACCAATGCCAGAATCTACCATATGATATGCATAATAGGTTGTTAAAATTCGAATTGTGAATTTCGGATTTGAGAAATTGCTGACGACCACTAGCCACTGTTGGCTTGCATAAGATTGTGTTTGGTTGATTGAAACTCATGTTTCAGGTAGATTATTTGAGCATGGCATTGAGAGGTAAGACCCTGACCAATGCCAGAATCTACCATTTATGAGAGGAAGTCTCATGGTTGTGAAAGTAGTTGATATGCATAATGGGTTGTTAAATTTGAATTATGGATTTCGGATTTAAGAAAGTGCTAACGACTACTAATCACTGTTGGCTTGTGTGAGATTGTGTTAGGAGGGACACATGGTAAGTGGGTATTCATGTTATGATAGTAGGAATACAATTATAATGGGCATAGTAGTGCTGCTTACAAGAGACCCACAATTGAGCAAGTCAATTTCTGTAGTAGAGTTGCAAATTCTTATTGAATTTGATTGCTAAATGTCATCGCTTGGTTATGGAACGATCAATTGGATTGTAGTATTAGGTAATGATTGATTGTTTGGCTATTTGATGAATGTGTCAGGGGTACACGTTGCAGGAAGACCATGTGCGATGGCCTGCAGAAGCCAAACTTCATGGGAAGGTTTTCCCTTATCTTGGAAATGGGTTTTGGGTGAAACACCATTAGACATTTTGAGAAATGTCTCATCTGCACTGCATGTTTGATAGTAACATGAGTGAGATGGCGTAGATTATGTCCGTAAGACATGTGTGGATATGAAACGTAAACAGGAAGCAGGGATGGGGGCTTGGTTTTCTTAAACCTGGTGATTGGAAACCACACAGACAGAGCTAGAGGGATGACTTTCTTCTCCACAACCCTGGGATAGCACTGGAAGGGAATGCAGGGCCTGAGGGACTGAGTAGCAGAGAAGGGACTGATTCCTTGTGTTGGGTGTGTGTGGGTGTCTTAGAATTCAGGCTAGTTCTGGTGTAGGTGTTCCTAGATCTGCAGCGAGCTCACCAGCTTAGCATTTGGCCTTTCTCGACTCCTTGACGGTGCCTAACAGATATAAAGGCATACTGTGACGACGAATGGATAAGTGTTCTATAACCCTTGCTATGAATACGCATGTTTAATTATTAAATTCCATATGCAGAACATGTTTTGATTTAGTATCCATTATGACCGAATGATATGAAATGTGATTACAGTTTTTGGGCAATAACGCTGATGAGTCTGCTTGTATTGCTTGTGTTGCTTGTGTGGACAGGCTAAAGGTAAAAGGTAAAGGTAAAGGTAAATGGTAAATGGTTGTTGTGAGGGGTTGCGGAGTAAGGGGTATTGTTGATATAAGTGTGTGTTGGTATAAGTGTATGTTGGGCTGTGATATGCCTGAGGATCCATAGTAGATCCTCGACCTAGAAATGGTCACAGTAAAAGTTCCAAGCCTAGTTGACATGATTATGTACTGGCTGGACATTAATTATTTGATGTTGAGGAGTAGCCTGCATGCTCACCTAACATATAAGTCCATAGGAGATCCCAAGGCTTGCAAAGCAAAGCAGGATCCTGTGGACAAACGAGGAAACGCACAATGCAGATAAGTATTGGATTATTTTGCTTATGAATATACATGTGTATATGATTTGGTTGTGATGTTTTAAAATTCTTGCTCTAAGAGATAAAACTAATGAGAATAAACTAAACATGTGAATTTATTCAATGTTTGGATATAGGTGTCGCTGGAAGCGAGGACTATGAGAGCATCCTAGAGATGCATGTGGACATGTGACTGTCCTGGAAAGCTCGGGTTGAGCGGTAATGAAAAAGGTGCTAGTAAGACGGGGGAGTCCTAGCAGCCGAGACAAACCATGTGGAGAGACTCCATGGTTTAGAGGTCTGGAATAGACCGAAGACACTAAGTGTCATGACCAAGAAGGATTGGTCCAGCATTCACGGTGAAGTGAAAGAGGCTGAGAGCATGAAAAGCCACAGTGATGGTGTGGGTTCCAGGATGGAACAAAATAAAGAGGGGAAAAACTCTTGCTGCTCTCTCTTGCCTTTTGATTATATATGTATATATATATATATTTATGCATTGTGAAAACAAATGATTGTTGAATGCATGTATGACTGAAAATGGAATGTGTGTTTTGTTGAAGGTAAATTGTGAATGCTGGAATAGTTAATTCCCTGCCCAGGAATGGACATGAATGAGCTCATGTGCCTATTGGGAAGGCATGAAAAATATGAAAGCCTCATTGATGAGACTTGGACTGTCATGCCAAAAGGGGAAATTAATTGACTGATTTTAATGTCTATATTATGCTTGGTCTGATAGAATTGCAATGGTGCATTTCACAGGTGAGAAAAGTGAAACCAGGTGGTGCACATTGAATATGGCAGCAGATCAAAAGTTGCTGCACTTGGCTGGAAGTCTACCTCAAATGATTCCCAAGACCTAAGAGAATTTTGGGGAGATGCTCAAGATACAGAAAAGGCAGAATGAAATGAACCACCAGATTTTGCAAGACTCTATTGGTTTGCAAAGGGAGGTGAAAATCCTTCTGGGAGCAATTGGCAAGGGAAAGGAAGGTGGATCAGCAATGGGACATTCGTCCAAGCGACCCGATAAGAAACGGTCCAGGCATGAAGACTTAAAGGAGATTGAGCAGGTAAAGATGAAGCAGCCAGTGAAATGCTGGAGATGTGGAGGACATCATTTTCGCTGGGACTGTCCAATGAGGGAACATGATGAAGGCAATAGCCGCAAAGTTCCTAGACTTCGGGATCAGCTGGAGCAGAGGACCAGCAGGGGAAGTCCATGGAAGCCGAGAGGCTTGGTCTTGAACATTCAAAGTAAATGATTGAACATGGGACAGATCTGCAAAGTTTTGGAAATTTTGATGTGTAATTGTATATGTATTGTATATATGTAATGGAACACCGAGGATGGTGTTATTCCAAGGGGGAGGGGAATGTAATGTCCCGGTTTTGACCCCATTTGCATGATGTATATAATGTAATTAATCATCGTGAGGAGCTAAAGGCAAAATCCCCACCATCGATTTGGTTTTGTATTTTTCAGCAATAGGGATAGTTGCCGATGGTATGTCGTGCTATAAGGCACATTATAATTCAGCATCATGTAAACACGCACATCAAATAAACTAAAACTGCAACAAGCTACGGCAGTGCAACATTAAATGAAAAGGGCATGGTTCCAAAGGATAAGGGGTGGGGGATGTCAAACCTTGGTTATGGGGGAAAAACCCATGCCTTACCACCTTATTTGATTTGCCACCTTTTCTTGTTTCACCAACCTCTTCAATGTCTTGACTTTGTTAGTTGGGGGAAGTTATTGCAGGAGGAAACATGGGCATGGGAAAGCATCGGTTTTGGAAGGCTGCTGTCAGTTCAAATGGTACACATGCCCGGTAGAGAACCTTCGTTTTTCTCTCATGCCTGGTCTCCATTCTCCTCCGTTTTTTCCCCATTCTGGTTGTCGGTTCACCTTCCTCATGCGCAGAGCCGTTGCTGTTTTCTCCTCACGCGCAGGAACTCTGCGTTGATTTCCTCATGCAGGGAGCGGATGCAATTGCCGCTGTCACCCAGGATTTTCGGGTGTAGGAGCCATTCATGCTTAGGGTAGTGTGTGCGGTTTGCTGTTGAATTCACCCACGTTTTGGGCTGTTGCTATTCTTCCCACGATTTTTGGATGTGGCTGTGAGTCCGATTTCTTCCTCAATTGGGGACTGCATGTGTTTTGCCCATGTTTGCATGAGCTGTGTCCTTCTCCAGCGTTTGTGTGGAGGAGTTGTGTGCTGTGGAATTCCAAATCCATTGGCTGAGTCTCGCATGTCTATGCTGGGAGTTCTATTTCCTTTTCCATGATTTGTGGGCTGTGTAATGTGGTCATCATTCATTGTGAGTTTGGGCTGCTGTTATACCCTGGTTTGGGTTGCAGCTGAGTTGTTTTGGCCATGATAGGGCCAAGAACAACTCCGTGCTGTCTTGTAGGCTTGAGCTATGCTCATATTTTGTTTGGGGCTATCCCTGGTGGTGTTTGCCTTCATCACAGAGCTGTGAATGAAATTTTTTTGCTGCGAGTATGCAGTGGTTGTTCCCTTGGAATGTGCTGGCTTGGCCAATCTGTTGAAGGCCTGTTAAACCCAGCTGCCTTGGTTTTCTTATTGTGTCCCTTGGCTATGTGTAAGCCTGCGTTGTTCCCTTAGCCCTTGAGGAATCATGCCCAGCTCGGGGGTGGCAGTGTTGCTGAGAGATTGATGAGCACACTGGCCTATGGTTGGGTGGAACGTTGCAGCGACGTAGCTGGTTGCGGGATTCTTCATCAAAAGATAAGTGCTGTTGGTTACTTCATCTCTACAAATTATGTTGATGACAAATGAATTATAATGAACATGATTAATGCTAGAATGTATGTTTGTTTCTGCTGTATAATTAAAGGATTATGCATCTGTGCATTCTTGTATGTTTGGCAATCCTGTTATGATGCCTGTTTAAGCTTCCAATTTCAGCATTGATCTCTTTTGATTATGTTCATGGGGTTGTTTGCCCGGTTGTATGTGGTTTTCGTCATGTCCTCTTCACCGGTCTGAGGGATGGGGACATGACACTCATTTCCATGAGTTAGGAGAGCAGTGGGCTTTGCATCCGCAACAAAGTGAGAGAACTCATAGGCTTTTGCATGATGATTTGCAAGGCCTTTTGCAATGAGTTTTTCGGATGCAATTTCTGTTATCTCAACATCCTTTGGGCTGAACGAGACTCTCTTAGGCATTCCTGTATGTGTCATCTGATAGACACTAAGGATATTTGCTGCTAGAGACGGTCCATACAAAACATTAGAGAAAAAACCATTTTCAAGATCTACAGTACCTTGTCCTTCGAAAATGATGGTGGAGTCATCTCCCATGTGGATGGGGATGGATTTGCCGGTCTCCAAGGATGAAAATGAGTCTTTTTCAGCCATCATGTGATTCAAAGCTCCAAATTCAATTGGCAGTGCTTTGGAATTCGAAGTGCTTGCCATGAGGGCATGACCTTTCTCATGCTGTGGTTCCCGATCTTGGTGATCTCTCCTCCAAAAGCTCTCCGGAAGATTGATGTGATTCCTCTCAAGGAGAGAGGTTGCTTCATCAAGCTTTTTCTTCATGCAGGCATGTTCAGGGTGAAAACCCTTCCCACAGTAAGAACACTTGACTTTTTATTTCCCATTGTACCCTTTTCCTTTGTTCTTCCTTGAACTGGAAGATTCATCATGCTGCTGGTTTTCAACTCTAGGCTTGGGAGCATCAAATTTAGTTTTGTGATTTTTCTGCTGCTTTCCTTTACCCTTCAGATCTTTGGGCCCCGAGACATGGAGGGCTTGATCACGGGAAGATCGGATGATCCCCATCTGGACAAGCTTGTCATGTTCATTTGTTAGGGACTCAATGAAGGCATTGAGTGTAGGCATCTTCCATCCAGGGGTTGTGAGCTTCCCTGCACGGAATGTAGAAACAAAACCTGAATAATCAGCCCCGAGTTTGGAGAGTATGGCAAGGATGAGCTGATCATCCTTATTCTCCACACTGCATTGCTTCAAGAGTAAAATAGTATGCTTGAACTTTGTAAAGAAATCATTCAGACTCTCGAAATTGGAAGGTTGGAGAGACATGCGTTCATTTTCGAGCTGGTAAACCCTCAAGTCATCATGCTTTCCATATAGAGATTCCAATTTGTCCCATATTTCTTTCGGTGTCTTCAAATATGTAAGATGGAAGAGAAGGTCTCAAAAAATAGAGAGGCACAAGAAACCGAAGGCTTCATCCTTCTTGTTCAAGAATCTTGCTTTTTCTACGGTGGATCCAGGCTCAACTTCAGTGTCCATGGTGACTCTAAAAAGTCCTTTGGAGTGCAACTGAATCTCCATATAACTTTTCCATGAGTGGAAATTGTATAGAGTCAAGAGATCTACTAAGGAGGCCATCTGGATGTGCTGTAGCAAATGCTTCACCTGTAGAAACCTGAAAATCAAAACAGAAAGGGAAAAATAAGGTCGGACAACCTGCACATTCTAGGATTTCATCACACCTAGCATAGTCAATCAAGCAAGCTTGATCAACAAGTTATTTACTTGGGATATTGAGTGGTAAGCCTTGGATTCTGGTGCAGTGCTGGAATTTTGAGCTATTGCTCACTTTTCATGGAGAAATATGTCAAAAATCTTGTTTCTGAGAGATAGATCTTCATCCTGGAATATGCTTTGATACCATATTAATTCTTGCACATGATCTAGGAACAAATAATCAATCTCATCAAGAAATAATCAATAAATAACTTAGAAATGGTGTTAATCAGAACCGGAATTGGTTTCCTCTCTGTATATTTAATAAACAATGAATGGTTACAATAACAATGTCAAGTAATAGCTTGAATCCATGAGGAATTCGAATACCTAAGGAGGGAATTCGAAATCAATGAGTGAGTTTGGCTTAACTGACTCTAAACCATTGGTTTACACTCAGTTAACCACTTGACCAAAACCCTAATTGACTCACCAAACCCTAACTGAAGTCGGAGTGCAATAAATGACTGAATCTCAACTAAAGGAGATCAAACACATGTCATAGCAAGCCAACCATCTAGTGCTAGTGCTCCATGACTTCAATGAACCCCGATGAGGTTAACTAAAGCCGAACTGATCATCAAAAGTTGGTGGAGGCGCCCCTGTTGACTCTAGATCATTAAATAATATATTTAATGAGAGGAGGCACCTTAACTAACTGGTTGAACTGATTGTAACCACCAGTTAGCAATTAGGTGCATTAATATCACTCAGATCACCCCCAGAGTGCTCCAGTTATCCTCCTTAACTGTAGGAGAAGGCTAAGTTAGCCTCCTTGACTGTAGGTAGGTGTGGGTGTGACTGGATGATGGCAATTAATGCTCCACTGATGTCAATTATACTTATGATAGTGGTCTAACTAGGCCAATTTGAACAAAAAGAGTGTGTATGTTGGCAAATGTCTCCAACAGTTTGCTTTAAAACCATGTGTGGTTTTACACTTTTTCTTTTCTTTTTTTGTTCATTTTTCTTCTTTCCATCTTATCCCTTCTCTCCCACGTGGATCTTCCTTTACCACAGGTCAAGGGTAAAACTACTCTGATACCGCTAGTAAGGATAAAACCCTACATGTCACATATGTTGATGTATTTGTAACTTCGGAATGTATTCATCCGTATATCTTATGTATTGTACCCCGATGTTTATTCTGGGATGTGTCTGTAATGTATTTGAGTCATGTCATGCCCCGATGTTCCTATCAGGGGGTTCTATAATGCAAACAAGTCATGTCAAGTCATTGTGGGTAACCCTCCTATTTGTAAAGGGTTAAAGTCCCCACAGTTGTGGGGCCCTAGGGTTATTAGACTATCCTAGAGAAATCAAACCTAGGTGAATCATTGTAAGTCGAGGCAATAGTCCCCACCATTGTGTTAAGGTTAACCCTCCTTGTTGGTCAGAGGAGGCAAAGTCCCCACAAGTTGTGAGGCACTAGAGTTATTAGACACTCCAATAGATGTCAGCTCTAGTAAGTAATTGTTAAGTGAGGCCGATATGTTGGAGTGGGTTTCAAGTGAATGAAAGAATATAAATAGAGAGTGAGCCTCTCTATTTAACACACACACACTCACTCATTGAGGCGCATGAGTGAGAGGAGAAGTTGCTGAGACAAGAGAGAGGCTATTGCTGTCAAGAGATCATATTTATGTTTTTGGGTTTTACTTTTGCTGCTGATTCTATCTCTGAGGAAGTTGCGGGGTTTTCTCCTTTATGGTTTCTCAAGGAAAATTCTTTGTGTATCTTGTCTCTTGTGTTTATTGTTGTGCATGTTATTCTCGCAGTTAAAGATCCTAAGATCATAATGCTAGCTTGAATGATAAAAATCTAACATGGTATCAGAGCTAACTTGAGAAGAAGACATTGTGCAGCTAAAGAAGCTAGGGATTCTTACTTTTTGGGTCTCTCTACACAATCCATCAACAAAAGCATGCTAGGATGACTCTCCATTGAAGGGCGCATCTTTCTGTCGAAGTGGAATTCGATTCCGAGCATTTTCAGTTTTCGGTGCGGGAAATTAGGGATTTCTACAGAAGAGGAATTTTTGAGTGAGCCCGGCATAGAATTTATCTTCTCATCAAAATCGAATTTTAGAGACCTGGGTCAATATTTTTGGTTGGGTGAAACTCTGGGAAAGTCAAACCCTAGTTTGACCCCAATCTAGAAAAAACCCTAAATATTAAAACTGATAAGTTTTGGTACATTCGCTATATCTCTGTATTTGAGAAGGATCAGGACCTGAAAATTGTCGAGGTCGAAGATAAAATACCGATGTACACTATATCCAAACTTCAAGCTTAGATTCGCTATATTCTGGGTGATATGATCCCTCTAAGTTAGGGTTCCAGCCTCTTCCAGGATTCATCCCTAAACAGAACACTTGGGGAGAATTGATATATATTGGGCTACAAAGGTCCAAATGACATTTTTGAAGATGTTACAGAAAGGGCGTGGACTTTACTTTCTCTGTTCCGAGATTCAAACTCAGAAGATGAACCAGTGACACGTGGAAGTCGGTACAACTTTGCTGTTCGGAACAGTCCGAAAACAGGTCACCTTGGGAAAATGATCATAAGTCCAAATTGGTGAAACCAATTCTGATGAAACCTATGGTGATGGAACGGGGACATGCGAGGCTACCTCAATGTGAAGATTCAGACATAGAGGAGGAGTAATTATGGAGATACTACAGAAATAGTAACAAACATTTCTGCATGAGAAATTGGAAAACTAGGGCTTCCTGTTTCGGGAGCTTCCCTTCCCTATTTTCAGAAAAGGAGTACATTGGACAACTAAAATTGAAGAGATCTATATTTCTATCCAATCATATCTGAAATACTCCAAGTTTTGAAAATTAGGGTTTCTTTGACAATCCCTAGGTCAGCCATCTCCAGAACCAGGATGGACACCTCAAATTAGTAAGATCTAATCTTTTGCTATTTGCATTTGAGATTCTCATTTCAAAGTGATCTATCACATCAGCGTGATGATAAGCTTGGTGAAGTTGACAACTTCCAAGCATGGAAGTATTTGATCTCTTTGAAGAAAATGAATTGGAAACCTACATGAGTAGAGAGGTTCTAGTTCCAGAGGGAGATGAGGCTAAAAGCCTTACACCAGAAGAACTTGGTCGAGGCCAAGAAGATCATTGTTGATTCAATCACGGATCACATTGTACCACAAGTGTCTTCCCTAAAGACACTGAAGATGTTTGATTCATTGACCAAGCAATTTGAAGGGAAGAACATAAATCATAAGATGGCTTTAAGAAAACAGTTGAAGAATGTGAAGATCTAGAATGCAGAACAACTTGAAGCGGTAGAAGAAGAAGTGGAGAATGCAGAAGTTGTGATAAACACCTTGAATGGTCTCCCAAGATCATGAGATTCATTCATTCGATGAATGTGTGCCAGAAGGAAGTGATTACTTTCAGCAGACTCTGGGAATAAGAAGAAGCTCGACTCATAATAAGAGAAGAGAAGATGGGAACAACTGAAGATTAAGCTCTCACCATCGAAAGAAGATCCCTCAAGCGATGAGGAATATGAAGGACTCAATTCTTGAAGAACCTCTCATCCATATTGAGAATTTGGATAAGAAATGATGAAGTCATGAATGAAGAAGATGATGAAGTGAAAGGATCAAGAAGGAGTCTACCCATGAAACAAATAAAGATAAGTCTTCAATTGTCATTTCATGATATTGTTTTTATGCATTTGTTTATATTCAGTTGATGTATTATGCATGATAGAATGTTTGCATTAATGACAGTATACTACTAATATGCATGTGATGGGTAAGTAGCTCATGGTGCTATACAACTCTCCATTGCTACTTATCTAGAATGAAACCTCTTTGCTGACATATTGGATTAGTGCACAATCTCAATGTTGTCCTGGTAGAGATGGAAGGCATCTAGAAAGTTTTCGTGAGATATGGATGGATGTTGTATTGGCTAAAGTAGTTTCATGATCATATAGTTATGCATAAGAATTTTTCATTATGAAATGTTTCTAATCATACAACTAATGCATTTGACTTGTGGGAAAGACCCCGCTCGCCTACAAGCAAAGAAGGATGAGACTTGTTTCAAAGAACAAGTGACGACAATTCAAGATGAAGAATAATATGACGAATGCAATGACATCATTAATGCAGAACCTTCCAACCATGAAGAAGTAACCAAGAACAAAGGGAATACTAGTTCAAGAAGAATGATGTCTAGGTTGCAGTTCATAGTTCCATCATGCAGTAGATGGAAACATCATGGGATACAAGGCAATATTCGTAGCACGAGGCATAGACTACGAAGAGACATTTGCAGCCACTAGAAATACACATGACAGGAAGAATCATGTGTGCGAATGAAAGAAGACCTTGTACAAGATCATAAGACACCCATGGGATAAAAATATACATGAGGAGCTTGATGAAGATCTGAACCTTTTCTACAAGGTTGATAAAGGATGACAAGCTCACAGATGGGTGCGAGAAGAACACTTTCAAAGATAGAGGATCTTGGTATCCAGTGACCCTAGATGGATACATAGAATATTAGTAGCAGAGGAAGCTACTTGTCACTCCAGTACAGAATGTTTCAGTACATATAGTATGAAAGATAGAGGGAGTATGATGCTTCGCTTCAGAGGGAGTGACTGCAGAATATCCTGAGGTTCGACATGGTATGACAGGATGGATAGATTACTGATGACTCTAGGCCTTACTGAGATTAAAGCAGATTCCAACCTTTGCTTCAAGGTTGAAAGTGGAAGACCAGTGATGCTCCTGTTATGTGTCGATGCACTATTTTCTAGGCATGGAGGTGTGGCAGAATGTGGATGGAATCTTTCTCAGACAAGGGAAGTATGCAGTAGATATCTTGAAGAGGTTCAGGATGATGGATTGCAAGGCCATGAACACACCTATGGCATTGAAGCTGAATCTATTGATTGTTGCTTCATCAGAGACGATTGATGCCATGATGTATCGTCGGATGATTTATTCCTTGATGTACCTGACGAATACAAGACCAGATATTTGCTTTGCTGTGAACACATTGAGACATGTTCACCTGATAGTTGCAAAGCATGCAGTGAGGTACCTGAAGGGTATAGTTGAGTATGGGATCAAGTGTGATCTCTTGGTTGGCAAGATGGAGTCCTGCATGGCGTTGAGTACAGCCGAGGCAAAAGATGTTTCCACTTTCTATTTGGGAGGTAGTATGTTTCTTTTGAAAAACTACTATTTGATTTGATTGATTTGACTTGCATTTTTGGTATGATGCAGAGAGGAGCAGTGAAGCTCCAGTTTGTGATACAGATTGAGATCTCTCAAAAGAGGGATTTCTAGCATAACTGGTGAGACAGGTTGTCTGAGCATAAATCCTGGCAATGCTCGTAGGTTGCTCAGATGTAAACGGTCCTGTAGGTTGTACTAGGATGTAATAGGTCCTGGAGAATATTGTGGGTTATCCTTGGATGTAATCAGCCCTAATGTGATTCTATGCTAGAAATGGCCAGAGTGAAGTTTGAGTACTTCAGAGAGAAGCTTGGTGTTCTCCAAATCGAGATTCCTTCCAAGAGGAAGTGATGAGTCTGTGATGTGCCCTTCTGACATGGTGAGAGGATTGGTTCCTTACATGGTCAGATATAAGTGCTATGCCTTTCCGACATGGTGAGAGGATTGGTTCCTTCCATGGTCGGATGTAAGATCTGTGACATGGTGAGAGGATTGGTTCCTTCCATTGTCAGATGTATGTGTAGATCCCACATCCAGCATGAAAAAGGGATAGCTCTGTGAAGACACATCTAGTATGAAAAATGACTAGCTCTGTGTAGATCCCACATCTAGTATGAAAAAGGATTAGCTCTGTGAAGACTCATCTAGTATGAAAAAGGACTAGCTCTGTGTAGATCCCACATCTAGTATGAAAAAGGACTAGCTCTGTGAAGACTCATCTAGTATGAAAAAGGACTAGCTCTGTGTAGATCCCACATCTAGTATGAAAAAGGACTAGCTCTGTGAAGACTCATCTAGTATGAAAAATGACTAGCTCTGTGTATATCGCACATCTAGTATGAAAAAGGACTAGCTCTATGACGACTCATCTAGTATGAAAAAGAACTAGCTCTGTGTAGATCCGACATCGAGTATGAAAAAGGACTAGCTCTGTGAAGACTCATCTAGTATGAAAAAGGACTAGCTCTATGTAGATCCCACATCTAGTATGAAAAAGGACTATCTCTGTGAAGACTCATCTAGTATGAAAAAGGACTAGCTCTGGGTACATCCCACATCTAGTATGAAAAAGGACTAGCTCTGTGAAGACTCATCTAATATGAAAAAGGACTAGCTCTGGGTAGATCCCACATCTAGTATGAAAAAGGACTAGCTCTGTGAAGACTCATTTAGTATGAAAAAGGACTAGCTCTGTGTGATTATACATCGAGTATGAAAAAGGATTGGATTTGTAGATGTACATCCAGTATGAAAAAAGGCTAGATCTATAGAACTTCCTGTGACGAGAAGAATCAAGAGATAGCACCTGTGATGATTCAGTGATGATCCAGCAGTGATGATCCAGATCAAGTGATGATCCAGATCCAGTGATGATGTCGAGTGATGATTCAGATCCAGTGATGATCCAAATCCAGTGATGATCCAGATCCAGTGATGATGTCTAGTGATGATCCAGATCGAGTGATGATCCAGATCCAATGATGATGATCCATCAGTGATGATCCAGATCCAGTGATGATCCAGATCCAGTGACGATGATTCAGATCAAGTGATGATGATCCAAATCCAGTGATGATCCATATCCGATGATAGATATTACTTGAAGATGAAGATGACTTGAAGACAAAGATGACTTGATGATGATCCAGATGATACAGAGAAGAAGACTTGTGCTAATATATTGTGTCGAGAGAATACCTTCCTAGTTAAGAGGGAGTGTTGATGTATTTTTAACTTCGGAATGTATTCATCTGTATATCTTATGTATTGTACCCCGATGTTTATTCCGGGATGTGTCTGTAATGTATTTGGGTAATGTACCCCGATGTTCCTATCGAGAGGTTCTATAATGTAAACAAGTCATGTCAAGTCATTGTGGGTAACCCTCCTATTTGTCAAGGGTTAAATTCCCCACAGTTGTGGGGCCTTAGGGTTATTAGACTATCCTAGAGAAGTCGACCCTAGGTGAGTCATTATGAGTTAGGGAAATAGTCCCCACCATTGTGTTAAGGTTAACCCTCCTTGTTGGTCGGAGGAGGCAAAGTCCCCACAAGTTGTGGGGCACTAGGGTTATTAGACACTCCTAGAGATGTCGGCTCTAGTAAGTAATTGTTAAGTGAGGCTGAAATGTTGGAGTGGGTTTCAAGTAAATGAAAGAATATAAATAGAGAGTGAGCCTCTCTATTTAACACACACAGGCGCATGAGTGAGAGGAGAAGTTGCTGGGACAAGAGAGAGACCATTGCTGTCGGGAGATCATCTTTATGTTTTCGGGTTTTACTTTTGGTGCTGATTCTATCTCTGAGGAAGTTGTGGGGTTTTCTCCTTTATGGTTTCCCGAGGAAAATTCTTTGTGTCTCTTGTCTCTTGTGTTTATTGTTGTGCATGTTATTCTCTCAGTTAAAGATCCTAAGATCATAATGCTAGCTTGAATGATACAAATCTAACATCATATTATTTATTAATATATATATTTGATAATTGAATAATGACTTTACAATTATCAATATACATGTCGCTTAATAATTAGTAATTAATTATCTTAACTAATAAATGTATTATGAAATATCACTCATGATAACCAATTAGGTTAATTACAGCTTAGCAGTATGCATAAAATACAATAGGTCTGCTCAAACAAAAACTAGCTACTTACACAAAGTAGCATCATATGGATCCAATCCAGAATAAAATTTCTCTAAACTAGAAACCATATATTTTAAATCCACATATAACATTATACAACAAATGTGTATTAACATGTAGAAAGAAAGACTTATCTTTTCTTTCACTCTTCAACATTTCTTGACTTCTTGAATCTTTTGTTATCTAGAGAAGTTCTCTGTGAGATTTCCATTCTCTGTGATGTTCTTCAAGTCATCATCACTTTCTTAGTGATCCTTCGCTTTATATTTGTAGCACCCCAACTACGAGTCTCCAAAAGGTTTTGACTTTTCTCTAACAGGCTGGACTATAATTAGTCTCTAATACTTTTGACCATGTCTCTTCTCATGTGGATTCTCTCCATAAGATATCACAACCCTTGGCTGCCTAATTCATGGACTATGACTAACAGGTGTGAAACTTGTTAACACTTAGAACATTGATCCATCTTCAATCATGCTCCCCCCATTGATCTGGTGCCAAGATGACACTCCATAATTATCTCCCACAAGAAGATATGTTCCTTTCATTAATTAACTAACTCTAGCTGAGTTGTTAACTGAGTGTACTGAGTTGAACTGAATGGAAAATAGTGAAAATGCATACAACTAAGTGTAACTGAACTAAACTGAATGGAAATGCATGTAACTAAATGTAACTGAACAAAACTGAATGTAACTGAATAGTATCTGAATGGAAGTGCATGCAACTGAATGTAACTGAACAGAACTCAATCTAACTGAACAAAACTAATTGTAACTGAATAGAATTGAATGTAACAGAACCGAACTGAATGTAACTGAACAAAACTAAATGCAATTTAACGAAACTGCATGCAACTGGATGTAACTAGACATATTTGAATGGAACTGAAAAAAATTGAATGTAACTGAACATAATTGGATGCAACTAAATGCAACTGAACAGAACTGAATGTAACTGAATAGAACTAGGGCTTCTCCATTAGTGTTTATTTCGAACAATCACTTGCATAAATTCAGGATTTGATTCCTTAATTAACTGAACTTTGTTTACCATTACTAATACTCAACTGATATCTAACCAATTTGAGTTCACTTGGTGGCAACATGGGCAATTTGAAATCTCTATCCATCTATGTGCTTATATTAAATAAATTTGCATGGTCGATATGTGTTTTCATAAATTCTATATCATATCATACTCATAATATTGTTTCTGAACATATGATCATATGTATTAACTCGGGTCATGTTGGAGCAGGGTCCCGCAGCTACAGAAGAAGCTGCTAGTTTTGGTGGAAAGATAAGTTTTGGCGGAAAGAAGTTAAGACAGAGCTACGACGCCGTAGCACGTTTCCAGCTGGAGAGCAGAGCCGAAAACCATGACTTTTAAGATAGAAAAGTCAAGAAGGAAACGGTACCTGAGCGGCCGAGAAGAGAGAGCTCAACCACTGCATTGAAGGTAGCGGCGGAAGACAGGAGGGCTCAGCGACCCTCATAAAGGAGAAGGAGCAACGAGGCTGAAGCATTGAAGATGAAGGACAAAAAAGAGAAGCGGTGCATAGTACCCATGATTAGTGCCGGGAATCATGGAAGACTGAAGAGAGCTGTGGTGTGATGGAAAGCGGCTGCCTCAAGTACAGATATGGCCGACTGTCACTAGTTAGGGTTTGGGTTACTGTTGGGACAGGCCCACAGTGTTGTAATGGCAAGACCTTCGGGGTGCCTATATAAGAATATATTTTGTATTGTAAAAGGGTTTGCGGGTTGAAGAGCTAGCTAGTCATTTTGTTAGTTAGTAGTGTTTTGCAGAATATTAGACTGTTGTAAAAGCCTAGCTCTGGTTCTGTTATCAGCGGTAGCAATCTTACGGTAACCAGTAGCTGGCTTATAGAACATGTATGTAAAGATCCTCAGGGATCGACAGAGAGGGAAGAGTATATTGTAGGAGAGAAATATAGAGAGAAAAGAGATCTCTAAGAGGGAAGATCTTAAGCTGCATATGCGGTGCAGCAGAACTGTGTTTTACCTTCCCCTGAGCTATAATAAAACATAGTTCTGTGGACGTAACTTCCATCCTGGAGGTGAACCACGTTAAAATCAGTGTTATGCGATTGGTTTATGTGTTATGTTTACTTATGCATTTCTTAATCAGTTTGTGGACTTGTTTACAGTTTAATGAATGAATGTGTTAATCAGTTCACAACAATATAGAAGAGTAAATATAGGTTAACATCTTTGGCACGCTGTTTATGGTTCATTTATGCTTTGCGTATAACAGTCTCTATTGCTGTATCGAATAGCCTTGTATGTTAAGTCTTGCATGTCGACACGAGCAACGCTAAGTGCGCTAAACTGCGGAGGTAGGATATCACAGAGAGGTGATACCGCACCGGCAGAGGATCTGCGGTGCGCGATACCGCAAGTGAAGGACTTAGCGTTGGGCAGGAACTGCGTGTCGCACCGTGCGCGGTGACGCGATAAGGTTGGAGATATCGCGGGTTTGAGAAAGTGCGCACCACAGGAGAGACTCACGCGACGGTATAAAGGAATATCCTACGGCTAGAAGAGTTGCGAGACGAGGAAATCGCGCGACACGAGCAGGAGATCGCACGACGCACAGAGGAGAGACCGCAGCTGGGAGAGCTGCGAGACACCAGTGGGATTGCCACAGAACCCGGTCCAAGACACTTGAGTCCTTGGCCAACCCATTAGAGTCACTTTGGGTGAGACTTCAGGCTGCTTTGTGGTCTGTCCCCGAAAGGGCCAGTGATCTAGGGGTGTTGTTGGTTGGTAATAGTAAACCCGGGTCTTCCCATAGCAGCCAACAAATGGTTCCGTTGCCGGTTTTGAACAACTGAGCGCTAATGTTCTGTTGGCATCCTACCAGAGAAGAGTTTCACCAGTGGCTGGATTCAAACCTAAGGGAGTTTTCCAAGAAAGAAAATCGGAGCCCTAAACTGAGCACAGAGGACTGGTTACAAAAGCATATCATTTCAGATATACATGCTATATTTTTTGCAACCTATGGAAATGAGCTTTTCGACTGGTTATCCAAGTTGACAGATAGGAACATATTCAAGAAGAAAAGAAACATTGTCTGGACACTGGAGCTAATTCAGACCGTATAGAGACTCGACAATCCCCTTACGAGAGCAGTGGACTTCTGGCTTGCGAGTGTGCTAGGAGGCTTTGTAACAGAATTTGCAGTTGACCAGAGAAAAAGTTTCAGTGAGGCTGAGTGGTACTTCTTCAAAGGATATCATGGTAAGTACCTAAAATATCTAAACTTGTCCATTAAGATGCTGCTACATGAAAAAGGAGTAATGGACATGATTTCAGATGAATAAGTACAGATAGTAATGTCACAAAAGTTTGAAAGTGATTTTGATGACATTGGACGAACACGCAGTGGCAAGAAATATAAAGTAGCTTTCGGTTCTCCTATATTTGGAGATAGTTCAGACAATAGTAGGCAACCGAGTCCTAGTACCACAGAAGAACCGGAGGGGGGTATTCCTTACCATCCCTATACCCCACAAAAACAGACTGGGTCTCAGAGTAATCTCATAGGTACTCCATCCAGTAGCTCACAGACAGTACCTACTACAGCTACATCACCTTCACCTACACCATTGAGTGGAAGTAACCCAGTCAATCAGAACCTACCATAGAGAAATAGAATGGGAGATGATATGAAGCTACCTACCTTTAAGGGTACAGGAGAAGAGGACCCGGAACAACATTGGTTTCTATGTGAAGCTATGTGGACCATTAAAACAATCAACGACGATAACCTTAAACTTGTACAGTTGGTCACTACACTCAGAGATCGAGCTTTAACATGGTACATAAAGTATACCACACTACCCAAGACACTTGCCCAGGTCAAGAACGCCATGATTAAAGAGTTCAAGAAACCTAAGTCTGAGTCTCAGTGCATTATAGAGCTCAAGGATATTAAGCAGCTACCATCAGAATCAGTATGGGACTTTGACCAGAAATTCAAAGCTCTTATAGACCAAGTAAGTTTTGAGTTTGCGCCGGAGCAGCATAAGGAATGGTTTATCGCAGCGCTGCTCCCTCACATCAGATTTCCATTAATGTAGCAGAAACTCCAGACGCAGGATGACGCGTTGGAGATGGCGATGAAGCTAGAAGCTTCACCCTTAGCTGAAACCAGTGCAGGCATGACAACTCTACAGAACCAGTTGGCCAACCTCACGTTACAGATACACGAACTTAAGAAAGGAAAAGAGGTTATGCAAGACATATGGTGCTTACGATGTAGAGCACAGGGTCATACCAAAGATAACTGTCCAGTATTTGTAGAATACTTACCACCAGGGGCTCCTAACCCCTTACCACAAACGCAAGGGCCATGGTGTGAAATATGCAAAACACAAGGACACCCACCTCAGCAATGCCCTTTTCTTCAGAAGTATGTACAGACACCTAAGAACCTATACTGTGTCTTCTGCAGTTCTGTCGGACATGATGAACAGAATTGCCAAGCTTATGATCTCATGTTAGATAGAAAACATGACGCATACAGAGTCCAAGCAGAAACACAGGGTCCAGCAGCAGGACCACAGCCTGATCCGATGTATGGTGGCCGTGGAGGAGGATTCAGAGGACGAGACCGTGGAGGAGGCTTTGCACGAGGAGAAGGATTCGGCAGAGGAGAAGGTTTTGGCCGTGGTCGTGGACCAATCACTTGTTATAACTGCGGAGTGGTAGGACACTATGCTAGGGACTGTCAGAGCCCCACTACTACTTGTAATTACTGCAAATCGTATGATCATACCATAGAGGAGTGCCCTACCTTGATAGCTAAGATCAAAGACCCTAAGCCAACAGTACACAAGAACATCCAGCTTATTGCTGCTGAGCAGGCAGAACCAGAACTAAGAGTCAATATTGTGACTCGTAGCGGTGCTTCCACCAGTGGGACATCGTAGGAGACCGAAAAGAACACAAGTCAGGAGTGGGTGCATAGAGCTCCTAGTAAAGCAACAGCACTCGACCTACAGAAGAATAAAGAGACATTTCATGAAGCCAAGGCTTCCTTTGATGAACCTACGCAATCAGGATCGCAGGTACCGCCGTCTAGGGGCGTACCGCAGCAAGAATCGTATGGCGATAACCCCGAACAGATACCGCAGACTACCACATCAGGAAGATGCGACGAGGATGAATCGACAGGAAGTATACAATCCTTCCTTCGCAGTTGCTTGAAACTCTTGAGAAATGAAAAAGCTATCAGCGAGCTATAGTGCATCATAGATCAGTGTCAGCAACCCTCTCTCTCGGGCAGTGCACACCGCGCTGTTCATAATATTACAGGACACACAAGGACTGGAAGAGAGATGAAGCTCACATCACAGATTGGAGAGTTCAAAATGGATGAAGTCATCTTAGATCTGGGATCAGAGGTGAACGTTCTAACTAAGCAGACATGGGAACAGATGGGTAGCCCTTAGTTAGTCAGATCCCCTATCCACCTGAGATTAGCCAATCAACAGTGAGTATCACCATTGGGTCGACTGCCACAGGTGCCAGTTGACATTGACGGAGTTCGCACTTTTGTGGACTTCGAGGTTATAGAAATCATTGGCGACAGTCGCCCGTATCCAGCATTATTAAGTATCGATTGGGCAATCGGTAGCAAGGCTGTCATTGACCTAAAGAGAAGACAAATGACCTTTGAGGATGCGCAGATCCGGGTCATCGCACCGTTGGATCCTCACCAGGGTCCTAGATACATTGAACTTATCCGAGCAGAGGAAGAGTGTTAACACCCAAAAAAGGTTCACTACCTCATCTACCCCATTACATGGCTCATTTGTCCATTCTCCTACCATATTTCCATCAAAAACCCATAAAACCATCTAAAAATCCTCCAAAAGGCTTAAAATGCCTCCAAAAAATATCCAAAATTCCCCCCAAAAAGCAAAAAATCTCCAAAAAGGAAGAAAAAATATAAAATAATGAGGAAAAGGAGGAAAAAACCCTAAACAACTGAAACCTTAACCCTAAACCGGCACTCCACCACTATAAATAAGTGATGGAGACCCCTCATTTCAGATCCACAATCACAAGTATCCTGCCTTTGCCAAAATTGCTCGTGAAACCCTAGCTCACCATTGAGCTACTTTCACTGTGAGAGCCCCTTTTGGCCCATTTCCACCATTGGAGAAAGAGAAGGAGCAGCTGGAGCTCGGAGCAACCTCTCAGATCAGCGCAACGGGCTTCACCAACCTCCACATTGGAGGTCAGATCAATAAAATTCATTATTTATGTTTTACTGTTTTGCTTCATGAACATGTTTAGATTAATTTTCATTATTGTTTAACATCTTTTATTTCACATCTTATTGAACTGCTACTAAGGAATCCATTGTCCTTAGTAGGTGCTCATTCGCACAAGCTAGGGCTAAAACCCTAGCAACAGTTTTGGTGACTCTGCTGGTATTTATTTTATTTTATTTCCCGTTTTGTCCTTTCGGCTGTCATTTTTGGCCGCCGTAAACCGCCATTTTTTCCTTCACAGTCGCGTTCCAACCGCGCCTTTTCAGCCCTTAGTTGCGACCCGGCCGCGCCTTTCCAAACCTTAGCTGCGACTAGACCGCGCCTTTCAGCCGTTTTACCCACGCCCCGACCGTGCTTGTTTCATTCAAACCCGCACCCCGACCGCACCTATTTCATTCAAACCCGCGGCCCGATCGCGCCTGTTTCATTCAAACCCGCGCCCCGACCGCGTTTGTTTCATTCAAACCCGCGGCCCGACCGCGCCTGTTTCATTCAAACCCGCGCCGCGACCGCTCCGATTTCATTCAAACCCGCGGTCCGACCGCTGTTTTTTTATCTCAGATCTGCGGTCTGATTTCTGCAGTTTTTCCTGTATTTGACACCAGCCCCTTTGCTGCCATATTTCCTGCACCTGCACAGCCATCTGTCCTACCTGTAGTCCTACAGCCTTTTCTGCACCATTATTCCTGTTACCTTTTTACAGCATTGTTTTTAAAAAAAAATTCAGCATTGTTTATTCAGATAATTTTGCATGGTAAAAGTTTTTTCATTCAGTATTATTATTGTTAGGAAGCTGCCCTGGCACTTCTCTTCTGGGTTCATAACCTCACAAGCACACAATCTGTCACCTAATTCCAAGTGAGATTTAAAAATTACTTAACTCAACCAACATTCTAACCCCACTTGGGGAACACAAAAGAATTTTTGTAGTTAGGTAGGATCGGGGGGATAGGCTTCCAAAAACACCCCTCGGTTACTTACACTTGAGACATAGTGGTTGTCTACTAGGGAACCAAAATCCCCTAGTATTTTTTGACACGGTCACAACCGGTTTATCAGAGGGCCTCTCCCTTAGGAGGGTTGAAGTCGTGAGATTGGTTCCGGAGGTCTGAGTGGAATACTGAACTCCATTCAGTAATTGAAGGGCTACCTTTCACAGTTCTCGGGATATCCCTGTATAGGGGTATTGCGGTTAAAGGACCAAGCGGCAGATTTACCTTTCTGGACGTGTCATGAACGGGGTATCTTAGTTGCCATTCTTCTAGGATTTGACTACCCGGTGTCCCTCCCGGTAGGAGGATACCTTAGCCACTTGGCTTTCCTACTCATATTGTCTGACTTGGATTTCATCACCTTGCAGAGGATATGTCTAGTTGAGTCATAATACTTCTAGTTAGGTGTTTGCATGCTCCCTTACCTCCTTTTGGTCTAGTGAGTCCACCGTTTTTTATTTTTTAGAAAACCTGCTGCTTGTTGGTATTCTGACCATTTTTTGACACTCCGCCTATTGTAACACAGCTGTTATAGTGGGTGTTTTGAGTTGATTGTTGGCCTGAGTGCCCTATTTTTTGAGCTCTCCTTCTGCAAACTCGGTTGCATTAGGGTTTTTTGAGCCATTTTTTACTCACCTCAACTCATAGAGATTCGATACCATTTGTCACCATTGAGTCCCCGAGACATTCTCGGCGCCTCAGAGGCGAGCCCCCACAGCACGGTTCACTTGACACCACCCGTCCTCGACGCAGATCATCATCACTTGATACCACTTATCATAGATCTCGAGCCTTGTCACTTGACTCCACTCGTCAGCGACATAGGGCTCCGTCACCAGATACTGACGCCCCTTATTTTACCTCTGATTTTGAGCTAGAGTCTGAGAACCCCCTTTACACTGCCCCTACTAGCCCCATGGCTGGCGTGACTCCTACTCCCATCTTGGTCGGGACCGTTGGTGGCACATCCACCACTACACTAGTTACCACACAAGCTATGGGTATGCCCTCCATGGGGCTCCCGTTTACCGTTCCCCTCACGGCACCTATTCCCGCAGCAGGAATACCTATTCCCACTCCATCAATGACTCATACCACCCATGGTGGTGCAGGTCCATCCTATACGACCTTAGTTCCCCCGCTTGGGGGCAACCCCCCTCACATTACCCCTCCACTT
Organism: Pseudotsuga menziesii; assembly: GCA_001517045.1. Taxonomy (NCBI): domain Eukaryota; kingdom Viridiplantae; phylum Streptophyta; class Pinopsida; order Pinales; family Pinaceae; genus Pseudotsuga; species Pseudotsuga menziesii. The sequence continues at coordinate 374,989 of LPNX010170229.1, forward strand.
GGGGGAATTGGCCCAAACTTAATCCAACCCACTACCGTGTCACATTCTTCGTCCAGTTTGCCATTCATGGCTAGCCTCAACCTACCTAACCTAGCCAGATTAACCAATGACCCCATCCGACACGACCCTGCGTGGCCTCACATGCCTACCAAGCTACCCTCTGACATCCCTAATTTCGAGGGCAAGGCAGGTGAGGACCCACAAAACCATATCATGTCCTTCCATCTATGGTGTTCCTCCAACTCCATAGTGGATGATACTATTCGCCTCCGTTTATTACAGCGCACTTTCACTGGCTCTGCTGCCAAGTGGTATATCGAACAACCCCATGGAACCCATGCCACCTTTACTTCCCTTGCCTTGACCTACCTGCAGTTCTTCCAGTTACCTGTCCGCTATGACGCAGGCGTTGAGATCCTACTATCATGCAGACAAAACACGGCTACCCACATCACGGATCACATTCATGAATGGCGTCGACGCCGTAGTTTATGCAAGATCAAGTTAGATGACCAAATCTTCCTAGAATGGTTCCTCAAATCCCTCCTTCCTATCATTGCTAAGGATGTAGAATCCGAACGACCCCAGTCTGAAGAAGAGGCCATCCTTAAGGCCCAGCAATTCGATCTCATTTACGCCCAGTCAGGTTATCTCTATACCATTATACCTGACACCCCTCGCGACAATTCATCCCAGCACGATGCGCCGGGGGCATCCCACGCTGCCGACGACATCATTGGCCGTGTCTCTTCGCAGCCTCAAACATTTTCCATAGCCCATATTACCCCTGGCCCTGACCCTTTGCGGGCTACCTCACAGCCTGGAGAAACCAACCCGTATGCTCCCATGACACATCACCACCATACCCATGGACCCTCATGTCCACCTCAGTGTTTTGGTCATATGACTCCCGCTTACGCTCCCCCGGTCGCACCTCAGCCCTACTATCACCAGCAGGCTGCACCAGCTCCTGCGCCGTCACAAGCCCAACCCGTTTACTACCCGCCACAGCCAACCCCTGCGGCAAACCTACAACCCGCTCCACAGCACTATCAGCAACACCCTCAGGTTGCTGCACCTGCGCAGCCTCAACCTACATATCATCCACCGCAGCCTGCTCCAACCCCTGCGCAACCTCAGAATCCACCTACTGTCCAAGGGCAAGTTTACGCTCAACAAAACCCGCAGCAAAACTAGAACAACCAATGCAACCAGGGCCAACAAAACCGCGGCAGAGGCCGAAATCGTGGGAACAACCAACCGACCGAGCAAGCTGGTCAACACCCTATTCCCCCCGCTAATAATAATGCAGCCCCTGCTAACCAAAACCCTGATCGCCCGCCCAAGCAGGCTAAAAACCCTAATTTGCGAACAAACTTCCCTTGTTCTGTTTGCGGGGTCTATGGCCACTACACACATTTTTGTCCACATATGGAGCGGGTTCGGCAACTTTGGGCTGCTGATGTACAACGCCAAGGGCAGACGGCTCCTCAAGCACCGCCCAACCCACCACCACCTCAGCAGCCACCTTTGGTGCTGCAAAACCCCTTACCAACCCAAGGCGTAGTGAACACCCAACCGTTGGCTCCTCCTCAAGCCAACGCGCCAACCCAACAACAAATCACTTACGCTGCTCCTGATCAACCCGTGCTTGACTCAGGTACCCACCACTTGTTGATGATGTCCTCCGATGAGGTCAACCTCCAGACCCGACGGAATCAATATGGCTCCACCTCTGAAGCCATATGTACCCTCTCTCATCATACCCGAACTCCTACTAATCAACCGCCCTTGTTGCCTAAACCCCCTTTGGTACCTAGTCACATTGGTGCTACACCCATCCATACCATTCCTTTCCTCTTCCCTCCCTCAAGAGTAGTTAGCGCCCCAATCATGGCCACCCTCAGCCTTCCTGGGTTAACCTTAGGATTACCCGTTTGGTATCTTTCGCCTCCTGTTTGTCCGCCGACACCAGATGCGTCCTGCAACTGGTGCAACCCATTGTCACTACTAGTCAACCACCTCCTGGTGTCGCTACCCCGTCATCCTCTGCGAAACCCCCCCCTCCTCTTACCAAACCCACTGGGGGCAGAGGCCCCCAACCTTACATTGCTGTCCCACCTCCTAAGACAGTCAGAAATCCCCCTGTGTTTCGTGCTCCTCCCAAATGCGCACTGTGCGACGAATTGGGCCATGCGACTCACCTATGTCCTCACTTACCAGCTTTACAGGAATACATGCAAACGCTTGACGACGACCCCACTATCCCAGTTGTCCATCTAGATTCAACCCCTATGCCTAGCGACAAATCCCTGCGCACTAACCACTCCTGTTCCTTATGCGGTGTCTACGGGCATTACTCACATCACTATCCCGATCTCCTCGAGTACAGAATAGCTCTCTTTGAGATGAACAATCTGGATCTTGAGACGACACCCCTCACCATTGAGGAAATCCATTCCCCGGTCTCTTCCCCTTCCGAAGAAGATAATACCATTTATATGATCTCTTCGGTCACTACTCCCTCGTCAACCGATTTGATGACACAGATATTCCGTACTGATGAGGAGATCCTCAAGGCTCTCATTGCCCCAGATTATCCCTGGGATGACATGCACCATCGTTCCTACTTCCTCCTAGATGAATCTTCCTCTAACACTGCTACCCAATTTGCAGTTGAATCCAAAGACTTCCTTCCCCCCAAGGTCGACTGGTTCAAGGGCCCTATTCCTGCTACTGACGCCTTCGAAGAGGGTAACATGGCCAACATTTTACCTGTCATCCAAATTGATATCGCTGCCCCCGAGGCACCCCCGAACTCATCGCTTTAGGAGCATCTTGCACTGAGCAGGAGATTGAGGAATACAAAACACTTTTCAAAGAATTCCGTGATGTCTTTGCCTGGTCCTATACCAAAATGCCCGGTCTTGACCCTGCCATTAAAGAGCACCACATTCACACATGGCCTAATGTACCCCCCGTTCGTCAGAAACAGCGTCCCATTCATCTCTAGCTACAGTTTTGGAATCAGCACGACGAGACCGTCACGATGGTCACCTCGTAGCATTATTTTTTCTACGTCATTTTTTGCCCATTTTTTAGACACCGCTAGTCGCCTCGGTTTGCGCACCACTTCGGCCGCTCTCCATTTTTAACACTTTTTATATCGCTGGATTCATTTTTCCAAGCTCGTGATGATGCTTGAGATCATTTCTCGCTCTCACTTGGTACAATTTCAACATTGCGTCCCTACACCTTGCCACATTGATTTGCATGCCACATCGGTCGTCATCCGATTATTTCACATGAGCCATCCACTCCTGTCATACTGCAAATGTTTCGTTATTTTGCCACCATTCATACACCCCACAAGGAGGCCCACCAGTGTTCCCCCCCACCCTCAGTCCTGGTCATCATAAATATTCCTTGATTGAACACTTCCTCCTTGCCTGGCCATTAATTCAGAGTCTTCTTATTTGCTTTCAGACTCCTTAAAATTGAAAGCAACCATGAGCATGTACTGTCTTGGGCTCGTAAAATCCACATGACAGTACCATTCTACTACTTTAGAGTCTTCTTATTTGCTTTCAGACTCCTTAAAATTGAAAGCAACCACGAGCATGTACTGTCCTGGGCTCGTAAAATCCACACGACAGTACCATTCAATTACTTTAGAGTCTTCTTATTTGCTTTCAGACTCCTTAAAATTGAAAGCAACCACGAGCATGTACTGTCCTGGGCTCGTAAAATCCACACGACAGTACCATTCAATTACTTTAGAGTCTTCTTATTTGCTTTCAGACTCCTTAAAATTGAAAGCAACCACGAGCATGAACTGTCATGGGCTCGTAAAATCCACATGACAATACCATTTTATATCCACACTTCTTCTAGTTCCCTAACCCATGAAGAAGTCCCCCCGCGCCTCTTGGCTCTATGATCGATCCTCTCGGCAACACCACCACTAAGGTCGCCTTTGTTCAGAGTATTCTGCAGTCTCCTACCATTTTACCACAGCTTGAGTCTCCCTCAGCCCATTCACCCTCAGATCCCATACAGCTATGATCCCTTTACCACCAATCAGTTTCATGTGCTGCCTGATCGTCCCCGCCATCATACTCTGAACAAAGGAAGTTTGAGTCCACCCACTCTACTTGCCCAGTTATTTACCCCAGTTTATCAACCCTACCATCAGTACTATCACATTTCGGTTTTGCACCTCGCGCTCCTGTCAAGGAAACATCATTGCCTTGATAGTTGCAGGTCTCCCTCTGTCGACGACAGCCCCTCTATTCCAGAGGATAGACCTAGAGGCCCCTGCGCCTTGGACCCATCACCATCTGTGGTGAGTGCCTACGGACCATTTTCGGAGGAGTTATCATTGCCTCTTCGAATAGTTGTTTCTCACATGCTCGACTTCAGCACCTTAATCGCATTGTTGAGAATCGCACAGGATGTATATCCATTCCATTATTTGTCGAAGACCCCGGATTTCCCCCGACTCTAGCACATTGGTGAGTCACTTCGGAATGACCAGTTCTATGTTCCCATGGATGTCCGGGCTGCGTTGGAGATTGTATTCGGAAGCCATCCAGTTCCATGCTTCCTTGAGTACCCAGTCCAGTTCCAGATCAGTGTACCATTGCAAATATGACCGTTGTCACTTTGATACAGCAGCTCCTCAGTTCCCTTGGAACCACATTCAGTAGCACTGTTGTCATTCCAGTGCATTAGTTGTTCAGCTCAGACATGGTTAGCCCAGCAATATGTTCCAGATTTGTGTCCCTTCTGGACCCTTATGATATACACAGTGGATTTCTATGTATCCTACAGGTCCCCCTTTTCGGGCCTCACAGTTATTTTTATGTATATTGATACGAGCATGGGAATGCCCGCCTCGTCCAGATGATCATATGATTCCTCATCCATTATTGAGGTTATGTACTTTTCAGTCCTTGCAGTTGGTTCGAGATCGATGTTCCGGGCTTCAGTTGGTTCCTTCTCTTCTCCACACCCTAGAAAAAACAAATATGACTTATGATGTCCATTGGCCATACGATGAGCTCCTGCCCTCGCACATTAGGGGGCAATCTGTTAACACCCAAAAAAGGTTCACTACCTCATCTACCCCATTACATGGCTCATTTGTCCATTCTCCTACCATATTTCCATCAAAAACCCATAAAACCATCTAAAAAGCCTCCAAAAGGCTTAAAATGCCTCCAAAAGGCCATAAAACCCTCTTTTCCTCCAAAAAATATCCAAAATTCCTCCAAAAAAGCAAAAAATCTCCAAAAAGGAAGAAAAAATATAAAATAATGAGGAAAAGGTGGAAAAAAACCTAAACAGCTGAAACCCTAACCCTAAACCGGCACTCCACCACTATAAATAAGTGATGGAGACCCCTCATTTCAGATCCACAATCACAAGTATCCTGCCTCTGCCAAAATTGCTCGTGAAACCCTAGCTCACCATTGAGCTACTTTCACCGTGAGAGCCCCTTTTGGCCCATTTCCACCATTGGAGAAAGAGAAGGAGCAGCTGGAGCTCGGAGCAACCTCTCAGATCAGCGCAACGGGCTTCACCAACCTCCACATTGGAGGTCAGATCAATAAAATTCATTATTTACGTTTTACTGTTTTGCTTCATGAACATGTTTAGATTAATTTTCATTATTGTTTAACATCTTTTATTTCACATCTTATTGAACTGCTACTAAGGAATCCATTGTCCTTAGTAGGTGCTCATTCGCACAAGCTAGGGCTAAAACCATAGCAACAAAGAGGCACATAACATAGACAGTCTCTACCAGATGACTGCGAACCAGAACGACTACATCAATCCAACAACAGAAGGGAACATTAGTTGGCGATGCGACAGCTCAAGCGCATCGGATTCCGATGTGGGCCTAGAGAACTGGCAGAACAGACTTTACGAAGTCTCAACGCACAGATGTGTGTTTATGAGCAAGTCACTGCGATGGATTGGCGCAGAGATCACTGAGATTCCATCATATCATGGTCTGACAGATACCCAGGACTTCTTTGAGCAGTTTGAGCAACAGATTCCTTATGAGCAGAGGATCGTAGCTATGGACCTTGCAGTACGAGCCACACCTGCAAGATGGTGGTATGCGCATAAAGAAAATATCGCATCATGGGATGATATTAAAAGATTGATGGCGATCATATTTTCTGTCGACAGAGAGTATGTCCAACAGAAGTACACAGGAGAAACTGACCCCAGGACACACATCCAGACATGCGAACAGAACTGGTTGGACATTCCTGAGGATGAATGGGTTCATAGATTCATTCACACATTAGACACAGTTCCAAGGAACTGGTACACAGAGACCGAGTTGCGCAAAGGGAGGACCACATCGTCACTTATGACAGACAGTTTCCTACTCACCTTCGCATTTGAATTAGAACATACAAGTGTTGCTCAGGCCCTAGACATAATCAAGATCAAGATATTCGAGGACTGTATCACCTCAGTGCAGGCTCAACCTGAGTGGGCCATCCAGTTGCAAGACGCGCTTGAGTGCTATAATTTCATAGCAAAGCCAGACAATGAAGATAAGGATGAGGATGAGGATCCTCGCAACACCAAAATTCCGGAGTCAGAAGGAACTCACGATGTTGGGGGACCACAGTTAGAGATTCTAGCAATCACAGAGCCTATTAAGATTAAAAAGATCAATATTGGCACAGACACAGAACCTAAGTTTGCCTCTATTGGAGACTATTGGAACGATGAAATAGTCGGACAGATTGCAGATTTGTTACATAACTATCAGGACCTATTTCCCACCAAGTTCACAGAGATGAAGGGAATAGTTGGAGACCTGGGAGTTATGAGGATACCATTGAAGGAGGATGCTAGACCAGTTAAGCAGCGCCCATACAGATTGAATCCGCGCTAGAAAGAAAAAGTAAAGGATGAAATCGATAAGATGCTAACAACAGACATCATTGAGCTGGTAGAAGAAAGCGAATGGGTTAGCCCCATGGTCATACAAGAAAATAAAACAAAAGGAGACATCAAGATCTCTGTTGATCTGCGCAAGCTCAAGGATGTATCGCTTCATGATCCATTTTCGACACCGTTCACTGATGAGGTATTAGACAACGTGGGAGGACAAGAGGTCTACTCCTTCACTGATGGATTTTCAGGCTACCATCAGATCAGAATACATCCAGAAGATTGGTCCAAGACCACCTTTGCAACAGAATGGGGCTCGTTCCAGTATACGGTAATTCCCTTTGGTCTTAAGAATGCACCAACTATATTTTCTAGAGTAGTAGTTGCTGTATTTAAAGAATACATTCATAAATTCTTAGAAGTATATTTTGATGATTGGACTGTATTTGGACTAATTGACAAGCATATAGGAGACTTAATACTGATGTTAGAGAAATGTAGGCAGTACCAGATTTCTCTGAACTTGAAGAAATGTATATTTTGTGCACCATTTGGTATTTTGTTGGGTCACATTGTTTGCAGACAAGGCTTGATGGTAGATCCCGCAAAGATCGCCATCATTGTAAACCTTCCAGCACCCAACTCAGTCAAGCAACTGAGGACAGTACTTGGTCATACCGGGTACTACAGAAAGTTCATCAAGGGCTACGCAAAGATTACAGCACCAATGGAGAAATTGCTCAAGAAAGACGTAAAATTCCTATGGAATGAGGAATGTCAGCAGAGTCTAGACACACTTAAGGAAAAGATGGTTACAACACCCATCTTAGTATTTCCAGATTGGACTAAGCCATTTCATGTACATGTGGATGCGTCTGGCATCGCATTAGGGGTTGTTTTAACACAACCAGGAGAAGGGGACATTGACCATCCTATCGCATACTCTAGCAGAAAGCTATCGACAACAGAAAAGAACTACACCACAACTAAAAGAGAAGGCCTAGCTATGGTGTACGCGCTCTAGAAGTTCAGGCACTACCTGTTGGGTGCCTCATTTAAGATGTTCACTGACCATTCCGCGTTAAAGTATTTGGTCAATAAGCCAGTGTTAGGGGGGAGAATCTGCAGATGGTTACTCCTCTTTCAGGAGTATGATTTTGAAATCATTGTGAAACCAGGAAGACTGAACGCAGGACCTGATCATCTGTCGAGGATAGACTTAGGAGAAGAGCCAAGTAACCTAGATGACAATCTGCCAGATGTGCCACTATTTTCCATCCAGATCGTAGAGATAGTTGATACGGTTGAACAGAAAATGAAGGAGTTCACTACCACCAGGGAGAAAACTGACGCCACAGAAGACACTAGTATTAGTCAAGCTTTGCTTGAATCGTCACAAGAGAGTGTCGAAGTGATGTAGAAGGAAGTCACGGGACTTTGTGATAGGTTGCAAAGGGCTTCGCAGGAAGCCAAGGCAAAGCTACAGCAAGAGAAGCCCGCTGCAGGTGGCTCGAGGATGAGCCACAAGTAAGTGTTAGGGGACTGTTGGAGCAGGGTCCCGTAGCTACAGAAGAAGCTGCTAGTTTTGGCGGAAAGAACTTAAGACAGAGCTATGACGTCGTAGCATGTTTCCAGCTGGAGAGCAGAGCTGAAAACCATGACTTTTAAGATATAAAAGTCAAGAAGGAAACGGTACCTAAGCGACCGAGAAGAGAGAGCTCAACCACTACATTTAAGGCAGCGGCGGAAGACAGGAGGGCTCAGCGACCCTCATAAAGGAGAAGGAGCAACGAGGATGAAGCATTGAAGATGAAGGACAGAAAAGAGAAGCGGTGCATAGTACCCATGATCAGTGCCGGGAAGCATGGAAGACTGCAGAGAGCTGTGGTGTGATGGAAAGCGGCTGCCTCAAGTACAGATATGGCCGACTGTCACTAGTTAGGGTTTGGGTTACTGTTGGGACATGCCCACAGTGTTGTAATGGCAAGACCTTCGGGCTGCCTATATAAGAATATATTTTGTATCGTAAAAGGGTTGGTGGGTTGAAGAGCTGCTAGTCATTTTGTTAGTTAGTAGTGTTTTCCAGATTATTAGACTGTTGTAAAAGCCTAGCTCTGGTTCTGTTATCAGTGGTAGCAATCTTACGGTAACCAGTAGCTGGCTTATAGAACATGTATGTAAAGATCCGCAGGGATCGATAGAGAGGGAAGAGTATATTGTAGGAGAGAAATATAGAGAGAAAAGAGATCTAAGAGGGAAGATCTTAAGCTGCATATGCGGTGCAGCAGAACTGTGTTTTACCTTCCCCTGAGCTATAATAAAACACAGTTCTGTGGACGTAACTTCCATCCTGGAGGTGAACCATGTTAAAATCAGTGTTATGCGATTGGTTTATGTGTTATGTTTACTTATGCATTTCTCAATCAGTTTGTGGACTTGTTTACAGTTTAATGAATGAATGTGTTAATCGGTTCACAGCAATATAGAAGAGTAAATATAGGTTAACATCTTTGGCACACTGTTTATGGTTCATTTATGCTTTGCGTATAACAGTCTCTATTGCTGTATCGAATAGCCTTGTATGTTAAGTCTTGCACGTCGACACGAGCAATGCTAAGTGTGCTAAACCGCGGAGGTAGGATATCACAGAGAGGTGATACCGCACCGGCAGAGGAGCTGCGGTGCGCGATACCGTAGGTGAAGGACTTAGCGTTTGGCAGGAAATGCGTGTCGCACCGTGCGTGATGACGTGATAAGGTTGGAGATATCGCGGGTCTGAGAAAGTGCACGCCACAGGAGAGACTCACGCGGCGGTATAAAGGAATATCCTGCGGCTAGAAGAGTTGCGAGACGAGGAAATTGCGTGACGCGAGCAGGAGATCACGCAATGCGCAGAGGAGAGACCGCAGCTAGGAGAGCTGCGAGACACCAGTGGGATTGCCACAGAACCCGGTCCAAGACACTTGAGTCCTTGGCCAACCCATTAGAGTCACTTCGGGTGAGACTTCAAGCCGCTTTGTGGTCTGTCGCCGAAAGGGCCAGTGATCTAGGGGTGTTGTTGGTTGGTAATAGTAAACCCGGGTCTGCCCATAGCAGCCAACAGGTCATATAGTCACATGCTAAAGTAAATCACTCTAGGGGTAGCTAACCCCTAAAGGATACTTTTAGCACCTATTGACCATGACTAGCCATACATCACATAGTATAATTGACCATGACTAGCCATACATCACATAGTATATCATCGAGACTTAATACAACATAAGTCATGTGAACTTAATACACATAAGTTTTGGACTTGACACAAAAGGTCTCTTACCTTAACATAAGGTCATGATATTAACCATAAGATCCTAGTACAAGCATCTCTCCTGAATATGACAATGTCATGTGAACTTTAATACAATATAAGTTCCAGACCTCATACAACACAATTCTTAGACCTTAATAAAACATAAGATCATGGAGAAGATATGAATCTAATTACAACATAGATTCTGGACTTGATTACAACATAAGTCTCATTAGAATGATTCCCAAAGTTGTACTCTCAACACTCCCTCTTAGCGAGGGAGACATTCTTTGCCATACCAATGTTATCTCGGAAGTGTTTAAACTTCGTCACAGATTGAGGCTTGTCACAAATTGCAATCTGCTCATCAATACCTATATACTGGAACTCATGACCATAACTTCAATGAATTAAAACTTCATCTCAATTGTGTTTTATCATAAAAAAACATATAGGGTTTTCGAAAAAGCTTGAATATTAACACCTAATGATTGTAGGATCAAGTCTTTCACCCTAGTGTTGATGTATTTGTAACGTCGAAATGTATTCACTTGTATATTTTATATTTTATTTCATTGTACCCCAATGGGGATGTTTGTTCCTTCGATCAGGAGATTCATTAATATAATAAATTCATGTAAATTCATTAAGGTTAACCCTCTGTTGTAAGTCAGGGCAATAGTCCCCACACTTGAGTCATATTAGGGTTATTAGACTTTCCTAGTGAGGTCAGACCTATAGAGTAATTTTCAAGTGGAAAACAAGTATAAATAGAGAGTGATACTCTCTATTTGTCACACACACTCACTCAACAATAGTGCATGAGTGAGAGAGGAGGATCTCACACAAGTGAGAGAGAGAGCAGTTGTCGGAGATCATCTTTGTATCTTTGGATTTTACTTTTTCTATTGGTGCTCATTCTATCTCTAAGGAAGTTGTGGGGTTTTCTCCTTTACGGTTTCCCCGAGGAAAATTCTTTGTGTCTCTTGTCTCTTGTGATTATTGTTGTGCATGTTATTCTCTTAGATAAGATCCTAGATCATATTGATTAAATGATAAAATTATAACGTGGTATCAAAGCCTCTCTAAAAGAAAGCACTACGCACCTGCGGGAACTAAGGCTTCCTAGTTGAAGGTGTTCTCTCCACATATCATTAAGAAAGGAAGTCTAGGATAACACACCTAACTAGGGTGCATCTATTGGTGGTATCATTTTTTGAATCAGAGAAGTTTCACTGTACAGCTGCAATGGAAGCAAATGGAAATTAGGCTTTCATGCTTGAAAACCCTAAAATACTAATGTGACGAATTCGAACCACCAAGTGAGTAATTTGAACCATGGGAGAATTTAGGAGCGTTAGTGAATCTCACAAATCAAATTTGGGTGCAAGAATCAGCAAAAACCATCAAATTACAGATAAATTACACACACAATGTGAACAAAAAAAAGATAAATTTGGACTGTCTAACAATGAAACTTGTTATTATTAGGTAGATAATACATCATAGGAGTTTCGTGAGGCTTTGGAAGCCAATTGTGAGCATATAAGTCAAAACTGCCAAAATGGCATCAACGCCCCCTAGGTGGTCCAATCATGTCCCAAATCACCCCAAACAGCCATGAATTGTTGAGTTGTCATGGATGATGTGTTGTGGACCAATTATTACACCTTGGACAGCGTGGGTGTGGAAAACTAGGTGGTTTAGAGTCTCAATGCAACATTTAATGCACCAAATCAAGCCAAATTTGGCCAAAATCCCACTCTAGCACTCCAAGTCAACTTGCATGCCCGCATTCAATGGATGAGAGTGCACCATAAATGATGAGGGAACATGTGTGGCTTTTGACTGAGATGGAATGCTCATGTGGGTGTGAAAGGCCCATTATGACTTGGCATATGTCCAACTAAGCACCCCTAGTCCACCTCATAGTGTATTAAAGATTAAAAAGCAAAAAGATTGACTAATTAGTGTAAGTAAGGTACTAATGATGGATTATTGTTAGTAACACCCTCCCTTAATCCAATAACTAAGTATAGCTCACAAAATGATGGAGGCCTTGGCAACAATGGGTCAAGTCACCTCAAATACATAAAACCTAAATTACAATTTTATTTGTCCATGTGAACTGAGGAAAAGAAGGAAAACCTCATGGGAAAAACCTTCCCTCAATAATGGACATGGGGCTGGACTTGCAATAATATAACAGAAAATTACCATCCTTGACTCACCCCAAACAAAGATCTCATGTAGGTGAAGGTCTTCTCAGTGAAATCCTTGGTAAAAATATCAGCAGTTTGGTCGGTGGATGAGAAATACTGCAATGAGATCACCCTATCATGCACTAAGCCCTAGATGTAATTCATGTGTATATCTATGTGCGTTGTCCACTGCTTCTATACTAGCTTAGTAGATATCTTTATGGCACTCTGATTGTCAACCCAAATTTTGGTTGGAGAATCAATTTTGACACCAAACTCCCGAAGAATTCCCTGCAACCAAACACACTATGTAGCAACATTGACTGTTTCCCTGTACTCAACCTCTGCTGATGAAAGTGAAATAGTGTGATGTTTCTTACTTGACCAAAAAATGGGACCTTTAGAAAACATGAAGACAAAACTTGAAGTTGACTTCCTGTCAGTTGGATCATCGGCCCAATCTGAATTAGAAAATCCAGCTAGTTGAAGTGAGGAACTAGCTATGTAGTGCACCCCGAAGTTCTTGGTTCACTGGACATATTGAAGAATTCTCTTTGCTGCTCTCCAATGGAGCTCATGTAGTTGGTACATATGTATTGCTATAGAACTCACAGCATAAGACAAATCAGGTCTTGTGTGAGTAAGGTAGAGCAAGCTGCCCACTAGTTGCATGTAGAGTGTAAAATCCACCAATGGAGAATTGGCCAAATTCATGCATTTTAATACCAGAAAGAAAGGGGGACTTGGGATATTTTGGCCAATTAAATTAGTGCAGCAACTTGTAATAATAATATCAACATAAAGAACAATGTACTGCAATATACCATCATGTTGCTGAAAATACACATTAGGGTCTGGTTTGCATCTAGTGAAGCCAATTGAAAGCAAGAAAGCATCTTTTTTTGCATACCAAGCCCTCGGGGCTTGCTTGAGTCCATACAGTGATTTTTTCAGCCTACAAACCAATGAAGGATTCTCTTGGAAACCTTTAGGATGCTGCATATAGATCTCCTCATGTAGCTCACCATGCAAGAATGCACTCTTGACATCCATGTGGTGAACTTCCCAACCTTTACTAGTTGCTAGTGCTAGAACTAGTCTTATTGAGTCCATCTTTGCAACTGGTGCAAAGGTCTCTGTGTAATCAACACCATGGACCTGAGAATATCCTTTAGCAACTAACCTTGCCTTATGTTTCATATTAGAACCATCATCATCAAGTTTGGTCCGGAAAATCCATTTTCATTGAACGACCTTCCTCTTGGGAGGAAGGGGAACCAATTCCCATGTATTGTTCTCTTAGAGGGATTGAAATTCATCTTCCATTGCTGATTTCCATATAGGGTCAGTACAAGCTTGTTGATATGTCTGAGGATCAGACCCAACCAGCATATAACAGTGCTCAGCAAGAGCACTATCACTTGCAAAGGAATCTTTACTAGTTTGCGATCTAGTCTTCCTAGGCTCATGGGGATTGTCTGCCAATTCCCCAGCTGCTTGTACAATTTTTTCAGGCCACTTGGGCCTAGATGGTGAGTCATATATAGAAATATCATATTCAGCAACATTTTTATCATAAATATCAGAGAAAGCAAATCATTCATCATCACTTACATCTTTGAATGGTTGAGGAGAGGAGCATTCCCCCGGTGTAAGTTTGAAATCTGGAATTGGCTCTTCTTCAAATTTCACACTTCTCTTAATAAATGTTTTGCAAGTAAAAGTGTCAAAGAGCTTATACCCTTTGGTGTCCTCACCATATCCAACCATGAGGCACTCCTTTCTTTGTGGTTTCAAGGCTTTCCTCTTCTCAGAAGGAATTGCAGCCCATGCTTTTGTCTCGAAAATTCTGAAATTTGAGAAATTTGGATTTTGACCAAACCATGCCTCGTAAGGGGTCATTCCTTCCACTGATTTATGGAAATATCTATTTTGGATGTGAGAATCACAACTGATGGCTTCATCCCAAATCTTGGCATTAAGATCCCTTACCTCTATCATGCAAGTTGCCATCCCTTTGAGAGATCGATTCTTCCTCTCAGCCACTCCATTTTGTTGTGGTGTGTAGGGAGTTGAGTGTTGCATTTGGATTCCACACTCCTCAAAATTTTCTGTAGGTTTTTGTTCACATATTCCTTTCCATTATCAGTCCTAAGGACTTTGATCTTCTTCCCACTCTAGTTTTCTACAAGTGCTTTCAAAATTTTGAGTTGTTCAAACACCTCAGATTTCAATTTCAGAAAATACACCCAACAGAATCGAGATTAGTCATCTATGAATGTAGGTACATACCTAGATCCACCATATGAAGGAGTGGGTAGTGGACCAATCAAATCAGAATGCACCAACCCTACTCCAGTCATAAACTGTGGGCCTCATGCATTCCACGGCATAGAACCTCAATGGTCGTGAGGCCTGGTGGAGTGAGGCTAGCCCCGCTATCCTGCCCAGTGTCACTAGAATGGCCTTTAGGCCTAGCACCTGTATGGAGTTAGTTTGGATATGAATCCCCACCTTCTCCATGTCTGGATAGCAGTACACCACAATGTACTCATCTATAGTCAGGCCACCTCTGGGCCCATGAGAGCGTAGGTTCACCACTTCCCCCCATCGGGAAAGTCTAGTAATAAAGTATATGTCCTCCACTTCTATGGTGAGGGACATCCCATCTATCTGGAACAACTCTGAGTCTGGATCCCAGTAGTCTACTAGCATCTGCAACAGTCTTGGTTTAGCCCATATACCACCAAGACACCAAAACTTGCAGAGCCTGCATGACCGCAAAGATTTTTGAACCATTAGATCTGCCCTTACTTCTCCTTCTACATCACCATGCTCATGTTCTCTCCGTTCTAGAACCATCCTGCACATAAAATTTGAGTTTGATCCATTAAAATACTTAAAAATCATTGAGTGCGGCCACATACGTGATTGTTTGCTAAACAACCACGTATGTACGTGACTTTGAGGGCATTTTATGCATATATCCAGCCCTATACGTAGAAAAACACTCGATTTCTGCGTGGGCCGAGGCACGCATTTAAGATGGGCCTAGAATCCTAAATACACCATGGAAATTGATAAAATTTGCATCAAAATGAAAGAGTAGAGCATGGGTAAGTACCTGGAAAAAATGGTAGTGGATTCTGCAGGCTGGATCTCCTAGAATTTGCTGTTGAAGTTCTGAGCTCAATTGGGTTTAAATTTCAAATGTTATATAATGTTTTGAATTTTTTACTATTTATAGAAATTTTTCAAATTGGTGACTCCGCTGGGGAGTTTTGTTACGGAGAGAAATTCCTATGGCTTGGGGTACCACAACAGAGAACTTGACTCCAGAAATCCATCCTTTCCAATATGCAAGAGAAATCAAATATCTAACACTAAAGGATAAAAACTCGTACCTTATTCCGGATGGTTGAAGTAGATCCCCATTGAGCTTTCCAACTTCAGCTTGAATTGATGAATCACTTCCTCAACAATAAGTAAACAATACAAGCATACTATATATATTGGTGTTAGATCTACTCTAGCATATATAATCAACAAAGTATAAGCATTTGAAATCATCCATGGATAAAATATTCATTCAAACATACATTATTGGACAGGAAAATATATTTCTATTAATATAAAATCAGAGATTACATAAATGATAGATTAAAGCCTAATATGACAAATCCGTTCAACCTTTCTTTTTCAATGAAGGTGACTTGGTCTTGAATTATGACCAAAAACATGATAAGTTGGGAGTTGGAAAGCTAGAATCTATATGGCATGGGCCTTACGTTGTTAGCCATGTCTTAGAGAAAGGGGCTTATGAGTTGATGGATTACGATGGGATACCTTTGGGAGAGCCTCGTAATGGGATTTACCTTAAAAAATACTATGCCTAGGTCGTCTAGTGTATCACTGTTGTATATAGTATTTATAGAGTGTTGTGTGTATTTTGAAGTGTGTATTTAGTGTGAATGTAGGATGTGTCTTTTGCAAAATTTCTTATGTAGTCTTATGTTTAAAATGAATAGATGACCACCTATGTCGATTTTATGGACAGTGATAATCGATACACTTTGAATCTCACATCAGTAGCCTGGGTACTCTTCTCTCCTACTAGTGATCTGGTGAGTTTAGGAGGAACTTGTTTGGGTCCAGCAACAAAAAATATTGCAGAATATCATGCAGTGATTGGTTTGTTGATAGAAGCTCTAGCTAACGATGTAAGTCAGATTAGGGTTTAACTAGACTCCGAGTTAGTTGTACATCAACTAAATCGAGTCTACACTGTCCAAAATTCCTTGCTCCTTTGCACGTTTCAAAGGGTTAAGTTATTCAAAAGCTATTTTGAAGAAATATCCTATCATCATATTTCGAGACACTTAAATTTTGTAGAGGTTTCGTTGGAAAATTTTTCCTTGGATTGGTATCTTGCTCATAATTAAAGTTCATTTTAATTTTTTTTTATTTCATTACAATCACATAAGTACATAAGTAACCATTCATTCACACAACATATTGCACACACATCAGTAAATAAAAGAATATATAATGGTGCTGAGATACAAAACTGAAGCAATAAGCTTTCAGGTCACCCAAAGTATGGAACTATCAAAGTTTCTAATACATAAATAAGGAAAAAAATGAAGCTTCGAAGCTTTTAGTATAGATATGATAAAAAAATGGGAAATCCTCTCTCGGATAATCCTCATGCTCATAATAGCACATCACAGCACATGCCACTCAGTGGAGTAGCCTCCCAAAACATCCATATACCCCTGCAGTGTGGAGTTGGTAGTGCCTGGGAAAATCATCGATAAAAATGTCAGGTATGCCCATGGTCAAACACAGAAGGTTCTCCTCGATATCTTCGAGATCCTCCTCGACCTCCACATTCTTGACAACCATGTCTCTCAATGCTCCCCCCACACGAGAAGGTCCTATATCTGTTGATGTAATTGTAACTTCGGAATGTATTCACTTGTATTTCTTATCTATTGTAACCCGATGTTATTCCGGGATGTTCTTGTGTCATGTCATGCCCCAATGTTCCGATCGGGAAGATCTATAATGTAAACAAGTCATGCCAAGTCATTGTGGGTAACCCTCCTATTGTCTAAGGGTTAAAGTCCCCACAGCTCTGGGGCACTAGGGTTATTAGAATCACCTAGTGAAGTCGGCCCTAGTAGGGTTTTAGTCATGTCGGGAATTAGTATAAATAGAGAGGTGACCTCTCTATTTATCACACACTCATCCACACTCAGTTGTAGCGCATAGCTGAGGAAGAGAAAGACACTGGGGCAAGGAAGAAATATGTTACTGCTGTCGGGAGATCATCTTACTGTTTTGGGGTTTTACCTTTTGTGCTGATTCTATCTCTAAGGAAGTTGCGGGGTTTTCTCCATTTATGGTTTCCCCAAGAAAAACATTGTGTTCATTGTCTCTTGTGTTTGATTGTTGTACTTGTTGTTCTCTTAGTTAAAGATCCTAACATAATGCTAGCTTGAACGATTAAAAAAACATGGAATCAGAGCTAACCTGAGAAGAAGACAGTGTGCAACTGCAGGAACTAGGGATTCCTACTTTGTGGATCTCTCTCCACAAATTTTCAGCAAAAGAAGGTTGGAATAACTCTCCTCCCTAGGGCACATCTTTCTGTCGAAGCAAAATCCAATTTTGAGGTTTTTTAATTTTGGACCCAACGCTACTGCCGAAAATTAGGGATTTTCACAAAAGAATAATTTTTCATTGAGCCCAGGCCTAGATTGATCTCCTCCCTAAAATCGAAGTTAGGGATCAAATTCAAAGCAATTGGTTGGACAAAACTCTGGAAAAGCAAAACACTAATTTTCTTCTGAACCAACTTTGTAGGATTTCAGCTCCAAATCTAGATCTGACATCTTGACTTGGTAAGATCTAAATCTTTTGTATTTCCATTTGAGGTTCTCAGTTAAGATGTCTCATCATACCAAGCTTGATGAAAAGCTTGAGGGAGATGATAACTTCTGAGCTTGGAAGTATAGGATCTCCCTGATCCTGGAAGAAAATGAGTTGGACTCCTATATCAATGAGGAGGTTCCAGTTCCAGAGGGAGATGAGTCAAAGGCCTTACATAAGAAGAAGTTGGTTATGGCAAAGAGGATCATTGTTGATTCTATCAAGGATCACCTCATACCACAGGTGTCCTCCCTAAAGACACCTAAAGCTGTGTTTGATGCCCTAACCAAATTGTTTGAAGGGAAGAACATAAACTGGAAGATGACTCTGAGAAACCAACTGAAGAATGTGAAGATTCAAAATGCAGAAACAATCCAGTCTTACTTCACAAGAGTTTCTCAGATCACGGAACAATTGGAAGCAGTAGATGAAGAAGTGGAAAATGCAGATATTGTGATGAATACCTTGAATGGTCTCCCTAGATCATGGGACTCCTTTATTCAAGGGATCTGTGCTAAAACGAAGTTAGTCAAGTTCAGCAGACTATGGGAAGAGTGCTCTCAAGAAGAAGCTGGGATAGCAGCTCAAGAAGAGAAGATGGGAAGTGAAGATCAAGCTCTCATGGTACACTCCAAGTCAACCAAAAGAAGATCTCATCACTCCAGAGGTAAGCACTCTCACAAAGATAACACTAGAAAATATTTTTCTAAAATAAGATGTTATACATGTAATGAAGTGGGACACTTTGCAAGAAATTGTCCTAAGAGACAAAATAAGAAAAAGAGCAACAAAAGAAGACATCATGCTCATACTGTAGAGGATGATGAACCATCCAAGAAAAGAACCAGATATGAAAGTGAAGATTCTTCAAGCGAGGATGAATATGTTTTGATTTCTGCTCTCATAGGAAACATTACTCATGGAAGCAATGATTGGCTCATAGATAGCGGGGCTTCCAAACATATGACAGGATTCAAGGAATCCTTTGTGGGACTATCCGAACATGAATCACCTCACAAGGTCAAACTAGGAGATGACTACCAATATCCAATAAAAGGTACTGGGCAATCCTCCTATAGGTTAGACTCTGGAAAGTCTATGACAATGAAAGAAGTATTGTTTGTACCAGGACTCAAGAAGAACCTGCTCTCCATATTTGCATTAGATGCAAAAGGAATGAGAGTTGCATTCATAGATGGTCAAGTCATCATGTGGCCAAAAGGAAATACTATCGATGATGTGGTGGTGATTGGAGAACAAGAAGGAGGGTTGTACAAATTGAAGGGCCATCCAGAACAAGCCTTGGTCCATGACACAGTAAAGCCAAATGAACTTTGGCATAGAAGGCTTGCACATGTGCATTACAGAGCACTACATCTTGCAAGCAAAGCTGTTGAAGGTCTTCTAGAAATCCAAGCAAAACATGATGGGGTCTGCAAAGGATGTGCGAAAGGAAAGAATACAAAGAAGAAATTTCCAAGTATCGAAAGCAAAGCAAAATGAATCTTGGAAATCATCCACTTTGATGTATGCGGTCCTATGTCATTAAGCTCACTAAGCGGGTATGCATATTATGTTTCTTTTATTGATGACTTTTATAGGAAGACATGGGTTTACGTCATGAAGAACAAAGACAAAGTATTCAGAAAGTTTAAGGAATTCAAAGCCTTGATCGAGAATCACACTGAAAAGAAGATCAAGACCTTTCGATCAGATAATGGCGGAGAATTCACTTCAAATGAATTCAAAGAGCTATGCAAAGACTCAGGGATTAAGAGGGAGTTGTCCAATCCTTATAATCCACAACAAAATGGGATTGCTAAAAGGAAGAATAGAACTATCATGGAAGTTGCAAGAGCAATGCTTCATGATCAAGATATTCCTATGCACCTTTGGGAGGAAGCTTCCAGAATAGTGGTGTATGTACAGAACCGTACTCCACACAGAGTACTCAAGAAAAAGACTCCTAAAGAAGTCTTCTCCGGCAAGAAACCAAAAGTCAGCCATCTCAGAATATTCGGCTGTCCAGTGTACATACACATTCCAAAAGAGAAGAGGACTAAATTAGATCCTTTAGGAAAGAAGGGTATATTTGTGGGATACTCTAAAAGATCGAAGGCTTACATAATATACTTCCTAGGATTCAAGAAGATTGATATCAGTAGGGATGTGGCATTTGATGAAGATACAACTTACAACAAATCCAGAAAGAAACCCACTGAAGAATCTAAAGAAACATAAGCACCCAGAATTCATGATACAACCATGAATGAAGAAGCTCAAGAAGAAGATCGAGAATTTGAAGAACCACAAAGACCTGTAGATCCACCTTAGGAAAATAATCCCCATAAGAGGAAACCTACTTGGGTACGAGAGATTATCCAAGGTGTGGAAAGGTATGGGGCTCCAGAAGAGATTCACAGAGAAAGAAAAAGGACCAGATCCTACTCCGGGTATGTAGCATTACTATGTGATTTTATTGATAAAGAACCTTCCAGTTATGAAGAAGCAGCAGAACGGAAAGAATGGAAGGATGCTGTGATCGAAGAGTACCAATAGATCATGAAGAATGATGTTTGGGATGTTTTCCCAAGACCAGAAGGAAAGTCAGTTGTAACTTCCAAATGGATCTACAAGATCAAGTGTAGCTAGGGTTTTCACCCTAGCTTGTGCTGATGAGCACCTACTAAGGAATCTGGAATCCTTAGTAGCAGTTCGATAAAACAAAAAGTAAACTGGAA
>LPNX010170239.1:535-82741 GCA_001517045.1 Pseudotsuga menziesii
GACATAGGCATGTGAGAGAGAGTGAGAACGAATGGGGTGGTGGGCTGTTAGGGAGAGAGAGCGGGGCATTAAAGATAGGACAGGAGGAGGGGGTGTTAGTAAGAGTTAGGAGGAAGAGGGAAGTGGGGGGGTGAGACATAAAATCATTTGAGTATTGGTATAACTTACAAAACCAAACTCATTGTACTATAGTAAAAATGCATGCATGTTGTGATTCATAAAAATGCGCTCCCATTTTATTAACGCGCATGCGATTTATTTAAATTCAAAAATGCATTCCCTCCAAATGATAAGATCGAGCCTCCACCCATGCTTGCATGGCATTCTTATGCCTATGTTTCTGCTTCAGACATTGCTTCGGATTCAACATGCCTATACGTTGGAGTATGATAAACCATGGCTAATTCAGCATTATATCCAAATTTTCAATATGCTCGTGTTTATCCATCTATCTGATTATGCTGCACACCTCCATTTTTTTATGATATTTTAGAAACAGATATGGTTTTTTTTGTAGATTCCAAATATGTAACTTTTAACAAGAATACATAATTTATTCCATTTTTGCTTATTTATCTTCTATCATCACTCAACTCAAAAAACACATTGTTAATGTTTCATCCATATCTCTTTCGTTTCTCAACCATTTAAAAAAACAATTGTATGGTGCACTAAAGAACATCGACCTCTACATTCTATAAACAACCCATTTCCAAATAATTGCATTAAGACATTCAAACGCTACACCCACAATTGACGTACCATTTTCAAGGTTTGATCTCTTAGATAATTAAAAAAAAAATTAAAAATTATTTTTATAATGGGAAAAATAGTCGTGCACTAGTACTATATGTTCTCTACATGTATAGCGGTTTTCGTAAGTTTATTCCATCATTTAGTCACTCAGAGGATGCACCCACAAAAACATAAACCTTATAATTTGTCCAAAAAATGAGAGGTGTCTGTTAACAAATATCTAACTTTAGATAGTTAATAACATACTCAATAGAAAAAAATTATATATTTGGAAACGTCATTCAATTTCCTACATTCTTGTTTTTTACTCATCGCAAGATTCATTGTGTAAGTGTCTCAAAATACCCATGCAAGTTGATGGATGCCTGTTTTTTTAGTTTTCTATTGCATCTAACGCGTCAAAAGAGACCCTCATCAGCTTGCACACACCCCTATTTCTTAGTGTTTCATATATGTTTCAATAGTTATGCAAAATAAGGAATTGTTTAATATTATTATAGTATTTTTCTTGAAATGATTTTTTTAATGTTTGTGAGGTGGTTCACCATTTGTTAGAGGGCTAATCCACCTGTCATATCAACACGAGAATCAAGATTACATTGATTCATCTCTCATAGATTACATAGAGGCTGGGGAGGGTAACATTCATTCCTCCCAACCACCCAGGTTGCAACCAATGGACATAAATTGTTTGAGGTTATAACCTTGTAGATAAATTGTAGATATTCAAAGACTTTCATTTCCTCAAGTGCATAAACAACCTGAAATATTTTGACGAGTTTCTATAGGAATCATAGATTAATAGATTGAATATTTGTCTATTGTACATATTTTAATAGATTGTAATATTTGTATATTGTTGGAATGAGTGACATTTGTTAGAGAAGTGGTTCAAGATTATAACAGTTTTGGTATTCCTCTAACATATTGTTTAGGTACACTCTCTCTTTTATATTCATCTATAACATATTGTTTAGGTGCAATCCCTGTTTTATATTCATTTAGCTCTATGTCATTGTGCATTTATCTCTATATCGTTGTGCATTGTATAGATTGTATTTTATTTTTAACCAATCTTAAATTTTATATCTATTTTATATTATCAAATAAAAATGACTTTATTTTAAAAACTTCCACACATCATGGTTGTAGAGTATCTAAAATTACCCAAAATTATAATAATTATAATTACCAAAATTTACAATAAATTTAGTTTTCAATGAATAAAAATATAAGGATAAATGTTAGAAAATAAAATAAGAAATATAAAGAGTTAAAATTGTTAAATATTTATAACCAAAGTTTTTTTCTTTTAAGTCATAGAATCATATTTTAATTTATTATATTTTTTTCTCACCTCTTCACAATTAATATAAAACATAAAACCTTCAAAATAAATTCTAAGGAACTTGTTTTTAATAATGAAAATTGAATCCATTTTCTTATTTCTATAGTTTTTTTTAAGCTTGAACCATGTTCATGTTAAAATCTGATATTTCTATTTTGAAAAATGGCATATTTCTATTTTGAAACATGGCATTGTCAAAGTCATGCTTTGCTCAAATTTGGACTAGGGTGATAGTAACTCCCAAAACGTCCCTTATACACAATAACCATCCGTTTGATTTGTTTCTTGACAACTTGAGAGG
The DNA here is from genome assembly GCA_001517045.1 of Pseudotsuga menziesii. Taxonomy (NCBI): domain Eukaryota; kingdom Viridiplantae; phylum Streptophyta; class Pinopsida; order Pinales; family Pinaceae; genus Pseudotsuga; species Pseudotsuga menziesii. Next base: position 2,941 of record LPNX010170239.1, read on the forward strand.
AAAATGCATAACATAATTGATTCAATTGAGATGTGTAGACTTAGTTATGCTCAATTTATGAGATACGTAGCCTTAATTTAGGAGTGAAGGATTGTTTCAAAGTTGCAACAATTCTCTAAAGTTGCAACAATTCTCTCTTACCTTACTTTTAGTGTAAGCTCTTTCAAAGTTGGAAAAAATAACTCTTTTACCTTACTTTTGGTATAAGCTCATATGTAGACTTAGTTCTGTTAAATTTATGAATGAAAATCAGACATGTAGCCTTAGTTATTCTCAAATTATAATCGAAAAATTAGTTCAAAGTTGGAACAATTTTCTTTTAACTTAACATGTGTTGTAGGATTATGTATAGACTTTGTTATGGCCAAACTATGACTAAAAATTAATTCTCTTTTAACTTACTTTTGGTGTAGGTTTGTTCGAATTTCTTCTATAGTTTTTACTTAATTTTTAAATAAATAATAATTGAACATAATAGTCAAAATAAATTGTATTATGTTATGAGTGTGTAACTATGAAAATAAAGATATATATATAGTAAAATGATTTAATAATACTATGTTTATTATAGTTTATCAAAGAAAATTACGATTATATCGAGATTTTAATAATTTTAAATAATCTCTATAATTTTGTAAAAATATTTTATTTTATATAATTTAATACTATTATTTATCAATTTATAGTCATTTTTATTTCGAAAGAACAATATTTTTTTTAACAAGAACTAAGAATATATTGCATTATATAAAAGGCGACATGCAGCCAAGCTTACAAAAATAGAGACAAAGCTCTGGAATTCAAACTGTTTATCACAAAAATACCTGCACTACTAAAACTAAAAGCTAAGAGCAAAGCATTACTGTTGTTCAGAAAACATCTTATGAATCCCTTCGAATGGTAGATACATACATATTTGCCTAAAATTAAAAGACAGGAAAATATAAAATATCATAATACTGAAACTGCTGCTGCTAATTGTCCCGTGGGGATTTTTCAGGATGGGCAACTGAGGTCTCCTCCATTGGATGATCCCTTGCAAGAGAGGTTTTACAATGGCTACACTGATTCATGCTAACTAACTTGAGAAAGTGTTCCTTTATATATCTAATGGCTCCCATAAGGTCATAAAGATCTATGTGGTTATCTTCAATCTTGGCATCATGGTTTTCCATTTTCCTAGACATCCATTTGACTTCTTCAGCTGTAGAATTTCCTTCTTTAACCCCCCTATTCACAATGTTGTATAGCTAGCCAAGGTGCTTCTTAATGTCCTTCAGCAAAACCTACAAATCATTCAACGTTTATTTTCTATCATTTCTTGCTATCTATGCACAATTATCCAAGCCTTCGTGATGAGAAAAAGAATTATGCATCGCATGTGTGTTGGGTGGCCTTCCCTTATCCTCAATACTGAGAAGACCTAGAGCTGAGGAGTGCAAGAAGTCTACTGTGGGTGAAACTAACTCTGTGCTATGACCAAAATGATTCAAGAAATGAGTTGGGGGTTAATTGTTATTGCCTTCCATTGTTCGTTTCGTGCATCTTATCATCCTGGGAGAGCCATCCATGGCATTAATACCCTTCACATGGGATATGTTGATAGAAATGCATGCACGCCAGCTGGTCACTGGGAAGAGTATGTTCTGTCGGATGCAATGAGGACATCGGTGGCTGCAAATTCGAGGAAGAGTTGCTTCCACCTTAGAGAAATGGAATTTGGAAATTTTGAAGGTAGGTATGCTAGGAACCGGGTCTGGGCCACCCAAGTGCCCCCTTTGGGACACGTTTTATTTCTAAGGAATATAGCTTGAATTTTCTAAAATGCCATTCGCCCCAGAAATTCTAATTTTTAGCTTAGCCCCTTGATTTGCTAAGATGTCTTCCTCAGAGTTGTTTCGTATGAGAATATGAACGAAGGAGGTTTGAATATTTGTAGAGGTTTTTCTGATCTGATCATAAATTCTTCGAATTTTAACTACTCCTTTTCTCTACCCAACGATCATTTTAGCGAATAACTTGAATAGAGTCAACCAAGACTATAACTTTAGTGATTTTGTTATGCTTGATCTATTCCATCCCAAAGAGGAGCCCAAGCCATTCAACTTCATTGTTGGTTTTTCATCCAAGACCCCAGGCATAATTCAATACTTTGTTTCCTCCGGGATCGAAGATGATCTGAGCCGCACTTGCCTCCCCTAATTTCCAAAGAAAAATCTCACAAAAAAATTGAGAGTATTTTTCAATTATTTATAGATTGTAAATGGGGGTAAATTATTGACTGTAGGTGTGGAGCTTAACTATGAGGGGACCAAGAGAATCTAACCTATGACATCTCTAATTTTTTGAGAGAGAGATACCAAGTCTAACTCATGATTACTTGAGCTAACCCTTCAAATTGACCTCACAATAATCTATACAACCATTAATTATCATAAAAAATAAACCAAATCATTTGAAATTCAATAACAACCAAATAAAAAAATGTTTAAATGTTCTCATCCACAATTTGATTTCACAACATTCTTACAAAACCATAATGGAAAAGTATGCAATCTTTAAAGAGTACTTCAACATTATTTTCTCCTTAGCTTTAATCTCATAGCAAATTTCAAAAGAAAAGTGAAACACATGAAGAAGATTATTAGATGTTACACTGAATGGATGTTATGCTTACATATTCACAATTACTAGACATGAAGTATTCCTCACTACTGGAAATTGAGAGATTAGTGATAAAAAAATTGACCAAAATCCACATATCATTACCACTTTTGGTTTGGCGATCGTTGGTCTCTAATTTACGGTCTTTTATTACGCAACCAAAATTGATCATTTATAGCATGTTAGTTGGTCATTAATTTGGTCATATATTTGAATCAATGACCAAATATATGACCACATTTATGACCAAATTAATGACCACGTGACAAACTAGAATATGACCAAATTTGGTTGCGTAATAAAAGACCGTAAATTAGCCACCAAAACTGTTTTTTTGTCATTGATATGTGAATTTTGGTCGTTTTTTTTTTTCATTTATATCTCATTGTTTGGTCATGTATCTCTCAATTTTTGGTCATTTTATATGCAAATTTTTGTCATTAATCTCATTTATTGGTCACTAATTTAGTCATTTTTAGTCGTTTTATGTGTGGTTATTATATTTTAGTATTTTTAATGGTGTCCATTATTAATCAATATAAATTTTTAATATAATATTATGTTTAAATTAAAAAAAAATTCATACATTATTTATCATCATCTACTACACATGTGAATTATGCAATGTCATATTAATTAGTTAATTACAACACTTATAAATAATATAAAGTAAAACCATATAAGTTTTAAACTGCACAAATTATATTATATAAAATGTCAAGTATTACAATAAATATGAGGTTTCTCAAAAACTATCTCCACATAACTTTACATGAAAATCATCTAGTACAGTGATGACTTTTCAAAATATTAAAATGGCTAAACCATCCCACTTGTACTTGGTCGCTAAGCCATACTTAGATCTCACGACAACTTCAAAACCATACTTAGCAGCTTGAAGCCATCAACAATAGGCTCTTCATACTCAATGGAAAAGCCTCAGCAACAGTCTCTTCATACTCAATGGCCCACTTTTCGAGATTTCTATTTGCGCATGTGTTTCTATATCCACACTGCACGTGCTTCTAAGCTTTCTGAGCTTTATATCTGCGCATGTGCTTCTGTATCAGCACTACATTAGCCTCCCTACTCATGTTGTTATAAATATTGTGAGTAAGGTTACCTACAAACAACACATGTTAAGCAATAAATTTTGTTTCTCACTAAAAAGAGAAAACAAATAACTGAAAAATGTACATAGTAATTTCACAAGATTTAACATGGCAAAAAGAAACAATTCCAACAAACACCAAGTGTACTCAAAATGCATAAACATTTAGAACCAGCAGACCTACAAATAGATGAACATGAGATACCTCTCCATAAGGCCTGAAGATCAATGGCAACATTGCACAAAGCAAGAAATTCTTTCCAAGAAATATATATTGAACGAACTTTGTACTGAATATTTTTTTCCGAATTTCTTCTTATAACATCTAATTCAACCATTTGACCGGTTATAAGGAAAACCTTGGAAAATATTGAATGTACATCAACAAGCAGAAATTCAAGCAACAACATCATAATTCAAGCATTTGTTTATGGCACTTATGCTATAAAACAGACAGCGAGAGTTAAGGTTTTTGGACTTTACTTGTCCGCACAATTAGGATTCCATGATGTTGTGAATGTCATCAACCTCAAGTTGTATGAACCACCAAAACATGAAGATGAAACCCCTCTAATGAACATAAACATGCATTACCTATGCTAGACTAGGAAGGATTGAGTAGAGCATTTATTAATAAATACCGAATGGGTTAAATAGGCCCAAACAACATACCCCTTTGATGTGTATATTTAAACCAAAGTTATCAACACTAGAACTAGCAAAGGGTCAGATCGAGACAGGAACCAACTAGAAAACCAAGTTGAAGTACCAGTTTACTAAAAAACACATAAAAAATGCAAAGTATGATAATAAATAGATAGATAGATAGATATCAATGATTTTAATATATATATATATATATATAATCATTGTGTGTGTGTATATATAAACATTGATTACATATAATATAAATATAGATTATATATATAATCAATGTAAATCTGCACCATTAGACATCAACTATGCAAAGTTGCTCATATATATAGCATGTACTAAAGAACATAGAAAAATGGTACCTTGTGTGATACATATGAAACAAAATACATAAACTTCTAGGCTGTAAATGACCTCTCAAATACAAAAACTATGCCAAATGAGCTGCAGTCTCATCCTAATCAACTCTCTTCAGTGCATCTCTGCAATCTCCAAATGATCAATGAGAAATGTGTGACAAAAATAGAAGGGGTGTCTTTAAAATACAACAATTTAGGGCTTCAGAAGGGGGGGCACCATGTTTTATTTTATGTTCTTGTTTTTTCTCTTTGTTTTTCCCTGATGATGCACAGGTGGACCTAGTTGATTGAGGGTCTGTCCAGATCAAATTCATCCAGTTCGACGAGTTAAAGACAAAAATAGCCTCCCAATCCAATTCATCCCCTCTCCAATATGAAACTCTTTGGACAGTTTGGTTCAAGTGGTTCAAAATGACTTTGATAGAAACATGTCCTTGTACTCTTTTCACATTCAACATTCATTACTATGTTATTATTAAATATTTCATCTAAAATATTTGTTATATATGCTTAAATTGGGTTTTTCTCTTTTTGGATCTAGGTTATATGCATGAATCTGGTTATATTTATTACAAGTTGAATCGAAGGCATGTTTCGACAATATTCTGCAATGCATAAATGTCAAGGATCTGAAATTTTCTGCGTTCAAAATATTTTATTGTAGGGGCGTAGAAAGTTATATTTTTAACATTAAGCTAGCATTATATTACGATCTTTAACTTAGAGAATAACAAGCACAACAATCAAACAAAAGAGAAAATCAACACAATATTTTTCCTTGGGGAAAACATAAATGCAGAAAACCCAACAACTTCCTCAAAGATAGAATCAACACCAAAGGTAAAACCCCAAAATAGTAAGATGATCTCCCGATAGCAGTAGCCTCTTTCTTCCTATCCCCATTAGCTTCTTCTTCCTTGGCTATGCGCTACAACTGAGTGTGAGTGAGTGTGTGATAAATAGAGAGACTCACTCTCTATTTATACTAATTTCCGACTTGACAATAACCTACTAGGGACGACTTCTCTAGGAGAGTCTAATAGCCCTAAACGTGCCACGGAACTATGGGGACTTTAACCATTGACCAATAGGAGGTTTACCCACAATGACTTTACATGACTTGTTTACATTATAGAACCTCCCGATAGGAACATCGGAGGATGAAATGAGTCAAGTACATTACAGACACATCTTGGAATAAACATCGGGGTACAATACATAAGAAATACAAGTGAATACATTCTAAAGTTACAATTACATCAACAGTCCCTCTTAACTAGGAAGGTATTCTCTTGACACAATTTATCATCACAAGTCTTCTTCTCTGTATCATCTAGGTCATCCTTGAGTTCTCATCATCTTCAAGTCATCTTCATATTCAAGTTATCTTCATCTTCAATTCATCTTCATCATTGGATCTGGATCATCACTCAATCTAGATCATCACTGAAATATCATCACTAGATCTAGATCATCACTCGATCTGGATCATCACTGCTGGATCAGCATCACTGGATCATCATTGGTGATATCTCATGATTCTTCTTGTCATAGGAAGTTCTACAGAGCTAGCCTTTTTTCATGCTGGTTGTAGGCCTATCCTCCAAGTAGGTATTCTTCAGTGCTTACATCTGACCCCAAGTAAGAATGGCCCACCCAGTACTTACATCTGACCATGCAAGGAACACATCCAACACCCTATCAGAAAGGAACACCCAACACTCACATCTAACCATGTAGGAACACATCCCACAACCTTGTCAGAAAATCCCATCACTTACATTTACTAGTATGATAGGACACACCTACTATCATTTGTGAAAAGGAACATCACTCAAATCCACCAGCATGGTAGGACACACCTGCTACCATCTGTAGAAAGGCAAAGCACTTACAATCACCAGCATGGTAGGAAACACCTACTACCATCTGTGAAAAGGAACAGCACTCACATGCACCAGCATGATAGGACACGCCCACTATCATCTGTGGAAAGGCAAGCACTCTCATCCACCAGCATGATAGGACACACCTACTATCATTTGTGCAAAGGATCTGCACTTACATCTGATCATGTAGGAACCAATACCATAGTCACATCAGAATGGCTCTCAGTCCCTGACTGAGGATTCCTGGTAACTAACCAGGTGCCTCCATTCTCCCAGAGAATGGCAACAGCCCTTATATCTGATCAAGTGGGAACACATCCCTCAATCACAGCAGAATGGCCATGTGCTCATATCTGATCATTTGAGAACACATCTCACAGTCATATTAGAATGGCCCTTAGTCATAGACTGAGTTTTCCTGGTAACTGACTATGTACCTCCATTCAAAGAATGGAAATAGCCTTTATATCTGATCATGTAGCAACCAATCTTACATTCATATCAGAATGGCTCACCACTCATATCTAACATGGAAGGAACTGAACCTATCACCATGACAGAATGGATCTGCCCTTACATATGACCATGGAAGGAACCAATCCTCTCACCATGTCAGAATGGCTCATGGACTCATCACTTCCCTTTGGAGGGAACCTCGATCTGGAGAACACCAAGCTTCTCCCTGAAGTATTCAATCTTCACTCTTGCCAATTCCTTTGTTAACACATTAGCTATATTTTCGTCCGTCGCAACATACTAGACCTTCATTGCTCCCCTCTACACCATATCCCTGATATAGTGATACTTGATCTCGATATGCTTCGACTTGTCATGGAACACCGGGTTTTCTGACAACATCACACAACTATGGTTGTCACAATATATACAAGTAGCATCCAACTAGATATCAAATAAATCAGACAATAGCTTCCTTAGCCATACTACCTCACAACTAGCTTAACAAGTTGCGATATACTCTACTTCAACTGTACTCAGTGCCACACATGACTGCTTCCTGCTAAACCAAGAGATCACACTTGATCCCATACTAAAGAAACACCCTAAAGTTCTCTTCCTATTGATGGCACTGCCTACCCAATCTGAATCAACATAACCCTATAGGTTAATCTTCTGACTCACCTCATACTTGAGCCCATAATCAAATGTACCCCTTAGGTACCTTAGAATATGATTTGCAGCAATCAAGTGAACATGTCTCGGATCTGTCAAGAACTGGCTCAAGGTGTTCACAGCAAAGCAAATATCTAGTCTCATGTTCTTCAAATACATCAAGGACCCAATCATCTGATGATACACCGTAGCATCAACTCCTTCTGATGAAGCATCACTCAATAGCTTCAGGTTCAATTCCATTGGTGTGGCCATGGCCTTGCAGTCCATCATCCTAAATCTCTTCAGTATCTTTACCATATATTTCCTGTGTCTCGGGGAAATTCCATCTACATTTTGCCACACCTCCATGCCTAGGAAAGAATGCATCATACCCAAGTCCTTCATCTTGAACTCGGCAGCAAGCTTCCTCTTTGTATGATAAATCAACCCATCCATACCTATTACAAACAAATCATCTACATACAGTAGGAGCATCACTGGGTTTCCATATTCAACCTTGTAGTAAAGGTTGGAATTTGCTTTACTCTTGTTAAAGCCCAAACTGGATAGAAAGCTGTCAATCACGCCATACCATGTCCTCAGTGCCTATTTCAAACCATATAGGGATTTCTTCAATATCTACACATGAGTCTCCCTGTCATGTGTCTCAAAACTGAGTGGCTGCTCCACATACACTTCCTCTTCCACTACACCATTTAAGAAAGCTGTCTTGGCATCCATTTGGTGTGTCTTCCACTTCATCACTGCAGCCAGAACAAGTATTGATCTGATGGAAGTGTATCTTGCTACAGGTGCAAAATTTTCTTTATGATCTATTCCATCTTTCTGGGAGAAGCCACGAGCAACAAATCCTTCTTTATATTTTTCTATGTTGTCATCTGCACCATGGTTAATCTTCTAGATCCATTCGAAAGTTACAATCTGCCACAGAAAGGAAAGAATGGTGTTGGGACAACAGCCCAAACATCATTCTTCATGATCGATTGATATTCTTTGATCATAGCATCCTTCCATTCTTTCCTTTCTGTGGCTTCTTTATAGTTGGAAGGCTATTTATTGATGAAATCACATAATAATTCTACATACCCGGAGCAGGACCTGGTCCTCTTTATTTCTCTGTGATTCTCTTCTGGAGCCCGATATCTTTCATCACCTTGGATAGCTTCTCGTACCCAAGTAGGTTTCCTCTTATCAGGATTCTTCTCCTGAGGTGTATCTATAGGTTCTTGAGGTTCTTCAAATTCTCGATCTTCTTCTTGAGTTTCTTCATTCATGGTTGTATCATGAATTTTGGGTGCTTATGATTCTTTAGGTTCTTCAGCATGTCTGTTTCTGGATTTTTTGTAAGCTGAGTCTTCATCAAATGTTACATCCCTACTGATGTTGATCTTCTTGAATCCTGGGAAGTATATTCTGTAAGCCTTCGTGCTTTCAGAGTATCCCACAAATATACCCTTCTTTCTTGAAGGATCTAATTTTGTCCCCTTTTTTTTGGAATGTGTATGTACACTGGACAGCCGAATATTCTGAGATGGCTGACTTCTAGTTTTTTAGTGGAAAATACTTCTTCAGGTGTCTTGTTCTCGAGTACTCTATGTGGAGTACGGTTATGTACATATACTATTATTCTGGCAGATTCTGCTCATAGATGCATGGGAATATATTGATCATGAAGCATTGCTCTTGCAGATTCCATGATCGTTCTATTCTTCCTTTCTACAACCCCATTCTGTTGTGTATTATATGGAGTGGATAACTCCCTCTTAATCCCTGAGTCTTTGCATAACTCTTTGAATTCATTTGATGTGAATTCTCTGCCATAATCTTATAAAAAAAGTCTTGATCCTCTTTTCAGTGTGGTTCTCGATCAAGGCTTTGAATTCCTTGAACTTGCTGAAAAATTAATCTTTGTTCTTCATGAAGTAAATCCATGTCTTCCTAGAAAAGTCATCAATGAAAGAAACATAGTATACATACCCGCTTAGTGAACTTGATGACATTGGACCACATACATTGGAGTGGATGATTTCCAAGATTCCTTTTGCCTTGCTTTCACTACTTGGAAACGCATTCTTTGTGTTCTTTCCTTTCGAACATCCTTTGTAGACTCCATCATGTTTTGCTTGAATTTCTGGAAGACCTTCTGTTGTAAAGCAAAGTATCATATGGCTAGGGTTTAAGAGGCCATCAACGCACTCGGGTTGAAAGATGGATGCATAATGTTCAGCAAGCATATATAAACAAGTTTCAAAGATTAGAATGGTTCATACCTTGACAAACGAAGGTTGATCCAAGCATCCCTTCAATCCTCTTCTTTCTCCTCTCGCTCCTCTCACTCAAAGAGACCTGCAAAATGAATTATACCTTCCTCAAACCAATATGACCACATATAAAGTAATGATAAATCAAGGAAATATGAGAAACTATTCTAATTAACATAAACATATGATCATAAACAGAGATTCAATCACACATTGAACAATGATTTGGGAAGAAGAAGGGCATCACATCTTTATTAATCTTGAAAAAATTACAAATATACCTTCTCTTCAAGTTCGACACCTCACAAAACCTTGATCCAGTTCTGCTACTTCTCTTCTCCAAGGAACTCAGCCTCCAAGCTCTGCAACACAAGGGGATGATCACTAGGGAAAAGGTGTGGACAAAGAGAGCCCCAATTCATCTAGCATAATGATGCAAGGATTCAATTCCCCTATCATGGACCTCCCTACCTCTATTTATATGCTTAATGAAGAGTTAGGGTCGAAGACAAAGTAGTTACAACTGAAGGAGTCAGTTGCATAACTACCCAAACTACCTGAATTTCAAAATACGTATTTTTTTGACATTTTCAGGAGGTGTACATGGGTTGCAGAAACAACAGTCACATACATAAGGAGGTATACATGGGTTCCAATGCAAAAATCCATGTATTTAAGGCGTATGCGACTATGATATATAGCAACTCACGTATGTACGCGGGTTTCCTTAAGGAAACACACATACACATCAAAAAACTCATTTTTAGGGTACTTTTGGGAATTCTCAGACTTTGTTGTCTTCTAGAAAGTTTTAGATAACTTAAATATATTTCCAACGATGTAAAGATGAGGTTAAACGAAGTTACAAAACTCAAGATATGGGTCGTCCAATTTAGGTGTTTTTAGTGACTTTCAGTGACTTTCATGAAGTGTCGACATGCAACGGAATCATGGGAAAGTGGTCACAGGCATAGATGTGTCATTTTTAGATATAATAGATGCCCCCTAATGTATGAGGTTAGAGGGGAAGATGATAGCCAAAATATGTTATAAAGGAAATAGCTGAGTATGGAGAAAGCAGAGAATCCAAAATCGAAAGGCTCGAACAAGGTACCTGAGAGAGAGATAATAAAAAAAAACTTATCTCTGGGACATACAAGTCCATATACAAACCATCACCATAAAGATACAGGCAGATCCAACATATGTATAACTGATTAAACTATCATGATCACTCAATATGCGAAAAGGCACCATATCAAATCTAAAGGAGTCATGACCACAAATGAACAAGGTGGATCCATACTCGACAATCGATCATAGCCACAAAAATACAAGGTGGATCTATGTCTTAGCAAAGTGTCATATAAAGTGTGACAAGGTCTTGCGCAACTTGGGAAATAGAAAAAGTGATGATGCTATTATCAGCCCAAGGTCTTCAATCCAAACCGCCCAAAAGCTACGAATCCTAACCATGCGAATAAAGGAGTTGAAGTCGAACATGGAGGAAACCATTTGATTACCGGTCAATGATGAGAACCATTAACAAACACAAGGAAACCACCATTAATGAAAATGGTTCCCAAGGTACCTAGTACATTCTAACAAGTGTGAATACAAGGACTTGAAGTCAAACACTTGAAGAATCCATTGAGTAGGAAACATCAATGTATTCCCACTACCCAATAGCGAGGAAAATTGCTACTTATGACTGCAATCGCTAAGGTACTGCCATAAAACTCTAAATCTCATCCCTACAAAAATATGTGTTGTAGTCAATAGGAACAGATCCATTGGAAGGAAGGTGTCACGCCCCCATGCCTCCGACCGGCAAAGAGGACGCGATCACCGTGACGTTAACCATCCGGGCTAAGAGCCCATGAACATACTGAATTCATAAAAATGCTGAAACAAAATGCTGAAAGGAAGCACATTAAAGTAAAAATGCACAATTGCCATTGTTTATCATACACAACTATAGTTATTTATCATGCACAGTGGAATCAACATGCACTCACACAAGCATTCATCTAACATGTTCATCATTTTCATTAACAGAAATTATGATTGTAGAAGTAAAATGGACAAGATCACTTATCTTATGAAGAAGTCGTTCCGCAACCAGCTACGTCACTGCAACGTTCCACCCAACCATAGGCCAGCGTGATCCTTAATCTCTCAGCAACGATGCCACCCCTGAGCTGGGCATGATTCTCCAAGGAATAATGGAACTAGCAGGCTTACACAGATCCAAGGATATACAAACACAGCCAAGCCAACACAGTTGGTTTTATCAGGCCATCTAGGAGTTGGGAAAGGCTAAATGCTAAGCTGGTGAGCTCATTACAGAGCCAAGAACACCTACACTAGAACTAGCCTGACCTCTAAGACACCCACCCACACCCAACACAAGGAATCGGTCCCTTCTCTGCTACACAGTCCCTCAGGCCCTGCATTCCCTTCCAGTGCTATTCAGGGGTGATGGAGAAGAAGGCCATCCCTCTAGCTCTGTCTATGTGGTTTCCAGCCACCGGGTTTGTTAAGCAAAATTAATCCCCCATTCATGCTCCTTAAATAGTCTGAAGACCAGCCATTGCACGTATGCAATCAATCATAATTACATATGAACAGGGAAAATGACTCCCAAACGAATTAGACAATCCCAAATGTATCAGTGCACACAGCTCACAACATGGGGAAAACAATGACCTACCCTGGGCAACAAGCCACCAGGGAGATTTACCCACACTCCCAAATACAGAGGGAAAACACATGCACAAACCACAACCAGCAAGCAAAACTTACACACAGTCCTTGAGTGTAAAATGGATTTCCACAGGAAAATCGTGGGTGATAGTAGCTGAACGGCTCCCAGTTAGCTCCGCGAGTAACAACAGCGAAAAAACATAGCGCGTGAGAGAAATCCACACTGAATCCCAAATATGGGTTGAAACACAGTCGATCCCTGCGTGAGGAAAACGTGAACGACAGTGGAAAATAGTTCCTCTCTCCTGGCTGCGTGAGACCAAGCTGGAAAGAAGTCTGTGTGTGGAAGCCAAAGAATAGACAATGGTCCCTGCATGAAGATTAGCAGCTCTTCCTCTGCGCGTGGATGAACAGACAACCGAGAGGACACGGAATTGGAAGTGCGTGAGTGTTTTTGCCATTGTGGAGTCAACCATAGGTGGAGGGTGCGTGTGGGAGAGGACTGACAGTCCTGCCACCCCACTCCCAAAGACAATAACTACCTCAACCACCAGCAGCCATTCTTAATGAAAGTGGTTGGAATAAAATAGGGGAAGAAGACACATGGGTATTTTTACCCCATTGGCCAAGGTTTTACAAATTCCCCCACATCCTTATCCTTGTGAAAATCATGCCCCTTTCTCATTTTAGTTGTCATGATTGTAGCTGGTCGGGTTCATTTAATTAATTATAGATGCATATTTACATGATGACAAACATAATATATGTCGTATGCCCCGATATGCCATCGGTGACAAATTTTAAATCCAAAACATAGCATAACCGATCAATGGGGGGGGCTTGGCCTTTAGCTCCACACCATGATCATTACAATATATACATCATCATATACATCTAATGCAACGAGGTCAAAACCGAGGTGTTACAGAAGGCATTAAGGAACCCTTCATCATCCAACACGAGGTAAGTCAAGGACTAATTCGATCTAGAACTGGTACTGAATTTCATGACAAGAAACGCTGAAGACATGATGTAATGAACTGATACCAGGGAATTTCCGACACAAAAGGTTAAGGAAACTGCAGAATGGCCGACAAAGGTTTAATCCTTGAATAGTGAGCATGACACAAATGTGACTTAGGAATCTTTTGACACAAAAGGACCAATGACACAAATCTGTAATGTAGGAGACATTGACAGATTCCCTATATAATTGGAAAAGAGACCAACTGGAGGAGTAACAAACTCTAAATCAGGATAAGGTCAAAATACAAGGACCCAATTGTTGATAGACTCAAAACTGCTGCTTTGTTCAAGGAAACAAGACTTGCTTCCATGATGTGAAAAACATGTGAATGAACTTCCCTTCCCCTCTTTCTTGTAAAGGTTTAATGAGTCCAAGAAAGAAAACTCAGGACCATCTTCATTTTTGGCAAGCTCGAAGAAGAGACAGAAGAATGCTTGATAAAGCACTAATTCATGTATTTTACGAGCCCGAACTGGTACATGCTCGATGGTGTTTTCATAGTTTAGAGAGTCTGCAAACTCCAAAGAAGACTCCAGGGGGGGTTCTTTTTTGTCCAATTTAGTCTCATGAGGCTGGAAAAGTATAAAACAAACCACAAAAGAATTATCTTAGCCTTCGAATAAGTAAGGCACACATTTTTTGTATTTAGTCAAGAAGGTCCGATAAAGGTTAAATTACAACCTACCCAATGCTCCTTCAAAAGCAGCATATAGCCTAATTTTTATGAGTGTGAAGGAAGGCAAGATCACTTGGAAATATCCATTTGATTATGAGAAATGGGGATTACAACAGTAAAATCAATGCTTTGTTCTTTAGTGTTTAACAAGCATGACAAAGACATAAAGTACACTCAAAATCTTTTTCATGTTTGGATCCAAAGCACGAAAAAAGAGAAAACTAAGCTCATAGCGAGGGTTATTTTTTTGTAAGTTTAGTCCCTCAGGCCTGAAAAAGTGATAAATCTATACCTGAGAATACTCTTCTCAATTCCGAAGAAAAGAGAGTGTTCCTTTCTCATATTATTCCAGAGGGTCCGAGAAAGCGATGTTAGTTTTTCAACATTAAGCTAGCATTATGTTAGGATCTTTACTGAGAGAATAACAAGTACAACAATCAAACAGAAGAGACAATGAACACAATGTTTTTGATCAGGGAAACCATAAATGGAGTAAACCCCACAAATTCCTCAGAGATAGAATTAGCACAAGATGTAAAACCCCAAAATAGTAAGATGCACTCCTGACAGCAGTAATCTTCTTCTTGTCTAGCCCTAGTGTCTTCTCCTTCCTCAACTATGCGCTACACTTGAGTGTGTGAGTGACGTGCGTTAAATAGAGACCCTGGCTCTCTATTTATACTAATCCTGACATGACTAAAACCCTACTAGGGTCGACCTCTACTAGGAGAGTCTAATAACCCTAGTTTCCCAGAACTACGGGGACTTTAACCCTTACACAATCTGAGGGTTAACCACTATGACTTGACATGAGTTGTTTACATTATTGATTCTCCTGATCAGAACATTGGGGCATGAAAAAATGACTCAATTACATAATAGATATATCCTGGAATAAACATTGGGTTACAATACATAATATACATAGATGAATACATTCCGAAGTTACAAATACATCAACACTCCCTCTTAACTAGGAAGGAATTCTTTTGACACAATTTTCAGCACTAGTCTTCTTCTCTGTATCAACTGGATCATCTCATCATCTGCATATCAAGTCTTCTGAGTCTTTAAGTCATCTTCGTCTTCAAGTCATCTTCATTCTTTGAATCTGGATCATCATGGGAGATCATCACCAAACTGGATCATCTCTTGATCTAGATCAACATCACTAGATATGGATCGTCACTTGATCTAGCTCATCATCACTAGACTAGATCTAGATCATCACTCAATCTGGATCTGGATTTGGATCATCTCTTGATCTAGATTATCACTGCTAGATCTAGATCATCACTCAATCTGGATCTCTCGGAGTCATCATAACTGGATCTGGATCATAGCTCGATCTAGATCTCATCTGGTCATCATCACTGTGTGTGTTATCTCGTCACAGGAATTTCTACAGAGCCAGCCATATTTCATGCTGGTTGTAGGCCTAGCCATCAGGTAGGTCTTTTCCTAGCACTTACATCTGACCTACTCGTCAAAAAGGCATGCCCAACACTTACATCTGACCTACTCATCAGAAAGGCATGCCCAGCACTCACATCCGATCATGTAGTAAACTACAATCACATCAGAAAGGCCCTGCACTCACATCTGTCATGGAACGAACTGAATCCTCTCACCATGATAGAGTGGACTTCCCTTACATCTGACATGGAAGGAACTGAATCCTCTCAACATGAAATAATGGCCCACACTTACATCGGCCATGCAAGGAACTTAATCCTCTCACCATGACGGAATGGCTCGCACTTACATCGGCCATGGAAGGAACTTAATCCTGTCACCATGAAGGAATGGACCGCACTTACATCGGCCATGGAAGGAACTTAATCCTCTCACCATGATGGAACTCCATGCACTCATAGCTGACCTAGAAGGGACCAAATCCTCCACCCTCGTTAGAAAGGCCCCCAATCCCAGACTAAACTACCTGGTAACTGACCAAGTGCCTCCACTCTCCCGGAGAATGGTAGTTGCCCTTAAATCTATCCTACTCGACAGAATGGCCAGCACTCATATCTGACATGGAAGGAACTGAATCCTATCACCATGATATAATGTCTCAACCCTTACATCTGACCTACTCATCAGAATGGCCTTGGATCTTTAGTACTCATATCTGACATGGAAGGAACTAAATCCTCTCACCATGACAGAATGGCTTAGCGTATACATCTAACCTACCCGTCAGAATGGCTTTGGGACTCATCACTTTCCCTTGGAGGAAACCTTGATCTGGAGAACACCAAGCTTCTCCTTGAAGTACTTGAACTTCACTCTAGCTAATGGCTTTATCAACACATCAGCTATATGTTCCTCTGTTACAACATATTGGGGCTTCACTGCTCCTCTCTGTACCATATCCCTGATATAGTGATACTTGATCTCAATGTGGTTCGACTTGTCATGGAACACTGGATTCTCTGACAACTTCACACAACTCTGGTTGTCACAATGTATACAAGTAGCATCCATCTGGAGATCAAATAAATCAGACAGTAGCTGCCTCAACCATACTACCTCACAACTAGCCGAACAAGTTGTGACATACTCTGCTTCAGTTGTACTCAGTGCCACACAGGATTGCTTCCTGCTAAACCAAGAGATCACACCTGATCCCATATTGAAGCAAAAACCTGAAGTCCTCTTCCTATCAATGGCACTGCCTGCTCAATCTGAATCAACATAACCCTCCAGGTTAATATTTTGATTTTCATTGTACTTGAGCCCATAGTCAATTGTACCACTTAGGTACCTCAGAATATGCTTTGCAGCAATCAAGTGAACATTTCTCGGATCTATCAAGAACTGGCTCAAGGTGTTCACAGCAAAGGAAATGTCTGGTCTCGTGTTCGTCAAGTACATCAATGACCCAATCATCTGATGATACATCGTAGCATCAACCGACTCTGAAGAAGCATCATTCAATAGCTTCAGGTTTGATGCCATAGGTGTGGCCATATTTTTGCAGTCCATAATCACAAACCTCTTTAGGATCTCTACTACATACTTCCCTTGTCCAAGGAAGATTCCATCCGTAGTCTACCACACCTCCATACGTAGAAAGTAATGCCTCGTACCCAAGTCCTTCATCTTGTGCTTGGAAGCAAGCTTTCTCTTCGTATTAGTAATCAACCCATCCATACTTGTCACAAACAGATCATCTACATATAGTAGAAGCATCATTGGGTTTCCATCTTCAACCTTGTAGTAAAGGTTGGAATCTACTTTACTCTTGGTAAATCCCAAACTGGATAGAAAGCTATCAATTCTGTCGTAGCATGTCTTGGGTTCCTATTTCAAACCATACAGGGCTTTCTTCAATCTACATAATTGAGACTCCCTGTCATGTGTCTCAAAACCAAGTGGTTGTTCTACATACACTTCCTTTTCCACTACACCATTCAAGAAAGTAGTCTTGACATCCATCTGGTGTATCTTCCATTTCATCAATGCAGCAAGAGAAAGTACTGATTTGATGGAATTGTATCTGGCTAAAGGTGTAAAGGTATCTTCATAGTCTATTCCCTCTTTTCTGAGAGAAACTTGGAGCTACGAATCTTGCCTTATAATTTTCAATGCTACCATCTACAACATGTTTGATCTTGTAGATCCATTTGGATGTTAGAAATGACTTCCCGTCTGGTCTTGGGATAACATCCCAAACATCATTCTTCATGATCAATTGGTACTCTTTGATCATAGCATCCTTCCATTCTTTATGTTCTGCTGCTTCTTCATAACTGGAAGGTTCTTTATCAATGAAATCACATAGTAAAGCTACATACCCAGAACAAGATCTGGTCCTCTTTCTTTCTCTGTGATTCTCTTCTGGAGCCCCATATCTTTCCGCACCTTGGATAAGTTCTCATACCCAAGCAATTTTCCTCTTATGAGGATTCTTCTCCAGAGGTGGATCTACAGCTCTTTGTGGTTCTTCAAATTCTCGATCTTCTTCTCGAGTTTCTTCATTCATGGTTCTATCATGAATTCTAGGTGCTTCTGCTTCTTCAAGTTCTTCAGCAGGTCTCTTTCTAGATTTGTTGTAAGTTGTGTCTTCATCAAATGTCACACCCCTGCTGATGTCAATCTTCTTATGTCCTAGGAAATATATTTTGTAAGCCTTCAAGCTTTCAGAGTATCCCACAAATATGCCCTTCTTTCCTGAAGGATCTAATTTAGTCCTGTTTTCTTTTGGAATGTGGATGTACATAGGACAGCTGAATATTCTAAGATGGATGACTTCTGGTTTCTTGCTGGAGAATACTTCTTCAGGAATCTTGTTCTCAAGTACTCAATGTGGAGTACGGTTCTGTACATACACCGTTGTTCTGGCAGCTTCCGCGCAAATATGCATAGGAAGGTCTTGATCATGAAACATGGATTTTGTAGCTTCCATGATGGTTTTGTTCTTCCATTCCGTAACCCCATTCTGTTGTGGATTATAAGGAGTGGACAACTCCCTCTTAATCCTTGATTCTTTACATAGCTCTCTGAATTCATTTGAAGTGAATTCTCCGCCATTATCTGATCGAATGGTCTTGATCTTCTTTTTAGTATGGTTTTCGATCAAGGCTTTGAATTCTTTAAACTTACTGAATACTTCATCTTTGTCCTTCATGAAGTAAACCCATGTCTTCCTAGAAAAATCATCAATAAAAGAAACATAATATGCATACCCGCTTAGAGAGTTTGATGACATAGGACCGCATACATCAGAGTGGCTGATTTCCAAGATTCTTTTTCTTTGCTTTCACTGCTTGGAAATATCTTCTTTGTATTCTTTCCTCTCACACATCCTTTGCAGACCCCATCATGTTTTGCTTGAATTTCTGGAAGACCTTCGATAGCTTTTCTTGCAATAGGTAGTTCTCTGTAATGCACATGTGCAAGCCTTCTATGCCAAAGTTCACTTGGCTCTACTGTGTCATGGACCAAGGCTTTTTCTGGATGGCCCCTCAATTTTTATAATCCTCCTTCTTGTCCTCCAATTACTACCGCATCATCGATAGTATTTCCTTTTATCCACATGATGACTTTACCATCTATGAATGAAACCCGCATTCCTTTCACATCTAATGTTGATATGGAGAGAAGGTTCTTCTTGAGTCCTGGCACAAACAATACTTCTTTCATTGTTATATATTTTCCAGAGTCTAACTTATATG
Organism: Pseudotsuga menziesii; assembly: GCA_001517045.1. Lineage (NCBI taxonomy): Eukaryota > Viridiplantae > Streptophyta > Pinopsida > Pinales > Pinaceae > Pseudotsuga > Pseudotsuga menziesii. The sequence continues at coordinate 22,602 of LPNX010170239.1, forward strand.
AAGATTCCTCACTACCTTTTATTGGATATTGGTAGTCATCTCCTAGCTTTACCTTGTGAGGTGATTCTTGTTCGAGGTGATTCATGTTCTGACAGTATTACAAAGGATTCATTGAATCCAGTCATATGTTTGGAAGCCCCACTGTCTATAAGCCAATCATCACTACCATGAGTAATGTTACCTATGAGAGCTAATATCAAAACATATTCATCCTTGTTTGAAGAATCTTCACTTTCATATCTGGATCTCTTTTTGGATGGTTCATCATCCTCTACAACATGAGCATGATGTCTTCTTTTGTTGCTCTTCTTTACTATCTTCTCTTTGTTAGGACAATTCCTTGCATAGTGTCCTGCTTAATCACAAGTATAGCATATGATCCTAGATACATCTCTTCTAGTATTGTCTCTATGAGAGTGCTTAGAGTCTGGAACCATGAGGTCTTCTTTTGCTTGACTTGGAGTGAGACTTGGAGTGTACTGTAAGAGCTTGGTCTTCACTTCCCATCTTCTCTTCTCGAGCTTCTATCTGAGATTCTTCTTGAGAGCACTCTTCCCATAGTCTGCTGAACTTGAATAACTTCTTCCTAGCACAAATTCCTTGGATGAAAGAATCACATGACCTAGGAAGGCCATTCAATGTAGTTATTACAATTCTTGCATTTTCCACTTCTTTATCAACTACTTCTAGTTGCTCTTTGATTTGAGAAACTCTTGTGAAGTAAGACTGGATTGTTTCTACATTTTGAATATTCACATTCTAAAGTTGGTTTCTCAGGGTCATCTTCCAATTGATGTTCTTCCCTTCAATCAATTTGGTTAGGGCATCAAACATAGCTTTAGGTGTCTTGAGAGAGGATGCATGTGGGATAAGGTGATCCTTGATAGAATCAGCAATGATCCTCTTCGCCATAACCATCTTATTCTTATGTAAGGCCTTTGCCTCATCTCCCTCTGGAACTAGAACCTCCTCATGGATGTAGGAGTCTAATTCATTTTCTTCCAGGACCAGGGAGATCCTCTACTTCCAGGCTCAGAAGTTATCAGCTCCATCAATATTTTCATCAAGATTGGTATGATGAGACATATTAACTAAGAACCTCAAATGGAAATACAAAATATTTTAGATTTTACCAGGTTCAAGATGTCGGATCTGAAACTTGAGCTGAAATACTGTAGAGCTGGTTCAAGAGCAAATTAGGGTTTTTCTTTTCTAGAGTTCTATCTACCCAAATGCCTTGAAATTTGTCCCTAACTTTGATTTTTGGGAGGAGGTCAATCCAGGTCTGGGATCACTGAAAAATTCCTCTTCTGTAAAAATCCCTAATTTTCGACAGTAGTGACAGGTCCAAAACTGAAAACTTCAGAATTGGATTCTGCTTCAACAGAAAGATGCGCCCTAAGGAGGAAAGTTGTTCCACCTTAATTTTGTTGAAAATTTGTGGAGGAAGGTCCACAAACTAGGAATCCCTAGTTCCCACAGCTGCACAGTGTCTTCCTCTCAGGTTAGCTCTGATTCCATGTTAGGTTTTCAACATTAAGCTAGCATTATGTTAGGATCTTTACTGAGAGAATAACAAGTACAACAATCAAACACAAGAGATAATGAATATAGTGTTTTTGATCGGGGAAACCATAAATGGAGAAAAACCCACAAATTCCTCAGAGATAGAATAAGCACAAGATATAAAACCCCAAAATAGTAAGATGCACTCCCGATAGCAGTAATCTTCTTCTTGTCTAGCGCCAATGTCTTCTCCTTCCTCAACTATGTGCTACACTTGAGTATGTGAGAGATGTGTGTTAAATAGAGACCCCAAATCTCTATTTATACTAATCTCGACATGACTAAAACCCTACTAGGGCCGACCTCTACTAGGAGAGTCTAATAAACCTAGTGCCACGGAACTACGGGGACTTTAACCCTTACACAATCGGAGGGTTACCCACTATGACTTGACATGACTTGTTTAAATTAATGGTTCTCCCAATAGGAACATCGAGGCATGACAAAATCACTCAATTACATAATAGATATATCCTGGAATAAACATCGGGTTACAATACATAATATACATAGATGAATACATTCCGAAGTTACAAATACAACAACAAGTGATAACCTACCACCAATGTGGATGCCCATTCACATATTCTTAATGAGCCTGAATGGACAAGTTTACTCGGAAGTCAAGTCTATTTTGAGGAGTCAGACCTGGGCCTAAAGAAACTCAATATCTTTCCTGTGAATTTTTAACGAGTCCAGAAAAGTCAACTCGCGGCCTCCTTACTATTTTTAATGAGCTCGAAGGAGAGCAAAAAGAATGCTCTAAATGTGAGGAGACGAGTGTCAAAGGCAAGCAAAAATAGTTCAAAGCGCAAGGAACAAACCTATGCATAATGCAAGGAAAGCGAGAAAGATAAGGACACTCAAGGAGCATCTCCTCAAGGTAAAAGGTGTCAAGTTGCAAATACAAAATGATACAATGCTGAGCAATGATGAGAGAAAATATGAGGGCTTATACAACAAGCTAAAAGCATGGAAGTCGGCATCATACTCATAAGCGTGAGCAGGGCACATGCAAATGCGTGTATAGCTTGAAAAACAAGACAAGGCCAGTAAACAGTTGTGAATCCAACTAAAAATCATGTCTCCAAGAAACAACAACATCATAATCATATTCAGAAGAAAATATCTGATGTAGGTCACTTTGGCAAAAACACATGTGGCTTTGCTATCTTCTACAAAATATGTAGTCAAGGAAGAATCAATGAAAAAGGACTCTATAGTGCCAAGATGCAGGGGTTCATAATCAATAATATCAACCTCAGAAGGGGAGAAAAAATCAACAAGGGATATAGAGTTTGCAAGAACAAACTCAATATCACAGGATTTGAAAAATTCATAAGAAAAATCAAACTCATCAGGATCACTGACTTGCTGTTCAAAGAAAGAGTAAAAAGAATCAACAAGACCAACATAAGAAGAAAGGTCATGATTACTAGGAAAACTAGGATTAGACTTAGGCACAACTGAACCAACATCCAATAGAAGATCAAACTACATCAAAGACTCTAGGAAGACTCCATCCAAAGGAAGGAGATCATATGAGATAGGAAACATGTCTAAACTTTCAAATTGATCAACAGAGTGGAGAGCACACTCCATAGTCTATATAGGATGACTCACCTGGTCAACTGTTGGGACCAATTCCTGAGAAGGTAAGCATGAAAACAGAGGCTGCTTCTCAGTAGCAATTGAACGCAAAGGACATGAGGCCACATAGCTCACTTGTGGTGGGGTAGTTTCCATAGAAACACTAGGAATCAATAAAGGAAAGACCCGGTCTCTAATTGGGTCAGGAGATGGATCAAGAAAATCCAACTGATCGATAGTGACAATTTATTTGCCATGATTAAAGTACATCACACAAAATAATGTTGACACTACATCTTGCATGGCATAGACATAATCACGTCCAAGGAGAATATTGAAGTCCAAGGGATATTCTATCACCATGAAGTCAACTAAGACACTCTTCCCACCCAAAGTAACAGGTGTTTGAGCAAGAGTTCCCAAGGCTATACAAGTTCTTCTATTAGACACCAATAACTGATTAATAGTTGACACAAGGCTAGGAGATCCCATGCCTTGCCAAGCATGAGCAGACAAGATACTAACTGAGGCTCCTTCATCAACAATACAACGAGCAATCGTGTATGATTCAACTTTGACCTTTATCTAGAAAGGTGCATCAGAAGGAAGGCACGGCTCAACTAGGATATCCCAATCAAAGGAAGCAATCCAAGAGCTTGGTGGGGGTTCATCCGAAGTGAGTTCAGTTCCCCCTTGTTCAGTAAGTTCTAAACTGGCAGTGAAGAAAATGTGACTAGCAAACACTTCACTCTCCAAAGGAAGATTGGGATTGATCAATACTGAAATCGATTCAATCGCTTCGTGAAATTCACTCTCCAAAGGGAGAGTGGGATTTACCAAAGATGACATTGGTTCGATCACACTAGGATCACTCTCCGAAATTAGAGTGGGATTGACCAAAGTTGAGATTGGTTCAACCACTTGATCAACCAAAGGTTGAGTAGGTTGTTGAGAAACTATAGGTTGTTCAGGAGAAGGAAATTATTGATTCTTGGACCACACTCTTTGCACCTCCACGATAGCAGGGCACTGGTGAGTAAGATGATCTTCCTCGCATATCTTATAAGGGAACTTAAGTTTGCACTTTGAACGACCAATTTTCTCAACAATGTCAACATGACTAGCAGTGGCTGACTGTTTTCTCTCAGCATGACCTGCAGAGGCTGAGAGTTTGCCCCCAGCATGGACACCATAGGATGGGTGACTGTGTCCAACCTGACTAAGAGAGGCTGGTTGTTGAGAGACTTTAGGATGTTAAAAAACAGGATGACCTTGGAACCAAACTCTTCGCACCTCCGCAATGGAAGGGAATTTATAAGTAAGGTGGTCTCCCTCACAAAGCTTACAAGGAAACTTGGGCTTGTGTTTTAAACAGTTAGTCTTTTCAATAGTGTCAACATGACTCATAGTGGCTGACGAATTGTCTTCAGCATGAACTACATAGGCTGAGAGACTGCCCCAAGCATGACTTACATAGGCTGAGCAACAGGGTCCAATATGACTTACAGAGGTTGAAAGAGCACCACCAGCCTAAACTATAGAGGCTGAATGATTAGGATCAACATGCTTTGCAGTAGTTCAATGTGTGCCCCCAGCATGAACTACAGAGGCTGGGTGGATGGATCCAACATAACTTGCAGAGGTTGGATGGGGAGGTTCAACTTGAATAGAGGTTGAACAAGTGCCCTCAGCATGAACTGCAGAGGATGAGTGACTAGATCCAATGTGACCTAGAAAGGTTGGAAGGATCCCACCAGCATGATGAATAGAGGCTAGATGGTGAAGATCAAATTGACTTGCAAAGGTTGCGTTCTTAGATCCAACATGACCTGCAGAGGTTGGATAGGTTCCCCCAGCATGAACCATAGAGGCTGGGTGGTGAGGTTCAACTTGACCTACATAGATTGAATGGGTGCCCCCTTTCTTATGTGCCTTCTTCCTATTCCTCCTTCTTTTAATCCTTTTAGACTATTAGTTACTAGTATTAGTACTTTCACCGCATGAGCTAGAAGGAGTAGGAGAATCAACTACAGGTGAATGGAAAGTAGTGTTTTGATGCCCTTTATATAAGGAGCTTACTTGAGAAGCATCAGGAGAATTCAGGATGGTTGGAGTGGAAAACAACCACACCAGTAGGCCTAGGGTGAATCCAGGTAGATTCAGGGTGGCCATCAAGGGAACACCAACATTCCCCATGAGAGGAATAGTACAAGGAGTTCCCAGTATGGGGATCTCTTGGTTGGTGTTCAAAGGAGTGTTAGACATAGTTTCAAACAAGGAGACAAAGTCTAATCTTGAGAAAAAACCAAAATTATGAAGCACACACCTAAAGGAAAACTAAGTACAGAGAAACCACACAACACTCACTAAAAATTCCTAAATCCAAACAGACAAGCAGGTATAAGATGCGCTTTCCAAAAGAAAGATGAGAGACAGTTACTTGGTGTCCCTATAGATTTTCTTAGGCACAAGTGGAGGAATCACCCACCACCCTCGCACACCTTCTACCGAGGTTACCTTCAAAGCCCGTCCAAGGTCAACCAGAAATAGCCTTGCAGTGTACCTATGTATGAACCCTTGATGTCAAAGAGACTAAAGGCTACCTTAACTATATTGACAGTCTGGGGGGATAGTCACAATCATGGTTCATATGCATGGGCAGGGTAGAAAATCCTGAAACCCTATCTAAGACAGAATCCCCAGATGTGCAAAAACCTTGGTCTACGCTTTGACAAGGAATCAGAGGGTTATCTCCTCAGTCCAAGTCTCCACGCAGCCTCATGCTTAACTCCAGCTTGAGAGGACCTTCCCAGATACAATCAACGTAGAAAAGGGTTTACCTAGTGATTGGCCAACTACATCTGAATTTTAATACTTGTGGAGAGTTAAAACTTTATAATCCACAATTCTAGCCTGAGCTAGTTGGTTTATGACCCTATAAAATAGAACATACTAATAAGTTTTAAATTATATCGTTTATTTTAAGCGTTGTTTTTAGTCAGAGGATAAATGGCATGAAACTTATGTGGCTTTTTTACTCAAAGTTGAAACAAAATGACTAAGAAAAGAGAAATGAAATGCAAAAAGCAAAAAACTATTCTCTTACTCTTTTTCAAATAGAAACTTGAAAGACATAAAAGAACAAATTCTTTTTATTTATTTTTTCAAAAACAATGATATGCCATGCAATCTAGACTAAAAAACTAATCTACATGCATATAAAGAAAACGTGTGTTTTTTTTCTTTTTCTTTTATAAATGCAAAAGAAAAACTACCTACAAACTAAATGTATGTAAATAACAAGAACAAATCAAAAGGAACTTTGCTATACAACAACCAAACAGACTCTAGAATGCCCTAAAGTCAGTATAAACCCTACTTTAAAGGAAGGCTTGCGTAAAAAATAAGCCATCTATTTTGGCATGGTGAAGTTAACCAACAAAAGAAGAAGGAAACAAACACCAAAAAGCTTCTGAATTCAGACAAAGATCACTAACAGAGGCTAACCAGAAACATAAGCCAAAAATCATGCCCAGCAAAGGAGGTGGGGGGAAAGAGAAAAGAACAAACCCTAATGCTATAAAGAGGCTTACCACATAGATAAAGAACAATGAAAAGGGATGACACTAACTACCTGGAGTCATGCACCTGTAGAGGACCCCAAAAGCTTTACCAAACAACCTTCAAACAGAAGAAAAACCACAAAAGAGGAAAAAAACATTGTTTAAAGGGGCATACATGAGTTTCACTACTGACAGGTCACGTGTCATATGCGGGTTAACAATACAACAAGTCACGTGTACAAGCATATGTGGGTTGTACCACTGACAAGTCGCATATCATATGTGGGTTTATATCATAGAAACTCGCGTGTACCAAACTAGACATGTGACTGTTCAGTTTGCAACTCGCGTATGGGTGGAAAAAATCCCCAAAAGGGTCAAAACATTCCTTAGGAAGGAAAGGGAAGTATGCTATCAGACTTATAAAGTGTTCCTAAGTGGAAAGAAAGACCTAAAAAAATGCAAAATATTGAAAGAAATATAGAGAAACCCCAAACAGACAATGCTCTCCCCAGTGGACTTGCCAGTTTTGTTGTAAAGGAAAGTATCCTATGGCTAGGGTTTAAAAGGCCAGAAATGTACTCGGGTTGAAAGGTGGATGCATAATGTTCACTAGGCATATATAAGCAAGTTTTAGAGATTAGAATGGTTCATACCTTGACAAACGAAGGTTGATCGAAGCATCCCTTCAATCCTCTTCTTGCTCCTCTCACTCCTCTTGCTCCAAGAGACCTACAAAACGAATTATACCTTTCTCAAACCAATATGACCACATATAAAGTAATGATAATCAAGGCAATATGACAAACTATTCTTATTAACATAAACATATGATCATAAACAAAGATTCAATCACACATTGAACAATTATTTGGGAAGAAGAAGGACATCACATCTTTATTAATCTTGAAAACAAGTACAAATATACCTTCTCTTCAAGTTCAGCCCCTCACAAAACCTTGATTCAGTTCTGCTGCTTATCTTCTCCAAGGAACTCAACCTCCAAGCTCTGCAACACAAGGGGATGATCACTAGGGAAAAGGTGCAGGCAAAGAGAGTCCCAATTCCTCCAGCATAATGATGCAAAGATTCAAGTCCCCTCTCATGGACCTCCCTACCTCTATTTATATGCTTAATGAAGAGTTAGGGTCAAAGACAAAGCAGTTACAACTGAAGGAGTCAGTTACATAACTACCCAAACTAACCGAATTTCAAAATACGTATTTTTTTGACATTTTCAGGAGGTGTACATGGGTTGCAGAAAAAATAGTCACATACATGTGGAGTTATACGTGGATTGCAATGCAAAAATTCACATATTCAAGGCATACATGACTATTATATATAGCAACAAAAGTACGTAAGCGGGTTTCCTTAAGGAAACTCGCGTACACATCAAAAAACTTATTTTTAGGGTATTTTTGGGAATTTTAAGACTTTGGTGATTTCTCAAAAGTTTTAGCTAACTGAAATATATTTCCAACGGTTTAAAGATGAGGTCAAACGGAGTTACAAAAATTACGATATGGGTCCTCCAAGCTAGTTTTTTTTCAGTGACTTTCATGAAGTGTCATCATAGAAGTGTCGACATGCAACGGAATCATGGGAAAGTGGTCACAGGTAGAGATGTGTCATTTTGAGCTACAACAGATCAACAGATTTGCTTGCAAGTGGTAGTGCACTGTAATGCACATGTGTAAGCCTTCTATGCTAATGTTCATTTGGATCTACTATGTCATGGACCAAGGCTTGCTCTGGATGGCCCTTAAATTTGTATATACCTCCTTCTTGTTCCCCAATCACTACTGCATCATTAATAGTCTTTCCCTTTGGCCACATGATAAATTGGCCATATATAAATGCAACCCTCATGCCTTCTGCATCTAATGTAGATATGGAGAGAAGGTTCTTCTTTAGTCTTGGTACAAACAATACTTCCTTCATTGTCATAGACTTTCTAGAGTCTAGCTTATAGGAGGATTCCCCACTACCGTTTATTGGATATTGGTAATCATCTCCAAGTTTCACCTTGTGTGGTGATTCATGTTTTGATAGTTTCATAAAGGATTCTTTGAAGATTTCCATATGTTTGGAAGCCCCACTGTCTATAAGCCAATCATGGCTTCCATGTGTAATGTTTCCCATGCAAGAAGAAATCAAAACATATTAATCATCATTTAAAGTGTCTTCACTTTCGTGTCTGGTTCTCTTTGTGGAAGGTTCATCATCCTCTGCAGCATGACTATGATGTCTTCTCTTGTTTCCCTTCTTCTTGTGAGAGACATTTTTATTTCTAGGACATTCTCTAGCATAGTGTCCTTTCTCGTCACATGTATAACATCTGATTCTAGACAAATCTTTTCTATTATTATCTTTGTGAAAGTGCTTACCTCTGGGGTGATGAGAACTTCTTCTAGTTTTCTTGGAGTGTACCATGAGAGCTTGATCTTCACTTCCCATCTTTTCATCTTGAGCTTCTATTCGAGCTTCTTCAGACCATTCTTCCCATAGTCTGCTGAACTTGACTAACTTCTTTCTAGCACATATTCCTTGAATAAAGGAGTCCCATGATCTAGGGATACCATTCAAGGTGGTCATTAAAATCTCTGCATTCTCCACTTATTCATCTACTGCTTCCAGTTGTTCCTTGATATAATAGACACTTGTAAAGTAAGACTCGATGGTCTCTGCTTTCTGGATCTTTACATTCTTCAGTTTGTTTCTGAGAGTCATCTTCCGGTTTATGTTCTTCCCTTCAAACGGTTTGGTTAGGGCATCAAACATAGCTTTAGGTGTCTTTAGGGAGGACACCTATGGTATGAGGTGATCCTTGATTGAATCAGCAATAATCCTCTTAGCCATAACCAACTTCTTCTTGTGTAAGGCCTTAGCCTCATCTCCCTCTGGAACTGGAACCTCCTCATTGATATAGGAGTCCAACTCATTTTCTTCCAGGACCAGGGAGATCCTATACTTCCAGGATAGAAATTTATCAACTCCCTCAAGCTTTTCATCAAGCTTGGTATGATGAGACATCTTAACTGAGAACCTCAAATGGAAATACAAAATATTTATATCTTAGCAGGTCAAGATGTCAGATATGGATTTGGAGCTGAATTTCTGCAGTGCTGGTTTAGGAGCAGATTAGGGTTTGACCTTTTCGGAGTTCTATCCAACAAAATGCTTTGATCTTGATCTCTAAACTTCGATTTTGAGGAGGAGATCAATCCAGGCCTGGGCTTACTGAAAATTTCCACTTTTGTGAAAAGCCCTAATTTCCAGCAATAGTGTCGGGTCCAAAACTGAAAAGTCTCAGAATTGAATTCTGCTTCGATAGAAAGATGTGCCCTAGGGAGGAGAGTTAGTCCAACCTTCTTTTGCTAAAAATATGTGGAGAGATATCTCAAAAGTAGGAATCCCTAGTTCCCGCAGCTGCACAATGTCTTCTTTTCAAGTTAGCTCTGATACCATGTTACATTTCTAACATTAAGCTCGCATTATATTAGGATCTTTAACTAAGAGAATAACAAGCACAACAATCAAACACAAGAGACAATGAACACAATTCTTTTCCTCGGGTAAACCATAAATGGATAAAACCCCGCAACTTCCTCGGAGATAGAATAAGCAGCAAAAGTAAAACCCCAAAAAAGTAAGATGATCATGGGGGATTCACTTGTTGGCCAATATCCTATCACGTTAGTTCATATTGTGGGTTTTAAAATTATCAAAAATCGAACCAATATCTTGCAGGTATTAAGGGGATGACGGGTTTAAGGTGGGGGTGGGTAGGGTGGTTTATAACTATTGAGGTATAAAAAGGGGTGGGTATGAGGTTTTAAGCATTGGGAGGGGGTTTTAACAAAAAGAGTTCAGGTCAATATCTCTCGAAATTAAGGGTATTCTTTAATATCCCACAATCTCATGTGCTATGAGAGAGGTTCCCTAACTGAATTCCCCATGAAGATGATCTCCCAACTGCAGTAGCCTCTTTCTTCCTAGCCCCAGTAGCTTCTTCTTCCTCAACTATGCACTACAACTGAGTGTGAGTGAGTGTGTGATAAATAGAGAGACTCAATTTCTATTTATAATAATTCCTGACTTGACAATAACCTACTAGGGCCGACTTCTCTAGGAGAGCTTAATAACCCTAGTGCCCCGAAACTGCGGTGACTTTAACCCTTGACTAATAGGAGGGTTACCCACAATGACTTGACATGACTTGTTTACATTATAGAACCTCTATATAGGAACATTGGGGCATGAAATGACTCAAGTACATTACAGACACCTCCTGAAATAAACATCGGGGTACAATACATAAGAATTACAAGTGAATACATTCTGAAGTTACAATAATAATTTATATCAACACAGAATTGTTGAACTGCATTTCTGGATTTGGAAGAATTTGGTCCAGGAAATCCAAAATCCTCTTTATTTGAAATTCTGGTTTAGAAAAATTTAGAAGACATTAATATTTGTTGCACCACATTGATGTTGACTCTGCATACTGTGAAATATCACTTGTGCTATTCTCTGTTCAGATACTTATGCCCTGAAAAAATTGGGCCCATTGCTTGTAATTCATTATTCACCCCTACTTTCTTTGTTCCTACATTCATGTTCATGCCCCAAAAATGGGCATAATCTTATTCCCTAGACACATCCTAAACCATGATCCTAGATATGCTCTAAAAACCTACATGTCCTGACCCAATCCCCTCTGTACCTTTCTGCAATTCTCACATCCTTCCATGTTCTATCCAATGTCATATACAACCACACGTTGTCTGAGAAATCATGTTATTGTTCTTACACAATATTGTCCTTCTGCATCCATTCATTCTAAACTTCTAGGCCCTAAACCTTACTCCTAATGTTGCCCCCAAAACCAACATCCAACGAAGAAAAACACCTATCAAAATAGAACCATACTTGCAAGCCACAACACATTCCGTAAACCTATCCTGAAAACATAGAATAAAAATAGAGACAAAGTGAAAATTATCTTGAAACAGAAAAGTGGAATTCTTGTTTGACAGAGGAGGATAGATATAAAGTTACAACTGACCTTTGTAACATGAATCAGCTAGAGAAAAAAAATGTTTGGAACGAGAAACCAACTACGGCTTCTTGCCTAATCCAAAGATGATCTTCTTGAGATCCTTGAACAAATGGCAAGTTACTTCGCTGAGGTGTATTGATCACCTACACAAACAATGTTGGACAAATACACCAATCAATGAATTCCTTAATTGCTCCAAAACTTATGAGACATCAAGATAGAAATATGACACTTTTGTTGACTACTTGCCTAAGCAAAATCACCAAAATTACAATACCAAGGGTTCTTTAAGATGATGATGAAGTGATAAGCAATATATTTCATTTATTTGTTACAACTTTCTGTGGGCTCTATAATATAAATAGTTCTTTAGTCCCTCATTTGGAAGGAGGGTGACCACTTCAGAAAATAATGTGAAAACCAGGTCATGTTATGATGTTTGAATTTAAATGTGAACAATTAATCCTTGAAATGTTTCCCATCTTCTTCTATGTTTCTAGTGAATCCCATCCAAAATATATGGTTACCCAATCCAAGATATTATGATAGTTATGTTGGACAAGACTAAAGATATACCCGAGCAGTTGTTAGCCACCATGCTAGCTCACATAGGGGAGGGAAAGGACAGTTCTTCTCCAGATTCCCATGGAATTTCTAGAAATGTAATGGAGAAATGTGCAAACAAGCCTGAACCTTACATGAACCACCTTATCACTTCAAGAATGTCCACCGAGGAGGTTACTAGAGGTTACCAGATGTTAGATCATGCATGAAACACTTAAATTTTATATTCACTGTGCACATTAGAGAAATAAATTCAAGAGAGGACTATTATTGTTAATGATATTATCTGCAACAATGATGAATCTATACCAAAATATGCAAGCACTAGCATGTTTGAAAAACCTATGCTTGATGACAAGAGTGATTCCATAGTTGAGATCCCTGTGAGAGTTTATTTTGATAACTGCAAACTTGGTATGTACACCTATTTAAAAATTAAGAATGGTGGCAAGGTTGATGAATCTTCCTACAAAGTGGATTTATTGTTAGAGGATCAGTTGCTGGAGAGGGATGAGTTAGTCAAATTAGGAATAAATCCTACTTCAAATAACTTTTCCACCATGTTCTAGATGAGAGGATTTTCAAATATGGAAAACATCTTTATCGTTTCATGGAACATGATACAGTTGTTTCTACCAAGTGAGATAATTAATGGATCTAGAAATGACATGAAACCCAGACCCACAAGTAAAATTGTAGCTACACGGAGCCTAACTCAAACAATTTATGAATCTTATCTCTAACGATGATAAGGATATAGATTACAGAAGCATAGGAGTCAATGAAAAAAATTGAAGGTACTTAAAGGTGATTAAGGAACTTCACAGAAATGGTTTGCATGACTTATCTAGAGAAGAAAAACTTGCATTCTATATCAAATTGTATAATATGGTGCAATTCATGCAAGTGTGTTGTGGGGTTACCCTGAAGGGCCTCTATAGAAAAGAAGAATTTTCATGATTTTAAAAGTCATTCAAGGCTATTCTTATTCACTCAGCCATCCAAAAAGGAGATTTGAGTGGTACCAAAGACCCCCTTACAATTTGCTTAATCATTTTGACTTAAAAGCCAAACCCATGCAGGTTGTCTTGCCAGACACATAATGTTTGTTCATTTTTCCTTTTTGTGTGGCTCGAGATCAAGAAATACCATCATATTTAGTTCGCTAGGAAGTACTGATGAGGAATTAAGGATAGCCAAAAGGATATTTTTTGAAAATGATGGAATCCTGTTCCTGTGGAAATAAATATTTCTTCAATTAACAAGATTCTGAGTTGGCATAGTGTGGAATTTGGCAAGAGTGAAACATAAGTTATGAAGTTTGTTGCAAACTATGGGGAGCCCTCCAAGTCCAAAAACTTGTTGGGATTATTGAATAGTAATTTACTGAAGAACAAATTTCTAGAATTTATCTTGAGGAGAAAATAATGTCTCTACTCTTGACATGCATGTTCTACCAAGATCCTTCTTCATTGAATTTATGACTGACAAACAAGGGGAGTTATTCATTACATGGTTTCCCTGAATCACATTAGCTCAGATGTGAAGGAAGAGATGGAACCTTTTATTGCAACCAAAAGGTGGAAGTTGATGAATATTTGGACCTGATCCTGAAGGTTAAGTGAGGGCATATGTTTTGATACAGAAATTGATATCTTAGAAAATTTTGGAAATCTACCTAATGTGTCTACCAAATCTAAATATTTTTTTTTTGTGGTAATAAATCTAAAGATGCATCTCATATGATGCAGTAAGAACAAATATCAAGAAGAAACTGTACAATTAAATTAAATCACCTTGAATATTCTCGACATGTAGATCATGGATCCACAACAGTTGCAGTGAGGACAAAAATAGAAGATCAGTAGTATCTGAAGAGAAACCGCACCAAGTTCAAGATAAAATCAGATAACATACTGATGTTCTTCAATCCAATCAAAGGAATGTACTAGCTGAAGATATTCATGCAACAAGAAGTCGCCAGTCCACAACATCCTCTACAATCATGCTTCAAAAGGGGAGGACTTATGAACATAAGAGTTCATTACTTATTAATATTATTTATTAAGAATGGTGGGTTGGCCTTAGGTAGGCCCATCGAGCTTGTTCCCATTAGATGTGCATATGTAAATTTTAACCAGATTCATGTAATTCTTTCGCATTCATCATTCATCTATTATCTTATGACTGAATGCTTCATATGAAATATCTGTTATAAATTATATATGCTTGAACTAGATTAATTGATTTTTGGATCTCGATTATATGTGTGAATGAGGGTTTTATTTCTTAAACTTTTGGATACGAGGGTGTAGACAACACAAAAAAAACAGGAAATCGTGTACTTTCTTGGCATGAAAGGCAATTTACTTTGTTAAGCAGAGTTTTTCTCTCAAAAAACAACTGATCAACGGTAAGCCCATCTCAAAGCAAGATTGGGGACAATTTCCTATAACCTAGAAGGAAATGATGAAGCATAATATTATTATAAATGATGTAACACCTCACATTCGATTAGACTATAATATTAAAACCATTATTAAGACATAATTAATCTCTTTTTGATTATGTCCCGTGCTTAAAATGGTTCACACACTATTTCCTTATCATTTGGATTATATATCCTACTGTGAGTCTTCTTAAGCCAACTAATATCTTCTATCTCGCTCATATCATTATGTGTATGCATGTTAAAGTTTTTGACAAAGAATCTCAAAATCTATAGGCAATTTATTCTTGATTGATAGAGCAAGAAGGAAGAGGAGAGACATCTTCCTTATTCCTACATTGGCGGTCCCTAACCAAAACCCTGTTAGGGTTTCCCCTACATAGTGAGCCATGCATGGTAGTGGCAAGACAAAGCAACGAGGTACCTTCTAAAGGGATATGCAAGAAGACCAGGCCCCCCTAGCACATAAGATTGGGACTAGTTCATGGGAAATATTTTACAATGGTTGTGACCATGGGTATTTTTCTATGTTGCCAGGAAACGTGGGTACAGGGACGGGTACTGATACGGGTACGGGTACGGGTACGACACTTTTTGAAAAAGGGTACTTCGGTACGTCGGGGGTACTATATATATATATATATATATATAGTTATTAATAATATATATATAATATATATTAAAAATAAAATTGAAACATGTCACAGTCACATGACTCACATGATACATCATGATCCAATGATCCATACATGCACATTGCATATTCACTTTCAAATTTCGTCATTGATTCAGTGAACAATGAAAATTCACAATTCACATTGAAAATTCAAAACATTCAAACATAAATTAAAATAAGTTATAATATATTAATGACAAATGTATGTCCATGACTCCTTGAGTCCTTTCAACATTGTCAAACTACATTCAAAATTTGCCTAATGGCATTTTTCAGTGATGAAATAGAAAGATCAAAACAGTGAAACTGAATAATGAACAAAATAGTAAATTTGGCTTCTTCAAGCCATGTTATCAACAACTATATGACTAGTCTACAATAATTTTGTAGTATGATTAGGAGGTAAAACAATATCACATGGCCATTTTACAACCAACAATTAGTAGCTTTGAAAAAGATAGGAATTTTTTTTTCAATTGCATATAAAGTTAAGGTATAAACAATTGCACTAAAAGAATGCTACGTCAGTCCTCTCTATGTTGAATCATTTGTAGCTACTTCATTTCTAAGAGAATCTTCAAAAAACTTAAAATAGCTATCATATTTTGTTATTCAAAGTAATTTAATATGCTCTATAACAAAACTTCTGATTTATTGTAAAATTCCATCTCTAAAAATATGAAGGAACATAGTCATTTTCACAATAGAAAATGTACTATTAATCACCAGAAGCATTATGTCAATTTGTATATACAGCACCCACGTCAATATTGTTAATGCCCGCTGACAGTATATAGTCATGGGTCTTCATGTGGAGAAGAAGTTCAAGATTTTGCTTCTGTAGATGAAATGATTCATGGGAAGGGTGTAACCAGTAGTTTCCAGGTTGCCATAAATTGAAATATCAATGTGGTAAAATCTTCGCTCTTATATTGTGCTTACATAATTCCATTGGGCGCATTGGGAAGAATAAAGCTACTACAGAATTTGTTATACCAGAGTCTACTTCTTCATCCATTGATTGTCAGTCCCAGCACATTCTAAGGCTGCTATAGTACTTTCATAACTCTGTATTGTGAGTCAAATAACTCTCATTTCCAGATCTGAATATTTAAGTAAAAGATGAAGTTTTCCCAATAGTCATCTACAGCACATTTCAGATCTCATCCATTATAAGATTTTCTCACTGCTATCACATTGTATGGCCACATTACTTGGGTATCTCAACGTTCATTTCCAGATTTGTCAACGGGCTGCTACAGGCATGTAAAAAGCACCTTCTTACTATGTTTTTGGGTGTCTGTTTATTAGCCATTTAAATCATTGTTAATGTTATTTCCTTGCTATAATTTATGAGCATGTTATGTGAAGAATTGCCATTAAAATCTATGTTCAAGCAGTGATACATTATTCAAACAAAATTTCAAATCAAAACAACAGTGAGACATTATCCGTGTTGAGTTAAAACGCTCCTACAACCTTTCCATGTAAATCTTGGGGTTGAAAATTCCCACCAATCCTATCATAGCTCCTACATATTTGTTTGAAGAAGGATAAATCGCTAGAACTAGACTTCAACTGTGGGAACAAATTGTATTAGTTTGGTTTAGTTTTATATACTGACCGTACCATAGCCGTACCCAAAATCGAGGTACGCTGTACCATTTTCACCAAACGTACCCAAAAAAAAATTATGAAGTACCCGGTACGGCAAAACTGTTCATGGTACATGAGGGTACGTCTGGGTACGTACCATTACCATACCCAAGTACCCGGTACATGTACCTTGTACCGGTACATGTACCCAACCCCTGGGTACGGGTACCCATGCAACACAGGTATTTTGGGATAATAGCTTCTGCATTGCCTATGTTGTTTTTGGTTGCAAGATTGTTGTTGGTTCTTGCATCATGGTATGTCTCTTCTTGCATGGGAGCCCATGTAAAGTTTTATTATTGAAGGCTTTAGTATAGCCACCTGAAGCTGTGGTGGCAATTCTGTCCTTGGCATTGTTAGGATTATTAATCCTCCCTTGTCCAAATTTGGTCATATGTCTAAATTGGGAGTCATGTCTAAATCGGGAGTCCATCCAGTCTATTTATAGTCATTAACACCATTGAGTCCACTTGACCTTATTGGGGCACATGTTTTAGTTACTAAAGGGTTGGGAACACTAATTGAGGCTCACTGCCACTGATTGCACTTGATTGCATCAATTTATGAGCCTCCTAGACCAATCCCTACAATTTAGGAAGCCACTAGGAGTGCCGAAACCAACCAAGGTTAGTTTACTTCAGTTGATGACTAGTCAAGCTAAGTTAGGATTCAGTTACATTCAGTTCTAGTCCTCTACATTCAGTTAGCACTAGGTTTACTTGACTGAACACATGTGGGGCACATTTCTCACCTACCATAGTCAGTTAACCTTATTCAAAACTGAATGTAACACTTGAGTTGTGTTTTAGAGCTCCGATAAACTCCGGTTATGGTTTAAACAAGGTCAGTTAACTACTAAGTCCTCTGATAGTGATTTAGACAAGGTATTGGTTACCTACAGTCAAGTAGAGTCTAATCAATTCGGACATCCTCATGTGGATTCAAATTGGTTGTGGCTATTAAAGCCATTTTACTTCATTGTAATTATCATTGGATTACTTTTCTGATTAATAAAAGCATTCACAGTTGCAAGTCTTTTTGCACTATTTCATTCTTCAATTGCTGAGTAAATTGTGAGATCCACTTTGTGAGTTGTGTATTTGTCTACAAATCTATATGCTCAAATTTACATGGTATCAGAGCCTTGGTGGAAAAGACTCCTCTCCTCCTCAGATCTCCATCCGAATCATTTTTTTGGCAAATTGATCTTTCCAGTACTGCACCAAAAGCAGAGAATTTACCACTTAATATCCCAAGTTAGGAAATTGTTGATCAAGATTTCTTGATCAACTATGCTAGGTGTGAAGGAAATTCCAAAAGTGAAGACTATCGACCTTACTTTGTATGTTTGATTGTGTGACATTTTATCAGCTTCTCTTACAACATTCGCTACAAGAAACCCTTTTTCTCACTGCATTCGCTACAACAGCTTAGTTCTTCCTATTACATTCAAAATGGCTCATCAAATAGAGCATCTCACTCCCTTCAACTATCACCAGTGGAAGGCAGAAATGGTGGTAATGCTCCGCACCAAAGGGCTCTTTAGACTCAGAGAAGAAGCAGAGGAAGAGCCAGATTCAAATAAAGATAGAGCTAAGTACATGAACATGCTTAATGAATCCCTTGGACACTTGCTCTCCTCAGTCTCTCAAGATCTTTGGTTTCACATTCTAGAATTGAAGACTCCCAAGCTAGTTTGGGACAAGCTTTCCTCCCTATTTGATAAGCATGATGAGATGAGGATCCATCCGCTAGAAAATGATCTGATTACTCTCAATCCATCCAATTTCGAATCTCTAAATTCATTCTTCACAAAGTTCAAGAACCTGATATATATGTTGAAGCAATGGAAAGTGGAGAAGGATGAAGATCAGCTCATCCTTTCTATTCTCACAAAGCTCAATTCAGACTACTCAGTCTTTGTATCCACCTTCCAAACAGTAAGGATCACTACTCCAAATTGGAAGATGCCCACTCTTAATGCTTTCATCCAATCTCTTATTTCTGAGATGGATAAATTGATCCAAATGGGGATCATTCGATCTCCCAAATATCTAGCTCTTGTTGCAAGAGGAGATAAGGTAGCAAATGACAAAGGGAAGCAAAGAGATGAGTCCCCTGTGAAGAAAGAGCAGTCAAAAGAACCTTCAAGTTTGAAGAGAAGCAAGAAGAATGGCAAAGGAAAGGTCCTCTACTCTTATTGTGGAAGGGGCTTCCATTCAGAAAGCTCTTGTATGAGAAGACAACTTGATGAAATGGCTCTTCTCTTGAAAAAGCACAACATTCCTGTACCTGCTAGAGCAAGGAAAGAAGAATCTAAAGAAGAAGAAGAAGAATACCAAAGGAAAGGATATGCACTGAAGGCTTGCTGCACATCAACACATGTCTTCCTCATTTATTCTGGAGATTCCAACCATATGGCTGCATCCAGAGAATCATTCTCTTCTTTTCAGTCCTTTGATGGTCCTAGTATTCAGATGGGCAATAACAGTAAAGTCAAAACAAAGGGGAAGGGCTCTATCCAACTTGAACATGGAAGATTCAAAGATGTGCTACTTGTTCCCTCCCTAGCTTCAAACATGTTATCTGTCTATCAGATGACCCATACTGGATCTCCAAAGCGAGTGATATTTGGTCCTGAATCAGTGGAGATCATAGATATCTCTACTGGGAGCATCATATCAAAGGGTACTGCAAATCATGCTTCAAAAGCATATGAGTTCTCACATTTCATGCCTCCTTCAGAACCAGTGCGCTCTCAGCAACCACATGCAAGGGAAGGTAAAATCATTGCATCTACTTCTTTTACAACTTCTACTAGTATTGCAAATCCATCTATATCAGTTTATGACCTTGAGATTTAGGTTGACTCAGATTCAGTCCCTACTTCCAAACTAGAAGCTAGGAAGATGGCTGGAAACTCACCTGACACTCAGAAAGGAAAGACTCTTACGCGATTTCATGCTATTTTACCTCCTTTAGGGAGATGCAATAGAATTCCTGTAAGATACAATATGGCAAGGGATAAGTCTTCCTACATTTAGAAGAATGGATATGATCATAGACCTCTTCATTCAGCAAGAGACAAAGGTTACATTCCTCCTTCCCCCCATCATCATTTTTGGAGAAGAAGGAGAAGTCTACATGTCAGGCCCCAGAATACCTGTGCACAGCACACCATGCATGTTGCTTCACTACCTCATAGAGATGAAGATTGCAGCAACATATTTTCAAGTATTTCAAACTTGAGACCTGATTCCACCTGCTTAGCTAGAGGAAGGGCTTTTTTCCCATGTGGTTTTTTCCCTAGCTCCTTGTATTAAGCAGTTACTTTATTTTACTTGATGTAATGGGTGACCTATGGTCTTAGTTACCAGGGCCCACAGTTTTTCTAAGTTAGCATTCAGGGGGAGTGTTAGGATTATTAATCCTCCCTTGTCCAAATTTGGTCATATGTCTAAATTGGGAGTCATGTCTAAATCGAGAGTCCATCCAGTCTATTTATAGTCATTAACACCATTGAGTCCACTTGACCTAATTGGGGCACATGTTTCAGTTACTAAAGTGTGGGGAACACTAATTGAGGCTCACTACCACTGATTGCACTTGACTGCATCAATTTAGGAGCCTCCTAGAACAATGCCTACAATTTAGGAATCCACTGGGAGTGCCGAAACCAACCAAGGTCAGTTCACTTTAGTTGATTACTAGTTAAGCTAAGTTAGGAGTCAGTTACATTCAGTTCTAGTCCTCTACATTCAGTTAGCGCTAGGCTTACTTGAATGAACACATGTGGGGTGCATTTCTCACCTACCACAGTCAGTTAACCTTAGTCAACACCGAATGTAACATTTGAGTTGTGTTTTAGAGCTCTGATGAACTCCGGTTATGGTTTAGGCAAGGTCAGTTAACTACTAAGTCCTCCGATAGTGATTTAGACAAGGTCTTGCTTACCTACAGTCAAGTAGAGTCTAATCAATTCGGACTTCCTCATGTGGATTCAAATTGCTTGTGGCTATTAAATCCATTTTACTCCATTGTAATTATCATCGGATTACTTTTTTTATTAATAAAAGCATTCATAGCTGTAAGTATTTTTGCACTGTTTCATTCTTCAATTGCTGAGTAAATTGTGAGATCCACTTTGTGAGTTGTGTATTTTTCTACAGATCTATATGCTCAAATTTACAGGCATGTTCATTTAAGGCTAGTCCCTCTGGTTATGCTCTGTATGATTTTCCTTCCTGTAGAGTTTGAGAGAAAGGGACAAGGATTTGCTTGCATGTCCTCTCAGTGCACTTTGGGACACAGAAAATTTCCCTGCATTGTTTTTTGAGATTCAGCAATGTGATTGGAGAAGGAATTTCCTGCTAGCATTTAGGCTATTGTTCCAATTTGATTTTGTTTCCATTAACGACTAGAACTGTGGATGGTACCAAGCATCCTCAACATGTCTTTTGGTTAGGGTTCTCTACTTTAAAGTTCAATAGCTCATGGTTGTGAAGTCACTGAGCTGAGATTCTGTGGTTTGCATGTGGCTTTGTGGGTGTGATTGTCCTTGCACACCCTATCGATGATTTGTGAGGTATGGCTTGTTAGCTAGAATATTTCACCTCCTACGGACATCAAGGTGTTCCACTGGTCTAAATGGTTTAGATACAGAACAAATAGAAGATGGAGGTTGAAGACTCTCCCTAGATGCTGTAGATACCTGGAATACAATGCTTTGATAGTCACCCTGTGTACCTGCAATAATATCAACACGAAATAGATCAAAGCAACCATAATATAATCTACTAATTTATGTTAGTGACTAAGGAATCTAACAACATATATATGAAATAAAACATCAACAATATATGTGGGACAGAAATCAACTTGCATTAAAGAAATATGAAGAAGTTTACAACCAAGCCTTAGTGCTGACATGCATCTCCATGAAACCAAGGATTCTAATCCCCATAATCTCCAACTATAGCTCTCTCTATGCTCTCCAATGATATGGTCCAAGTGATCAATCCAATAGCATAACAATGCCTTAAGAGTTCTCCCCTCAACCATGGCCATAAGCTTGTAATTATAAGGCTAGATGGATAGGGTAGGTTGACAGATTTGTGGGTGAGGTGGCATCCAAGATCCTAAGATCAGGGATCTCTAGCTCAATAGACCCACAATAGTAGGGATAAGGGACATCTCGAGGATTATCATCTAGAAGCCTCGAGAAGCTTCTCTTTTTCCCTTTTTACCCAAGGTACCGCGTTTCTACTTTAGTGACAAAGCAGTTCTGGTAATAACGGCTTATGGACTAAGGGCCATATGCGGTGGCACCACTTGTGGGAAACAGAGTATGGGCGGTGTGAACAAGGGTACCATGTATGGATAAAGGGTCAAGCGCTGTGCTAGGAATTTGTATGAAAATATTGACAAATAACATAAGTTTCCACTCCAAAAGCTGGGATTCAGGGAAATTAGGTATGTCAAATGTCTTATCACATGATGGTGATAGGATTTTGGTATAATAGGATTCCCCCCAAAGCATGAGTCTTAGAGCGATACGATAAACGAGAGCTTTGAGAGAACAAGTCGTTGCCATGAGATGAAAATGTCATCTCGATTGGAGCAAGCTGTCAAGTAGGCATCTGCAGTACATCAGTATGTTGACTCATAGACACAAGTAACCAAACTCATGGCTATAGACCAATACAAGGTAGATCCATGAGAGGAATAAACAAGCATGGATACTAGAATATAGAGTACATCCATGTGATAGTGGACTCAAACTTGGACATAGCTACCAAACATACAATGTAGATCTATGTCATACAGATGCAAATTTGAGCATAGCCACAACCATACAAATGTGGATCCATGCTAGATGTACAAAACTCCATCACAACCTTGGGAAAGGCAATGAGCGCTTTAAACAAATACCCAGGGTCTTAGTCCCGTCTTCCACAAAGTACGATTATATCCATGTGATTACAATGATCTGACGTTGAACATGGTAGAAACCACTTGATTACCAGCCAATGATGTGAACCGTTAACAAGTGTGAGGGAGATCACCATTAATGTCAATGATTCCAAAGGCACTCTAGTACAATCTACTGAGTGTGAATAGATGTCATGATGTTGAACACCCAGTCGATTCTATCGATCAAAGGTCAATGATGTGAACCTATGTCGAGAGTGAGAGAATCTGCCATTAAGGCATACCAATCTCAAGGTACCAATCATTGTTTCTAAGACTATTTCCTAGATTATTAGCTGATGTCAACGAAAAAAGTCTCATCAAAGGAGGGCCATGATGAGTCCCACATCGACAACATGAAACTCAGAACATAGATTTGGAATGATGTGCATGTAGTAACCATATGACTGACTCAAAGATACTGACACAAAGACTGTGTGGACTACACAGGTGACACTTCTTCAGACACCCTTTGAATATGAGGTGACACGACAAAAGACTTGGCAGCATGACTAGATGGGATAGACACACAATGCGACAGTGGATAATGCATTGTTTTGAAAGACTCAAAGGAGTGACATGACTCATGAAAGTGGATCGTCATGGAGATCAGTTGAATACCCAATTGACTAACATGATTGTGCAGACAAGTGCCATGTTCAAAGGTAACGACAAACAACTTCCATTATTTGCAAAATGATTCCTTTCCCATTTCCCCCATCATGATCGATGAGTGCCTATTTTTGGTTTTACGAGTTCAAATAGGGTAACAAACACTCGGTATAGCTTGTCGAAAGACAAGTCCAGACTCATATGTTTTACGAACCTGAGAGAGGAGGGGTTTGATCCCAAAATGGGTCTCTCAATGTTTAATTTAATGAGTCCACTGAAAGAAAACTCGGTATTGTTCATGTTTAGAGAGTCTTAATGAATACGGAAGAAGACTCCAAAGGATCCTTTTTCGTATGAATTAGTCTCTAAGGCCCAAAAAAGTATAAAATCATAACTTAGAGAACTCTTCCAGACATGATTAGCTGGAGTGTTCCTTTTTTGTAAATAGTCCTATCCGAACCGAAAAAGAGATAACCTACCCTCGGAAGGATAACTCTTCAAATACTTTTACTAGTATGAAGGAGACAAGTACTCGACAATATTTTCGTATTTAAGGAGCCTAAAAAGAGTTTAAAGAGGACTCCATGAGGTTTCTTTACACAATGTCACTTTTTACGAGCCTGGAAAGATTTGGAAACAGACTCGACAATCTTTTCATGTTTTAAGGAGTCTGAAAAAGATGTGAAAAGAAGACTCCATGATGTTTCTTTGCACAATGTCAAATTTTACGATCCTGGAAAGATTCGGAAATGGACTCCGACCTTTGATACTAGGTTTAAAGAGCATGATCAAAGTGTCGTAATAAATGCTCATTGACCTTTTCTGTTTTATGAAAGTACGAAAAAGCCATAAACAAACTTTCAAAGTTTCTTGCTAGATTTATCCTATCCTGCAATAGTCTTAGAAACAAGTGCTAAATGCATTTACAACTAGCATTTGGGATTACAATAGACAAATTTGACCAAAATATGATTTTACATCAAAACTATAGTGATTCAGACCCAAAAATTCCTATATAAGTCAAGTAAATAGTAAAAATTCAAACTATTTCACTATTTACCTCTAGCAGAGAGAACTTGAAGCATTTTCATAGCCAGATTTTCCATAGCTAATAACGAGAGCTTCCACCATCTATTTTCAGCATCTTCAGTTGCAGGTAGTAGCTAAGACCCTTATCTTTCATTTCATAGAATCTATTTTGAGGTTTGGTGGGGTTTTGGGTCCATATGGCAAGCCCTAAAACTCAAAATCTAGGCACCGCGGCTACCCCTTGTGGAATACATGGTTCCACCCTAGAACCACGCGAACAATACAGTGGAAAGGCGGTGGCACCACCTATCTCCAACATTTCACAGGCGGTGCCAACCGTGGATAAGTTAAACTAATGGTATGGGTGATATAACTTCATTCTTTTGATTTCCAATTATTTAAGGATGATTTTAATGCATAACATTGTGGTTTTTGGCAGGTCTAGATTGCTCAAAACATGGTGATATGGAAGGAAAGAACTCATGACAATGAGGTTGCTGCTGCTGAGAGTAATGTGGGTTGTTTTTCCACATTACGGGACGGTGGGATCTTGAAGTTATTTCGGACCCCAAGCATGGTGTCGCACGAATGGATACTGGAACACATAGTATAGATGTGGAATCCAAAGCAGCAGTACTTCGAGGTGGGGGCACACATACTTACAGTGGAGGTAGAGGATATCTACTTCCTGACTGGTCTATCGAGACGGGGTCCCCCCATCTCATTGACAGGTTCCTGTGGTGGGGACATTACTACGAGAGAGATTATAGATCGACATTGTGCACCAAGAATAGGTACATCGAGGAAGAAGATCCCCATCAAGGTAGTGATGGATAGGGCTCTACGGATTGTCTCGTTTACTATGTAGAGGGTGTCCAGAAGTCAGGGTGTGCACGAGGCTTCCAGGGCACACATTTTGTATGCCATAGAGGCTATGGCACCCATGGTGTTCAACTGGGTGGAAGCAATGCTTCCAATCTTCAAGGATCAGCTGACTAAGTGTTGGCAAGGAGAGATGAAGTAGTTCAGATTTGGTTCCATCTTATCCTGCTTATTCTTTGAGCGAGTTCCACAAATGACAGGTGACCTTCCAGAGTCTGAGAGAACGGGATCCCCGTATGCTGAGGTGGGTCCAGGTCAAGGCTCGCATAGGAGCGGGTAGGTGAAGGGTGAAGTTCGGTGATCCATTCTTCAGATGGCTACGGGATCAGATCCTCATGGTTGAGGACTATGCTTATGCAGGCAAGGACTTCACAAGAGATCCTTACCTACCACTCCCACCTGTCGGACAGTGGGGCGACATCGGTAAGAAGCAAGAAACCCTAAAATGGATGAAATGTTTTTATGTTTTTTATGTTTTTTATTTTTTATGTTAAGTGACGAGACCTGTATATTCTCATGCATATGTTGGAGTAGTGCGACCTAGAGGAGCATCTCCATTGGATAGGAGAGCAGGAGCTCGCTTTGTACCATAGGGTGATGATATCATCTGGGAGCTGCAAGAGAACCTGGAGAGGTTGAATTTGGACATCCCAGATGCTGACATAGATGACCTCCCAATGAGATATCAAAGATCCACAGCGAAAGTACCAGGCCGATTCAGTAGGCTGTTGCATAGGGTAGCTCGAGCAGTGATGTGCTATCACAAACACCACTAGTATACGAGATATGTACTGAAAGCTAATAGCTTCAGGATTTTGTATGATGATTTTTCCTGAAATCCTACATGCTTTAGAGGAGGTCTCGGGACCTATTTTTGTAAACTTTTTTGTATATATATATATATATACAGACTTTTACACGATGTTTAAATGTTTCAAATGGAAAATGCATTTTCTATGAGTTTTACGTGTCTCTAAATCTTTATTTACAATGGACCATATTTGATTTACCATCATGAATGGGCAATATGCCAGTGTAGGGTGTAGTTAGCCAATGAGTCAACGACTACATTATGTTCCCTAGGGATATGCCTAGAAGTAATAGCTTTGAATGATCTTTATAACAAGCGGACTCTCCATAATAGGTGGAGGAGTACTAGGTTCCTAATAGTGTAGACGTGGTTCAAATGGCAAACCATGAGCTACGAGTCCATCAAGACTACTAGATCACGAACATCCTGGAAGGAAACTTTAGTCAGAAGACCGATGACTGCTTCATACTCGACGATGTTATTAGTAGCAGGACCTATACAAACCACTCTTGAACTGACCAAACCTTCAGCCAAGGAATAGAGAACCCAAGCAGCTGAGGTGAGATTCAAGGTGTGGCAGCAAGCACCATCAACGTAACCATAGAAAGCCATTTGCATGAGCAAAACATGGTATAAATAGATGTGGACATGAATCTCAAAACCATCTTGAAAATACTAAAAGCACACTGAAATCCAATCAATATACATATATACAAGATACTACACAAGAAAACCTAGGCATAGTACATTTTCAAGTACAACCCATTGCGAGGTTTCCCCAAAGGGATCCCATCATAATCAACAAGCTCGTAAGCTCCTTTCTCAAACACCTTGGAAATAACAAAAGGTCCATACCACATGGATTTGAACTTACCCTTCCCTAGTTTGTCGTATCTCTGGTCATAAGTCAAGACTAGGTCACCCTCGTTAAAGAAACAAGGCTCGATGGATTTATCATACTGTTCCTTGACACATTTCTTATGTGCCTCATTATCCAAGGCAGCATCTCTGTGATTCTCGTCAAGGTTATTCAAGTATAAAAATATTTCTTCCTCCACAGAAGTGTCTAGGAGAATTTCGACGGCAAGTTATTAAGATGGAATCTGACATTGGATGGGTAAGATAGCTACAAGTCCATAGACAAGCTAGAATGGTGTGAAACTAGTAGTTGTTTTCATAGAAGTCCGATAAGCCAAAAGGGCGAAGAAAAGAATGTGGTGCCAGTTGGATTTATGATCTCCAACCATCCGATGAAGTATAGTTTTCAAAACTTTGTTAATGGCCTCTAACTAACCATTAGCTTGTGGATAATATGGCGTAGAGTTTTCATGGAGAAACCATAGCTTGGCACTCAATTCCTCCATCATTTGATTACGAAAACGGGATCTGTGATTAGTAATGATGGATTATGGAACTCCAAATCTAGCTATGATATGATTGAACAAGAAGAGGGCGGCAGTCTTACCATCTTTTGCATATGTAGGCATGGCCTCAACCCATTTAGTGAAATAATTCATGGCTACGATGATGTAACCATGCCGCCCGGCTGAGGTAGGCTTACAATGAATGAAGTCAATCCCCCATTTGGTGAATGGGCCAATGGCAATGACGGGGTGTAGCTGAGCATGATGGGTGCGCTTTTTAGGATAGAAGTGTTGACAAGGTGGGAATTTCTTAACATCCTCATGACAATCTTTGAAGATCGAAGACCAGAAATAGCCAGCGCAAAGGATTTTCTAGGTTGTGGCCATCCCAAATAAATGACTGCCACATGCTCCCGAATGGAAATCATTCAACACAAGTTCAACCTCCTCATGAGTGAGGCATCGCTGGAGAATAGAGTCAATCCCATATCTATACAAAGTATCATTCATGATGAGATAGTATTTCATATGGTAACAGATTTTGAGGGATAAATGCGGCTGAAAATGTTGTGTCTGGATATATATAAGGAAATATCCATACCAAGGATCAGTAGTGCTTCTTAGGAACAGGAATTCATCTGGAAATGAATCATTGGGCTCAGATTCCATCGAAGCATAGGGAAGATCACACATAAGCTCTGCAAAGACCAAGGATTTCTTTGATGTAGCCTTGGCAAACTCCAGATCAAATTCCTGAAGGATAACCATCCAACGAGAGTACTTGCCCCTGAGCACCTGACGATTCAGGATGTAGTACATTGGGTTTTGGTATGCCAATACGGTGGTAGTGTGGAGCAGAATGTAATGATTAAATTTTTGTACAGGAATGAATGTGGCCAATGCTAACTTTTCCACACATGAATAACGAGTTTCAGAATCCAAGAGATTCTTACTAACGTAATAAATCACATGCTCCTAACCGTGGAGATTGTCCTACGCTAAAATCATAGCGATGGTAGTAGCAGAGGCAACAATATACAAGAGAAAGTCCTTTGAATAATCAGGGGAGTGTATCATGGGTGAATGAGTCAGAGCGTGCTTAAGATTATTAAAGGAACATTGGGCCTGGTCATCCCAGAAGAATGGAGTGTTCTTCTTAAGGAGACACATATAACCGTGCGTTTTCTCTACGAAATTGCACATGAAACGATGGAGAAAGTTTTCCTTCCCCTACAAAATTTGGTGTTCAAAGAGATTAGTTGGGGCTGGTAGATCAAGAATGGCAGCAATTTTTAAGGGATCTATCCAGATGCCATTTTTGGATACCACAAAACCTAGCAGACATCCCGTCTCAACGCAAAAAACACATTTATGCAGGTTGAGCCGTATATTATAGAGACACCATCTCAGGAATATCTCTCTAATATGACCAAGTTGGTCCTCTTGTCGCTGTGAATGAGCAGGGAGGTCGTCAAGGTACAGTTCAACAATGTGTTTGAAATCGTGAAACGCATAGGACATCGCACGTTAGAATGTGGTTCCATCATTTTTAAGCTCAATGGTAACTTCTTATATGCAAAGGTTCCCCATGGGAAAATAAACACCGTCTTATGCTGATCGGAGGGTAATATCTCAATCTGATTATAGTGGGAGAAGCCATCCATGAATGAAAAGATGACACTTCTAGCACAGTTGTCGATAATCTGATCAACATGCGGGGTAGGAAATTTTTCCTTGGGACAAGCTTTATTCATATCCCTAAAGTCGATACAGACTCTAATGGTGCCCTTCTTTTTATTAACAGGGACAACGTTCGATACCCATTCCATCAGGGGTACAGGATAAATAAACCTAGCTTTCAGAAGCTTCTCAATTTCATCTTTTATAGCTGCAGCCTTTTGAGGAGGGACTTGCCTAGGTTTTTGCTTGATGGGTTTGGCAAGGGATAAGTTTTAATCTCATGGACCACGATGGAAGGGTCGATCCCCAGCATCTCTTCGTAGGACCAGGCAAAAATATCACGGAATTCTTTAAAAAGTGCCTTATAGTATTCAAATTCATCTGCGGAGCAGTTCTACCCAACATGAACATGCTCGATAACATCAGGCTTGGCTGATATGTCAATTGGGTTCGTCTAAGTAATGTTGCAAATGTTTCCTTCAGAATATGTATGTTGCAACAATATAGGACTTTGGGGAACATTGACAATATCAATAGGAAACAAGGATGCAAAATCATGGTTAACCGAATTGGTGTTGGGGAGGAACATGGATCTATGATGGTGATCCTCCCAAATGGACTCATCTGTGCTCATGATGTCAATAATGGACTTGTTGAAAGGAAAAGTCTCAAAGAGATAATATAGACTGGGAAGAGAAGGTTCTAACCAATACGGTAAATAGTACCAATCTGAGGCCACTAGATGAAGATCATCAATGTGATCATTGGAAGAGGTTTGAATGGAGTCATACATAGCTTCGTGTGGACTTAACAAGGTGGACTCAACAACATAGTGACCCTTAGGCTCATAATAAAATGAGGCGATCATATTGATTGACGCAGAATCCGTGCTAGGAGGAGTGGATGGAAAAACTCCCATGAGGGATAAATCCTTCAACACGCCTACCCCAATCGACTGGTAAGGAGGAGGGGACTGGCCTAACATGGGGATGTTATTAGCTATGGAGGTAGTAACATCCGGCATCCAGAAATGAAGTTGGTCAATAGTAACGATTCTCCCTAGATGTGGAAATTGGACAGTTCAGAATACTATTGAAGAAACAGTAGTCATAGCATAGAACCAATTTCATCCTAGGAGGAGATTGTAATCTAAAGGTGCATCTACCACTTCTACTTGGATGGAAACGGTTTTTCCCCCCATCTCCACCGTGAGGGCTGATATGAGACTGTGGGGTTGGAAATCCTATCCGTCAAAGGCTTTAAGGGTCATAGGTGATGTTACAAGCTCGGGAGAGCCAAGGGCTTTCCAACAAGACAGAGACAACATGGAGGTTGAAGCTCCTTCATCTAGGATTGTTCAAAAAACTTTCTTTCCAACTACTTTCATAATGACTTGAAAAGCAAGTTTATGTGACAACCTAGGCTTATAGTTCTCAACATTAAAATGAATCAAGTTGGTGTTACCCAGGTCTAAAGCTCCTAATGCAGTCAACAGGTTTTTTGCATTGTGTAGGGAAACTTTGGAGCACTTCTAGGGTAGACATTGCACAAGGTGCCTGAGCGAGATCTTCAACCACATTATAAAATTTAGCAGCTCAGGCATTGGGATTAAATACTTCCTTCTAAAGAGTACTCTTAGGTGGGCGCAAAATCATGTTGAGAGTAGGGTTCTCGATAGACAAGGGGACAGTAGACGACGACTCATGAGAACTAGTATAAGGGGCTTTCCCTGAAGATGAATGATATTCATTTTTATTCATATGTTTATCATAATTATGACTTCAAGTTTGCAGATGGATGGTATCTTAGGACATCATACAAATTTCCTCTGACGAACTGGAATTACCTTGATTAGACGTGTGGTCTATCAGCTATTATTGAGAGGAAAAAGGATTCGTAAGTACTGTAGGTGTGGGATTGGACTTCAAAAATTGGGATATTTCGTCCCAACGAGGACACTCCTTTGAAAAATGGTCACCACCACATAGCAGACAGGGATATTTCACTTTTCTTTTCCCTTTGTCATTATCACCATTGGTTGGTCGTGGAGTCTCCGGCTGGTTTCCAGGTTTTTTATTTCGATTTCTACCTTTCTTTTTATTACCTGAGGTTTGAGTACTTTGAATAGAATTGACCTCGGTGGAAAATTTAGGAGTCGAAGGAGTATATGGGGCAGTTTAGGTTTGCTTGGCAGGTTTAGCCATTGATGGGGACTGGATTGAACCAATAATCCCATGAACAGGTACTTCTTCTGGTGGCTTAGCAGGATCAGTGCTGGGGTGAGGAGCTTGATGAATCAAGTCATAAAGAGTGCCAGATTGGGAATAAACCAAGTCTAGGTACTGAGCCCGAATAATAGCCTGCTCTTTAGTAACGACACCACCCATAGCCACATCTTTGGCAATAGGAGGCAACAAGGATTTGGTGAACCAATCAGCTAGTAACCGATCTGGAATAGGGACCTTAATAAGCCTTCTCTGCCTTCTCCACTCATGAATATGATCAGATATGTGGGTGGAGGTGTTCTGTTGCAGAGAGGTTAAAATATCAGTACCCATTTCATAACAACTAGGGAGCTGAAAGTGTGTAAGAAACACGATTTCCAGCGAGACAAAATCCACAAACGAATGTTGTGGGAGTTCAATGTACCACTTTGCAGCCGTACTAGTCAAAGTTCGCTGAAAGAGTCGTAACAAAACGGAGTCATCCATGAGGGAATTTGAAGAACACCACAAATGGAATGTCATCACATGGTTCTTTGGATTGTATCCTTATTTCCCATTGAATTTCATGATGTCTGATGGTAACTTTACCGGAATGGGGGCCATGAGGGATTGTGTCGAATGGGGTAATTAATCAACTTGGATAGATCAAGTAAGTCCAAATTTGCTAGGAAAGGTAACTGTCGGTTGGGCTGAACATATTGGTAATATTGATATGGCATATAATTACCAGTAGGACCATTAGTGGATTGATAAACAGGTCACTGTGACGAAGAACTACCAGAAGATCTGCCCATAGGGGGTTGATTTATGAGATCAGGACCGCTAGGACCACCAGGGCCTTCAGGAGGAGGACCACTAGGGCCATCAGGACCACCAAGACCATCGAGACCGCCAGGACCACTAGGACCACCAGGGGGAAAACCACCAGACCCTCCGAGGCCACCAGGAAGAGGTAAACCTCTAGAGCCACCAGAACCACTAGGAGGAGGGCCACCAAACTCTCCAGGGCCAGAAGGTGGAAAGCCACCAGGTCCCCCAGGACCACTAGGGCCACCATGACCATAAGCAGGAAAATTTCCAAATTCACTGGGACCATTAGGCCCCCTAGGGGGAGGATCTCCATAAGGGGGTCCTCCAGCACCTCTCGTAATATGTATAGGTATCCCCCCCATAGATGTAATCAGAGTTGGAATTTGACGGGAATTTTCCCATTTTTGGTCATTTTTCCCGTCAAATACGGGTTAAAATATTTCAAGACCGTTTTATTGAACGGCTGGAATATTTCATAAACTGGCAATTTGACGGTTTAAGTTTAAACCAAAATGTCATTACGAATTTACGATCCTAACAGGCTGTTGACGGTTTAATATTCCATCAAAATGTCAGTAAGCCCTTAAACAGGTGGCACCATGGCAGGGCTGGAGCCTGGAATGGTGACACGGGTGCACCATCCACGTGATTCATGAAAAATCAGTTTTTATGGGCATCGGACGATTTCGGACCATCAGTTAATGGCACTGGGCAGGACTTGGAGTTGGAAGCCGCGAACTAGTAGGTAGTGTGCCATAATTCCATTGAATGCCATTTAATGCCATTGTTTGTGTAATATTGAGGATTCAGAAATGAGGATCATGTTCCAATGTTGCATTGTCCAGACTCCAGAATTCAGAGTCCAGACTCCAAACATCTCATTTGGAAATCGGATTCGGCATTGGGCCAGTGGGCACTGGTAGTGGGAAATTGGAATCTGCACTGGGAACTGGGCAGAGCAAAGAATGAGAGGCAGGCTGCAAGGTGCAACAATATGAGGTAGGCCACAAGGGTTCGATTCTCTTTATTTCCTGTGGGAATGTTCCTCGTTTAGTGCTTATTGCCAATGGAGAACAAAGCTCGATCTTATTCCTACTCAGGTTATGCCACAGAGATTGGAGAACTGGGTTCGCCGATAGGCCAGGTTCGGTGGGGCACTGGGGGCCGTGGGGCAGACAAGTTACACTTCCTATGTTCTCTCCGCTCTGCATCTCTATCACCTGCAGAGTATCTAGAACCCTGAAATAGAAGCATGATTCATGAATATAGGCTTGTTGGACTGGAACAAAGACAAATGAGCTTCATGGGATTAGAGAACACGTCTGAGATCACTGCTTTCTCTCAATAATTGTTTAATTGGGGAGATTCAATTTTAGGTACATTCTATTTCCATCTTGACACTGTAGGGTGGGTCATATTTTGTATCCATAAGTTTATTCATTCCCATCTTGATTCTGCATCAGTGCATTTCTATTAGAATTTATATGCATAATAGAGGGGAGTGTTTTGATGATTTTGATCTCCCAGAACCTCTAGGCCCATTTATTGTGTTTGTCCCATTTCTATTTTCGTTTTTGGTACCTTAGCTGAAAAGCCAGAAACTCAAGATATTATAATCTTTCTGGAAATTACCTTGATGTTTCCTACTCTTGAGCTGAATTCAGCAACCCAAAAATGATGATGGGTTTTCGGGAAATTGAGATTTACAGTTTCTATAATGAACTTGAATCTAAATAGGCTGTAATATTCCACTGTTAGTGGCTTAGAATTTTCTACACAGAGCACATATGATTGAATTTCTTTCTATCTGGGCTACATTGTCTTATTCAACTTTTTAATGTAGGATGTCTTTGCATGCATGTTTCCTCCACTTCCAATGACAAATGACTTTTCTCATCTATGACATCCTCACCATTCCTTGCAATTGCGTACACCCAAAAGTAGTTTGGCAATCCTGCACTGTTGAGCATAAGCCTTGCATTGTCAACGTGGGTTATATTCTTCTAAAATTTTGTTTTTCTATGGAGAATATGCTCATGTGTAATATGTGAATCCCGCGGCCCGCCTGTGATATTCCAAGAACGTCGTCTGTCCACTCATTGGAAAATAGTCCCACATAATCGTATTTGGCTTTGGCTCCTAGAAAGGCCTTGTATTTTCTATATTTTTTCGTTACCCCATCAAATGAAATGTTTGGGTTCTTTCCCCAATGGGGTAGACCTCCATATTTCGAGAGAGCCATTTGCTCAATTTCCTCCAACACATCTTCATACAGTCTGGGAGTGTTTGGATCGTTGGATCGATAATAGGTCATTTTGATGTCTATTGAATCCTCTTGTTATACCAAATAGGCACTTGAAGCTTTTACATAATGCATCATAAAGCCATAGTGTAGTTCAACGCCACAGAGGCTGCTCGGAATCAAGTCCCTAATCTTCCTTACGTCTGAAACAAATTGCCTGATTTTGGACACACTGATACTGATTCTATTCTGAACGAAGAATAAGCCTTTAATTCTAGGATCCCATGGGCACGTTGTCTTGCAATCCGTCCTCAGGGCTACTGAGACAGGATCTAGAAGCCTGCATGTTATTCTGATACCCAATCACTGGATATCCAAGAAACTCATCATTGTTGTTCTTCAGTCCCGTACTGAGATCGATAATGGAACTAACTTGAATGACGGAAATAGTGCATTCGCTGTCAGTGCTATTATGTCTTTCTTCATTTTCCTCTACAAATTCAAACATTAAGGAATTAATAGAAATTAACAATAGTAAGTTTGATAAGCTCAGGATGCTAAGCCTTCGATTATATCGATATAAATCTGAAAGGGCATGCACATTAGATTCTCTCGAGTCTCACCAACTGTCCTGTCAGTGGCTAAGAGGGGAGAAAAACTAGCGTGAAACCCTATGAAATCATTTAATCCATTCCCGGATGTATTAACAGCCTATAGGAACTCGATCATCTACTCTATTAGTGATGTATCATTGACATGAATAACCACATTATTGCTTGAATTTAAATTTATACATGCTGTAAGAAACTTACTATGTGTTGGAAACTAGGGTGCACACATTATACATATAATGGTAGATACAGAAAATAAATAAAATTCATTTGTTTATTAATGCTGCAAAAATACATCTCTCACACACAAAACTTTGAAAAATAAAAATTGGTCAAACATCGAAAAATAGGCAAAAATACAATAAAAATGCACAAAGCATTGCAGACCTACACACACACTCTCTGATACATTGCCTCTTTTTTTTCTTTCTATAGGAAAATCTTGTTGGGAAACTTCAAGGGATGCTTCCCCTCTTTCCTGGTATCCCTAATAAACCTGTCGGCATAGGCTAGTGCAACTCACCCAAGGGGATTTGAGCTAATCCCTTGGGCTTACTTTGTCAGCTTGTATTCCACAACTTGCACCAAATTGTGTGGAAGAGATAGTTTATAAAGGGTCAACTTCTTGCCTACCACAGATGTGGAAATAGTTCAAAAATCTTACATGCTTTTATTCCAGTTCTGTGCTTTAATTTTGAACACTTTAATGAGGCACAAAAACTGGGCAATACTGATCATAGCCTTGATTGTTATCAAGTCAAGGTTCCACTTTAGGAGTCTGAAATGGTATGACATCTAAGGATGTTATTTAGTTAGAAATTTTACAGTTAATTCAATCTCTAACTGACACTTAATTGTTTATGTTTATATCTATAAACATTGTTATTTTTTTTAAGTACTTCCCTTAAGCTCAAAGAGAAATATAACAATTTTCCCAAAACGGTTGGGCCCCCCAAGTGTCATGTTTACATGGGAAAAGTAGGCCCTTGAGAAGAAAACTAATGAACATAATCACTTATGTTCTGCTAAGTTGCTGTGACAGGGTTTCATTCTTCTGTCAAGATTCAAAATCACCAAGGAATTGTACCAGACCTTTATTACTTGTATCTTTAGGGGAATTGACCCTAGTGTGTGGCCTGATATGCTACCATCTTCACTACTGAATGGAAACCCCATTGGCATAAATATTGGTGATTGATGAACACCAACCATGAATTACAAAAACAAATCTCATTATTTTTCCATTGATGATTTTCAGATGTTTACACAAACACTTATCACTTTTTGTGCTAGTGATCTTTTAGAACTCCCTTCTTTTCTATATTTCTTATGAATTTGTGTACTACCTTTTCTAATGGATTTAATACTAAATTGCAAAACTTATAAAGCTACATTATTAGTTGGACTTTTATGGAGCTCCAATTTCAATCTTTGCAAGTGCAATATAGTTTTTTTTCATAATCTCTCCTTATTATCGAGAATTTGATCACTTGAACAGGGATTTGCCCATAAAATTCACATTTTCTTTATGAATTTTTATCTCCTCCTAGCAGAGATATAACTTTGGATGCAATCTAATGTGATAGTATGGGGTGGTTTTATTGGTTTTTGTATTATTGTATTTTGGAATGATGTATTTGAAATGCCATCATACATTCCCTTATTTTTATTACTTTATCTTTAATACCTTGTAGACATGCTAAGCCAGAAGTGATTGGATTGTTTAGAATTTCAGTTTGTAGCAGTTAGAATCTTGTTGACATGTTAAGCTATCCGATTTGACACTAAGATGGAACAAGCGCAACTAGACTTTAATCAAGTTCTAGCTTGAGGAAACTGAAAAACAATGAACATACATCAGAAGTATTACCCTGTCATTGAATGTCGAGCGACGTCCACCCAATGTCATTAACCAATGGTCTGAAATCGTCTGATGCCCATAAAAACTGATTATGCACGAATCACGTGGATGGTGCACTGTGTCACCATTCCAGGCTCCAGCCCTGCCACCTATTTAACGGCTTAATGACATTTTGGTGGAAAATTAAATCATTAACAGCCTGTTAGGATCATAATTACATTTTGGTTTAAACTTAAACCGTCAAATTGCCAGTTTATGGAATATTCCAATTTCTGGCCGTTCAATAAAACGGTCTTGAAATATTTTAACCCGTATTTGACGGGAAAAATGACAAAAAACGGGAAATGCCCGTCAAATTCCAACTTTGACTACCACTGCCAGTCTGCCATTCTACCATTAACCGATGGCCCATGACATTTATTATTTGAATCAAAATTCACGTGGATGGTGCACTGTGCCACCGTGTCACCATTCTAGCCCTGCGAGGTGGACAACACTGTTTAAGAGTCTTAATGACGTTTTGGTGGAAAATTAAACCGTCAATTGGTTCTTTAAAGATGTAATGACGTTTTGATTGAGAATGAAATTGTCAGATTGACGTTTGACGAAAAATTTTGGCCGTCAAATTCCAACTCTGTGTGTAATGATGTGAACAAGCGCAACTAGACTTTAATCAATTTCTAGCTTGAGGAAACTGAAAAACAATGAACATACATCAGAAGTATTACCTTGCCAAGTGTGGGGAATCATGGAATTCAACCTTGATAGTGAAACTAACATAAATATTAATGATCTTATGAATGAGGCTTAGAAAGTAGTAGTGGGAATGAGGATTTTGAGTTGGTACATATAACCATAGTAGCAATATTTTGCCATACTTCCCTTTTAACTCAGAAACCTGCCCTGGCTTGAGTTGAGGATATGGAGAATTGACCAGATCAGAGTCCTCAGTCACCCAATACACAACCCTCTTACCAAGTATGAAACCATTGGGGGAACATAAAAATGGTACCTGCAGCATGCTAGCATGTTGCATATGTTTATTAGTGTTGAGAGTGATTCAAGCTTCAGCACATAGTTATACACGGTACACCAAATACCAAAAAATGTTGAATTCAGTGTTGACACAGTGGCATCAAATGGCATTCACTGCCATTAACCGATGGGCTATGGTGAATTGTAATGGACATTTAATATTTCAAAATTCATGTTGATGGTGCCATCATGCCAGCCTGCCAAATGGACAATGATGAACCTTTTGGATTCCAACACTGTTTAGAGGCATAATGACATTTTCATGAAAAATTAAACCATCGTTTTGACGTTCTACCAAAGACTTCAATCGTTTAATAAAATGGGAAAATGACAAAAGTTGTAACAATATTTCAAGTTTGTTTGTATGTACATATTATCTTTGTTTAAAAAATTGTGTTCAAACATGTCTAATTTATCATTAATTTTGAAGGGTACTAGTTGTTTCTATGTTTTTTCCATTGTCATTTTAGATTAAATATTACATATGAAGTAAAATGATTGTTTTTTCTTTGCTATTACAGTAAATTATATCAATAACAATATTACTATGGAATTTTCATTGTGGTTTATCCCTTTTACCCTTGCTTAAAACATGTTT
Source organism: Pseudotsuga menziesii (assembly GCA_001517045.1). Classification (NCBI taxonomy): domain Eukaryota; kingdom Viridiplantae; phylum Streptophyta; class Pinopsida; order Pinales; family Pinaceae; genus Pseudotsuga; species Pseudotsuga menziesii. Next base: position 61,464 of record LPNX010170239.1, read on the forward strand.
TTAATTGTTTTTATTGTTATTGTTATTGTTTATGGGTATATAGTTTCACTAGAAATGCCTCCAAAAAATAAGGGGCAATCGACTTTGGACAAATTTTATGGCTGTTCTACAATGCCAAAACCCTCCAATGTAGATGATATTCCATCTATCCCTAACCTAAATGATATACCTGACCTGAATGATATAGCTGACTTGAATGGTGAAACTAATGAAGACATGCATGTAGACCTTGTTGACGATTTATAAATGTTTGGTCATGAAGAGGGTTGTTGTAGTAGTGAGAGGAAAAGGAAGACCTCATGGAAACATGAATTTCGAGAAGATTGGAAGATCAAACACCCCTGGGTCTATGCAATCAATGTTTTCGATGGCCTTACTCACATGAAATGCAAGCTCTGTGAGAAATACAAAGCTTAAGGTCCATGGGGCATTGGAACTGGATGCAAGACAATTCAATATGATGCTGTGGCAACTCATTCAAAATCATTTATTCATCAAACATCAGTTCAAAAAAATTTGTATGAAACTCAAAAATTGACAAAGTCCATTCCAGAACACATTATGCATATTAATGATGCCAACAAGGACAAGGTGATAACCACAATGAAATTAGCATATTTTATTGCAAAAAAGGATATTGCAATTGCTACTTACGAAGATATTTGTCAACTTCAAATGCACTTGTAGACTCCAAACATCCCTAATCGAGTAGATTATTGTTCCTATTTTAATAGGAAGGCTGCCACAGAATTTATTGAGTGTATCTCAAATTACCTTGAAGAGATGCAATCTGAAAAAATGTTGGACAGTCCTTTTTTCTCTATAATGTTGGATGAAAGCATAGATAATAGTTTGGAACAACATCTTGTTGTGTATTCTAATTACTTGGACTTAGCAGGCTTAGGGCCTCCAATATCACAGTTTATGAAACTTATCACTGTCCCTAATGGAAAAGGAAAAACCATTTATGATACATTCATCAGTCTAAAAGAAACAAGGAAATTGCAAAATGAAAATTTAATAGCAGTTTCTACTGATGGTGCTTCATCTATGCTAGGGAGTGAAAATGGATTTGTCATGTTTTTAAAGAATGATTTGCCAAATTTGATTGGTACTCATTACATTGCACATCGCAAGGCACTTGCAGCATCACATGATTCAAAAAAGATACCGGAATTCTTGTTTGTTGAAAAACTAGCAAATAAGGTGTACTCATGGGTTAGAAATTCAGCAAAGAGAAATAATGAACTCATTTCTTTAATATAAGTAATGGAATTGGAATCCTTGCAAGTTCTTCAAATCCATGGGATTCGATGGTTATCTAGGGGACAGGTAGTTGAAAGGCTTGTTACATTGATGCCTGCGATTTTGAGCATGTGGAAAAAAGAAAGAAAAAATTCATGGGATCACAAGGGAAGGATTTTCTCAGTTCAATTCTGTCTAAATATGCTTGCTGATGTTTTGACAAAGTTGAACAGACTAAATAGAAAATTCCAAGAAGATAATATAGATGTCACCATGCTTGGAATAACTATTGATCATACATTAAATACTCTTAAGAGGTATTTTTGTAGGTCGGATTCTTTTGCAGATGGTGCAACGTATCTTAGTAAATTCTTAGAAGACTCCAGAGATGGATTCCTTGAAAATGTTGACAAAGAGGGGATTACACATAGACATGATTTGTTGTATATTCCAATCCTAGATGAGCACATGTCACAACCGATGGCAACACGTATCGATGGCTCTCTTGATAGTTGCATACAACTTACAAGGAATTATGTCCAAGTATTGATAGAGAGCTTCAATTAAAGATTCCCAAATCTTCATCTATTTAATGCAGCAAGATTGTTTAGCCCTTGCCACTATCCATCAGATTTATATGTGAGAGAAACTAATGCAAAACAATGGCTTGAAAGACTATTTTCGCATTTGCAGCACAAACTATGCAATGAAGGTGATAATGTACCATTTTTTGACATTGCATCTTGCAAAACAAAATTGTATGAATTTATTGATGTTCTTCATTTAAATGGAGAAAGATTCCCTATGAAAGATGCATGGAAGATATTTTCTCAAATAAAAGATTGGCACTCTAGGTATCCAAATATGTTAAAATTATGGCAAGCAATCCTTGTCATTCCAGCAAGCACTGTTGCATGTGAACGAGGGTTTTCAAAATAAAATGTAATCAAAGATATAAGGAGAAAAAGGTTATCAATTAACACGCTTGATGCATTAATGCGTGTTTCATTAACAGGGCCTAACATATCAGAGGTGGAATGAAAACGCATTTATGAGATTTGGTGTAGTTCAAAAGATAGGAGAAATTAACTCGGGCACTTGATGCACTCCTGGGCATGTATTGCAATAGTTTTGATGAGTTAGTCTTACGTAATAAGACTGCTATTTAATTTTTGTCATGTTTCCTCCTTATCAACAGTAATCTATAGTAAGCTTGGAAATGTTTTGGAGCCACAACAGGCTCTTTTCAGCACTACCTCAAGTTCTGAACTATATGCTACAACAATGAGGGGGATCATATAGCAGCCTTACAACATTGACTTTCAGTTATAGGTAAAAGGACAATATACCAAGGTGGGAGCAACATTAATTTTGGTTATGGGAAGGTCTTATCCTTAGCCATATCTATTGATAAAAAGAAGAATGAAACCCTTAATACATCTACACATACACATTATAGGAGGCCTATATAGTGAAAGGGCGGTTTTCCTTGCCATACTATAGTTACCAGCCAATACCCAATGCTCACCCTTTCACCAACCAGTGATCCTTATTTTCTCTGTAAGTGGTTATCATTTTTGTGAAGATTCCAGGTCTAAAATAAATTATATCAGGCCTTATTTTTCCAAATATTATTGTGGTGAATGTATTTTAAAGCTACAGTACTTTCAGTATATATAGAGAGGATTTTTCTCTTGAGGTTTCTAAAATTGGTAAGCATTGTTGAAGTTCTTTATTCTAGACAAACTGTCTGAAGAAAATACACATTATAGAATGTTTGTATAGTGAAAGGGTGTTTTAAAGTTTTTCCAGCCCATACTATAGTTACCAGCCAATACCAAGTGTTTACTCTTTCACCAACTAGTGATCCACATATGTTGTGTAAGCGGTTATCATTTTTGTGAAGATTCCAGCTGTGAGATAAATTATATCAGACCTTATTTTTCCAAATATTATTGTGGTGAATGGATTCTAAATCAGCAGTACTTTCATTATATATATGATGGATCTTTCTCTTGAGGTTTGTGAAATTGGTAAACATTGTTGAAGTTCTTTGTCCCAGTTTGAACAAAATACACATTATAGGATTTTTGTACAGTGAAAGTGTGTTTTTCGATATATTTCTATCTCAGAACTTGGGAACACTATCCATAAGTTCTCAATCAAGGAACTTGTACCTGTGCAAGGTCTGCAAATGCTGTGGGTTGCTAGTATATCTGAAATATTTGGTTTGGATTTTCTTTCTCACCTTAGTAAGGGAATGGCATTATTTTCCTACATCCCACTCCAAATAAACTAGATCAAAATCTTTTTTTGTCTTCTAAATCCCAACAGGGATGTAGACAAGCAAGTGCCAATACATGTTAAATATAGTGCATAGGTACAAGTTCATGGCCGCAAGTTATGAGATAGAAATATATCAAAAAACACCCTTTCACTATACAAACCTCCTATAATGTGTATTTGAGAATTCATGATACATGTTGTCATGACTTCTCCTTATACAATGATGATAAAAATATATGGAACACACATGAGAATATACCTTGAGAGAGAAAAGATTAATGTCCTTGGTCTTGTTGGTCATCTGGGTAAAAGGGGTTGTTTCCCGACCTTTATTGTACACCTTGGTCATATGGGTATGGAGGTTGCCTTGCCACCTTGTTGTGACGCTTAGTTGTATGTGGTACCATGACCACCTTTGGTATGATGACTTAACCTTATTGTTTTTATCTTATATTACCACTTGAATGTTAGTGTACCCTATCCTAAGTCAACCTAACATTATTTTATGTTATGTTTGGAAACTACCCTAAAAGACATGGGTTAGTGGATTAAACTTTCTAGAAGGCTTGTTAACATTATAAATTCAAGTCTTGAATTTCATTTTAGAGAGTGTGTTGACAAGATAAATTTGAATATATGATCTTTCACCTGTCTAGGGTTTGCTGCTGCTAATAGATTGACGTCTAGGGTTTTGTTGCTATTTGTGAGATGTTGCCACCTCTCCTCTTAGCCTGCTAGTGTTTTTGTCTTCCAGTTCAAGTTGTTGTTGTTATGAATAAGTCATGTCAACCTTCTCATCTTGTTAAGTGTTTCCTTCACATGTGTTGATATTCCTTGATATGGGAATAATCTTTTGTAGGATGCTAATTCTAATAGAATCCCCTTAGGGTTGGGTTGTGGCTTATCTAAACCCCTTAGGTTTGAACTGTGATTGATTTGCTAGCTAGGACATGACTGTGTGGAACCCTTCTTGAGCTGGGTCATGACTGGGTAAGACCCTTCTTAGGTAGGTCGTGACTATTTGACCTTACCTTAACTAAACCATGGACTGTTAATGCTTTCTCTAGAAGGTCGTGACTATTGATGAATTTCTTAGCCCTCTTTGATAGGTCATGACATTTTTGTGACTTCCTATACTGGGTCATGATCACTATTGGTTGCCCAGACTTAGGATGTGACCCTTTTTCTATTTATTAGAGAAGGTAATGACCCTTGGTACCTGGGGTTATTTAGACTTGATCTATGAATCTTGGATTCCTCTTGTGTTGGGCTATCACCTTGTGTGTGCTCAGAGTTGTGATTCTTGTGGGTTGTTAGGACTCTGACTTGAGCTTGTTGGGTTGCTAAGATCTGAGTTGTGACTCGCGTTAATCTTCTTGAACTGGTTGTGATCCTGATGGTGCCTATATGTGTTTGGGGCTGGCTATCACCGTTGGGGTTTTCACACTTGGTGACCGAGTCATATTGATTGCGACTATATGCACCCGACCTTATTCCTAACCTTTTCTCTCTCAAGGTATGTCAACTTTTTCATTATTGATCTTGTCTTTTTAGTGACAAGATTTGATCCTAAAAGTATCTGAGTATAAGGCTGATTCAAAGCAGATATGAGCCGACATTGTTATTTATTGGTTGTTGGTGATTAGTTTGTTTTTTGTACTATATTTTTGTTTATGTTCTCTACATTTCCTTTGATGAAGTGTATCTCAAGGACCAAATTTAACACAATGACCATTGGAGTGTTAAAGTTGAAAGAGATGAAAGTTATGTTTTCTAAATTTATCTTTCCTTGCTACAGTTGTTTCAATTTTAGGGCTGAGTATCACTATTGGGGTTTTCACACTTTGTGATTGAGCCATATTGACTACTATTGTATGTGCCTAACCTTATTCCTAACTTTTTATCTCTCAAAGGTATGTCAATTGTTTCATTGTTGATCTTGTCCTTTTAGTGACAATATTTGATCCTAAATGTATCTTAGTATAAGGCAGATTCAAACCAGATATGAACAGACATTGTTATTTATTACTTTTTGGTCAATAGTTTGTTTTTTGTACTATATTATTGTTTTTGTTCTCTACATTGCATTTGATGAAGTGTATCTCAAGGACCAACTTTAACACAGTGACCATTGGAGTGTTAAAGTTGTAATAGATGAAAGTTGTGTTTTAGAAATTTATTTTTCACTGTTATACTTTTACTTCTCAGTACCTGATCTGCAATTTTTGCATAAGTTAGTTAAATTGTTAAAAATCCCTAAAATTTTAACAATACACTTGGGTGGCCTATTAGCACTCAAAGTCACCTTTAAAAAAAAAACATTTAAAGTTCATCAATCTTGTGTCAAACATCACTAGCCTGTCATCCTATGCACCAACTTCTGTAAATTTCCCAACTCCTTCAAATCAATGAATGTTTGGGTCCTTCACTGAGGAAATATGCTTATACTCCTTTGCTTGCAAACCTCATTTTTTCATTTTCTCCTTGTTTTGTAGAAGATTAAATTAATGAAAAGTTATTGTTATAATATTATTTTATTAATTATAAAATGATTTTATATTCGATAATAATTTTTAATTTATTTTATAAGGATAAATGTTTATTATTAAAATTGGCCTTTTATTCATTTTTAGCTCCATGTCAACTCATTTTCTTCCCACCTAACATGTAAGTGGGAATAATTTTCATGTTAACCTTATAATTTTCATTAAAATATGGTTATCTTGTTAAGCATTGAAATTTATTTGTTCATGCATGGGAAGTTACCTCACAAGAATCAATGTAAATTCTGACTCACTATCAAGCTTTATGCACTACGAGTTGGAAGGAAACAAATGCACCTGGGTATATAAAACTATAAAATCTGTCTTATTTTGTTGCATGTGTACAGTGGGAGTGCTCCCTAAATGCAGAATAAACAGGCTAAGAGCTCAAATTGTCCAAGACAGCACATTCACATTATGAGTTTGAGTGAGCAGGTGCCAAGATGATTTCTTTAGTTTTCCCAAATGTATTTTAAAGTGTCATGGCAAAGATGACAGTCAAACATTCATCAAAAGTCTGAGCTCCAGTGTTCTGGAATTTATGAAATTTATATGTTTCAATGGAGCATCCAGCACCAAGGTGACAAAGTCTTTTGTATTTATTTTTCTATATTGTGAAGGATGGACAGAATGTAAAATAATTATCAATTTCCAGGATGGATAGCTTCATCATATATATATTAACTTTGTTTGTCCATTGTGTCATGAAGAGGAATAATACCAATTCCAGGTTGAAGAGCAAGGTTGTTAATAAATCTAATGGTCAAATCATTGCACAAAACATTGATATGAGGTTTATAGGACATCTGCCAGCAAAAATTGGAGTTGTTGATTCTACATGTGGCAGTTAAAAGGTATCAAGGTTTCTAAATCCTACTCCATTTCTCATTTGTTGTTCGTATATAATGTCCTTATATTTGGTAATGGTTATGTAGAATAATGGAAATGTTTCAGTGGTATCATTAATCTTTTCTTGGCATATGGGGTGGAGGTCATTGTTTTAAAATTATGCATCCATTGTAATGAAGTTGAGAAATAAGACTTAGACAAAATCCTAGGCCTCTTCACCATTCAGATTGATAAAACTGATAAATATTTTAACTACTTAGGCTATTTCATAAATCCAAACAGTTGTTATACAAAAGAATAGCTTCGGATCCTTTAAAAAGTGGAGAAGAGGATCAATTGCTGGTATTTTAAATGGTTATCCTAGGGAGGTAGATTAATCTTAGTCAAATCCATCCTATAAAGTATCTTTGTTTATTGGATGTCTATGGTTAGGATCCCTGTGTCTATCCCATAATCTATCAGAGAAAAATATGATGAACTTTCTTTGGTAATGATGGGGGGGTAAAATTAAATTTCAATTGGCCAAATGGGAGATGATTTGCTTACCTAAGGTGTTTGGAGGATGGGGAATAAAGAGCCTACAGTGGTTCAATCATGCTCTCTACCTTAAGAGTCCTTAGTGTGGGTTGTTTGGACCAAGTTTGTGGACTGAGGTATTCTTATCTAAGTATCTCAAGAAATATTCAATGGAATACTGGATTAGAAAGGCTGATAAGTCAATATCTCAATCCTCCAACATATGGTATGGTTTTACTAGAACCTTTCCCTGATTAGGGTCCTAGATTTCATGGAATATTGACAATCGTGAAAAGGTGATCTTGGGTATTGACTCTTTTGTTGGGGGTGATGCTTTCTATAATATTCCCGAATCCTTTGGTCTCATATTTATTTATCTTGGGACTAACTAGATTAACACATATTAGAGCTTGTGATTATGATTTTAATGATGTTTCATACTGGTTTACTACTCAATATTTGGGTTTATTAGGTGAAATGGCCTTGGAATGGTCTTATTTCACTGCAAGTCTTAATAATTTGGGAATCAGAATTAGCAGGGAGACAGATTCTCTTCTCTAGATTTGGAATTCTAAGTCTGGACAAATTGGTGCTAAAGAATCCTACAAAGCAATCTCAACCTCCTAAATTGGAACAATCCCTTTTTGGCAGCATAACAAATTGCAGAAAGGAAATTATCCTTTGAAAATTAAATGTTTTGTTTGGCTATGCTTAGAGAAAAAGATCTTGACTTGCGATATTTTGATGAAGAAAGGTTTATCAGGACCAACAATTTTCATTCTTTGTAAAAGCAATGAAGAAACTAGTCAACATAAGTTTGTTGATTGTGTTTATAGTCAAAAGGTTTGGCTTGAGATCCTCTCCAAGCTATAGGTTCCTTTCAATTAGCATTTTCTATCGCTAGAGGTTTTGTTGCTACAATGGTTTAAATGCTTTCCATGTCTTAAATTGTTTCCCTTGTTTGTTATGTGGGGTATTTGGAGAGCCTGCAACATTTTGATTTTTGAAGATAGCATACAGTCCCAAATTAGAGTTAGTATTGAAGTATTCAGTTATTTAAATGAATTTTATAGAGCTCCTACAAACAAAAGTTCAAGATTGATTCATGATCCTAAGTGCACTTCTAGGTTTCCTTATGGGTATTTCGATGATGCATCAAAAGATATTCTTTGTGGTTAGGGCATGGTCATCAAGATGGATTCATACCATTATTTTCTATTGAGGATGAGTTACGGGTATGGGAGCAATAGTTGAGCCAAAGTAATAGCTCTATAGGGCCTTCACAAATTTTCTATTCTCATAAACATTCTGGAAATCCATGTGTTTGGGGATTCAAAAGTGATAGTGGACTGGACCAATGGTATTTCTACACTACAGGTATCCTTATTAGATCATTGGTTCGGCAGGACAATGCAACTTATGTACAAGTTCATCTCTTTTTTTATGAAGCATGTATTTCAGGAGCTTAGTGTTTTTGTGGATGAACTTTCAAAGAAAGTCATGGGTAATATTGAAGGTCCTCTTTAACCTTGATCCCTCAAATGAATTTTATGATGATGATGTTATTATCGTAGCTTATCTATACCTGCCAATGCACTAAAACATTATTACTGACAGGGACATATTTAAGTAAAACGTTATTACTGACACGCACATATTTAAGTACAACTTTATTACTAAAAGGTACATATTTAAGTAAAACGTTTAGTGAAGGGTGATGTGAAACCCAAAAACGTCAAAAAAAATTTGTTTGACAGGTAATATTCTAGTGAAATTCCAACACTGGCTGGCATGTAAGAATAGTTGGGTTGCTCCCATGGCGTAAAAGTATTACTAGGGTATGGGAGTCCTGTAAGATTCGGTGGATGATTAATATTACCTATAGGTATTTGATAACCATAACCTCCAGAAGATTGAATGGTTACAGGTTGGGCCCCGGAGGGTTGACCTGAGATGGATGGGGGATTAACGACATTAGAATGCATAGGAGGGACATAAATTGTAGATGGTTCTATGTTATAGGTCTGCCCTTGACTAGTAACAATTCCGGTGTCAGATAATGTAGGTCGTGTGGGGGTTACCCCCAGGAGCTAGAAGGTGTAGACAAAACAGGAATTGAAGATTGAATCGCAGGTACAGAAGACCTAGGAAAATTAGGTATAGACATAACCTGAGAGGTGGTAGGGGTGGTATCTTGAATTGGGTTGCGGGGTGTCAATAGACGATTTATAATCAATTCAATGGGTCTCATAGATTAAACAAGTGAATGATATCCTCTAGGAACAGATGTGGACCTTGGTAGTGTTGGGCCTAAAATGTCATCAATTTTCTTATCAATCTCCTTCACATGGAGAGTGGCAGAACGATATTGCCTACGTTCTTCTTCAATTTAAGAAGAGATTCCATGGGTTCCAAATGAAGCAATGGCCTGACCTATAGGGGTTTCCCAAAATGAAGCATTGGGACCAAAATCGGGGTGAGCAGTATCATCAACATGTCCTTCCACGAGAGAATGGAATGAAGAATCTCCCCAAGAAAGCTGTTGGACCAAGGGAGGTGAGTGTGAAGAATATGGTACTCCACTTTCCACAACCACATTATCTCCCACTTGGGAGGTGGTAGCAGCTACTTGGTGGATAGCTTCCATAGGATTTTCTCCTAAACTAGGAATAAAATCAAGTGGCATGCCCCTTACTCTTCTAGACTGTCTGAACTCAGCCAGTTTGTACAGTTCCTAACTAACCTAGGGTCTGAAAATCTTGAAAAAACACCAAAAGGAAATTCCCTACACAAGCTATAGGTCAAAGCAAGCACACTTAAAATGATAGAAGGAGTTCAAAAGTCAGGTCTCTCACTAGGATTGTCAAGAAGGCGCCACTCGCAATATACCTCGACGGTACATGCATACTAATCTCCCTGAATGTTGTTTTCAGTGTATGGCTCCAAACAAGACGGCCAAAGGGATTTTCTCAGATAGATAACGTACCCTAGTGGGGTCTCCCGATATACTCAAGGTACGTGGGAGCTCGAATCGGTAGTAGTGCTATCTAATCCATAACCATACACAAGGGGCCTTCTGATATACAATCAAGTACATGAAGTACCTTTCTATATACCTCAAGGGTACATGAAAGGATGTTCGATATACCAATGGTACATGGAAGAACCGCACGAGTCCCAGAATGTAATGCTAACAAAAAACGATAGCTCCTATGCTTAACGACGCCCAAACACGTCTCTACCCTACCACTCAAGTTACTACGTAAATTTTAACCTACAACTACCGTTAATTTTAACTTGTACGATTAGGTGAATGCATGATGTTTTGATAGAAAAGTAAAACCATGTAGTATGCTAGTGCAAAATGTTCACTTTACCATTCAGTATGCCTACTTACGGTAGGGAAAGAGAGTGTTTTCCTTTTGTTTCAAAAACTAAAAATACCTCCACACAATAGTCATGAACATCAAAAAAAGACAAGAAAACACTTTTCCAAACTGATTTCTTCTTTTCGAAAGCAAATGAGAAGGGGGAGAATCTATTTTCCTAAAAGAAAAACAAGAAGCACACCTATATGTAAATGCACTCTATTTTTTCAAATTTCTCAAACATAAGCAAATCTAACTTAAAACTATTTTTTTTTTTTAATTTTGATATAGATAGCTCTAAATGCATGAGAGACGAAAGATCATAAAGGTTCTGAAAGCTTGTAAAGCCAATCAAAAAACCAATGTCCAACGCTCAATGATGATATCCTAGTCTCAGTCAAAAATTTTCTTTTTTAAAGGAAGGAAAAAGAAGTTTACTATGCAAATAAGAAATGAAACCTAGAAGCTAATCTAGTGTTCTGCTTTTAGTCTATGTAGCCTAAACGAAAAAATATTTTTAAATAACACTCTAAGCTTTTTAGACAACAAGAAATCCTTTCGTAAACACAACCAACATGCATAGAAGCGGATGAACAATCAAAAGACTTAATCAAACTTTTGAAATTCCACTCAAATCAATCTTAAACCATAAAAACTCAAACCACAAGCATTAGATTCAGTAACACAAGTCTGACTAGCATAACTGAAAGCAATCAAAATCCTGGCAAATTTTTGCAAAGAAAAATAAGGAAAAAGGGCTTTGGAATGATGCCTACTTGGCACCGTGCTTCTCAAGTGTTGACAGAGCGTTTCCCAGACAACACTGCTTCTTGTCAATAGGTTACAGGCAGTGCCACCGCGTACTGGACACTTTTTTCAGGCGATGGCACCATGTCTCGTACATAGCATAAGTGTGGTTCCTTGTAGATGACCAAAACACAAGAAGAACGAAGGATCCAGTCAGAAAAAGGCTATATCAAGGCAAATACTATTGAATTGAGTATGGAAATAGAGCACAATAGACCGAAATGACTCATATCTGAACCAATCTAGAGGTTTCAAACCCAAACGGAGTCAGTCAGAGAGTAGATCTGACTGAAGAGAGTTGAAGAAGGATCCTGGATTCAGACAAGAATTGTAGACTGAGGAATATCATAATGACTGATACATAAATTCATTCCCCAACGGAGTCGCTAGATTTGTTAGCTGGAATATTTCACCTCCTGTGGACAACAAGGTGTTCCACTGGTCTAAATGGTTCAGATCTAGAACAAATAAAATACAGAGGTTGAAGACTCTCCCTAGACGCCATAGATACCTGGAATACAATGCTTTGATAGTCACCCTGTGTACCTGCAATAAGCTCAACATGAAACATATCAAAGCAACTAGAATATAATCTACTAATCTATGTTAGTGACTAAGGAATCTAACAACATATATATGAAATCAAACATCAACAACATATGTGGGACAGAAATCAACTTGCATTAAAGAAATATGAAGAAGTTTACAACCAAGCCTTAGTGTTGACATGCATCTCCATGAAACCCAGAATTCTCATCCCTATAAGCTTCAACTCTAGCTATCTCTATGCTCTCCAATGATATGGGCCAAGTGATCAATCCAACAACATAACAATGCCTTAAGAGTTCTCCCCTCAACCATGGCCATAAGCTTGTATTTATAAGGCTAGATGGATAGGGTAGGTTGAGAGATTTGTGGGTGAGGTGGCCTCCAAGATCCTAGGATGGGGGATCTCAAGCTCAACAAAACCACAATAGTAGGGATAAGGGATATTTCAAGGCTTATCATCTAGAAGCCTCGAGAAGCTTCTCTTTTTCCCTTTTTACCCAGAGTACCGCGTTTCTCCTTTAGTGACAGAGCGGTTCTGGTAATAACCGCTTATGGACCAAGGGCCATAAGTGGTGGCACCGTTTGTGGGAAATAGAGTATGGGCAGTGCGAACAAGGGTACCACGTATGGATAAAGGGTCAAGTGTGGTGCTAGGAATTTGTATGAAAATATTGACAAATAATATGAGTTTCCACTCCAGAAGCTAGGATTCAGGGCAAGTAGGTATGTCAAATGTCTTATCACATGATGGTGACATGATTTTTGTATAACATGGCTCTTTGGTTTCTTTCATCAAGGCTGACACTGCTCCCTTTTGTATTTTTCCTGAGAAATTGTAAAGGGAAGGTTAATCTACCAGTCGTGTCCTACTCCTTTCTATGATGGCTTGATATTTCGTATCGGGAAGTTAATATGTTGTGCATCTATTGAGGTTCTCCGCTATTTTATCAGGGATCCATGGTTTTTGGTGATTTTTTGTTTTAGCTGTTGTGTTTAGGATCTTGACCCATGTTTAGTGACATTTTACCTGATGTCTATTTTTCTCTTGTAATGTGCTCTCTATAATCAAAAGATTCTCTATTTTATTGGAATAATGAAGCGTATTTCCAAAAACAATTATGTAACCAATTCAGGCAAGGAGGAGTAAACCTCATGTACATAGAGAATTCAACACTAAAGCATATCAACTTTGTAAAGAATATTTTTTGTTGGAGGAGGGTATTTTATCTGATCATAAATTCATAGGGATCCTCTCTTAATCTACATAAAAGTCTCTTTATTAAATATCAGAATATGCCAGTACGGGAAAGTTTGGTCTGAAGTATTTACTTATGTTTTTCCTTAATCTAGAAGGTATAAGGATGAATTGAGTCATGGTTTTGATGAATGAAATGTCAAGGCTTCCTTTTTTGGAGCCATGGATGAGTATACTTCAGTAGTAATAGGGAATTACAGAGACTGAAGAGTTTGTCTTTTTTTGTCTATGATTCATCGAGTATGTACAAGATAGCTTGAAGTATATTCTGAATAAAAAACTATGAAATATTGAATATAAAGATATTTTTCTTGGAAGAGAAAAATGGAGGAATGAAACAGCTCCCAAGGAGTATCAATTGGGAAAAGGATCAATTATATTTTTAAAGTCACTGCAACCAACAAAGAATAGATTAGAAACAACAATGTCATAGATATATTGAATAGAGTTTAGAAACAACATCAGATGCATTTTCCCAAAAATAAAATATTGATAAAAATGTGAGTGAAGATAAGAGTCAATCTGAGAACAGTCCATCAAATGTTGCTAATGCTGATAGAACTGAACATGAAATAGAAAACAAAAAAAATGTATGTATTAAAGCTTAGAGTGCAATTTGTTTTCCTTTTCTGGTTCTTTCTTGTGCTTTTAATTTTGATTTTTTTTCTGCTTTTTAGGCTGTGCAATCCTGCCTCGTGAGAAACATCCCATATCCAATTGGGGCCCCGTCTCCATATCCTACATATTGAACATGGACTTACTAGAACCTGTGCTCTAAACATGTCCCACGTGTATGATTCTCAAAAAGCTTTCATTAATTGTATTTTCTCACTCTAGCAGCCGGGAAAGAGCTCTCGTGGTCTCTCATTCTGAAGGGACTCCAAATGCTTCATATTTCCATGTCCCATGTTCTCATGTCATGTGACTTAGCCTGCCACTATTTCAAAAAAACACATTTTATTTAGATGAATCAAGTTCAAGAAATCCAATCTCGGCGACCAAATTTGATAACTATGATTTGAATTACCAGGTATGGCAATGCTTTTGTTTGTTGTTAAAATTTTAGATTTTTAATTCACGTGACTATCCTCCCTTCTTAAATAAAAGGATTTCTAATGATCTATTATATTAAAAATATTAAATTAAAAGCTAAAGGGAATAATTTATAAAAAGAAGTGCTATGAATTCAAACTAGAACTTTGTAAATTATTTGTTGAGAAAAAAATAGAATAATGATCAAGAGCAATTATTTGACATAATTGAAAGAATCACTTGTAAGGAAACAAGCCTCAAGGAGATAGGAATCTTCTTAATGTAGATTTGAGAGTGGGGTTTCTAATTGATGTTCAATGGAGGGAAAAGGTTGCTTCAACTTGCACCTCTTACATGCGTGACCATGATTTTAGCAGGAATGTTAAGGAAGTTAACACCTGCTGGTTTAGTTTTTCTTCTGGCTCATGGAACATAAAGTTTTGTTCAAAAATGTATTTTATTGTGTTCAAGGGTTTGAAATTTGAGGCTGAGCAAAGAACAAAAGAGCACAACTTCTTGAGGGCTTCAAGATGAATTCCGCCAACTTAATAGCTAGTTGGCAGCAAGGCAGATGGAATTTGGGCTTGGCAAGCACTTTTGTTTGTTTATGCTGAAAAATTAAAATCTTGGCCTATGTTTTTTTTGTTGTTACAATTTGTAATGTTTAGTGCCATATACCTATGTTCCCTTGGTAGATTAAAAGATTTATATTGATTATATCATTTTGAAAATATTAAATTAAAATCTAAAGGGCATAAATCACAAAAAGAAGCATTGAGTATTCAAGTGAACCTTGGAAAATTATTTTTTAGATTAGAAAAATAATAATGATAATAATGATAGCAAATCATTGAGATAATTGAAAGAACCTATTCTAAGAGATCAAGGTGATTGGAATCATTTTCACATAGAATCGAGAATTCTTTCAAGGAATGTCTAATGAAGGGAGAAGGATGCTCCTCTAACATGTCTGACCAGGCTTCCAACAGGACCATTTCAAATGTGAGGGCCTGCTGGTTGTGTTTTTCTTCCGGCTCCTAGAAATTGAAGTTTTGTTGAAATTGTATTCTTTCAAGCTAAAACTTAAATACTTAATTGATAAAGTAAATTCCATTTATGTTTTTCTATCATTCGAAATTTTGTCTGTATTTTATAATGTAAATATTTTGGACAGTAATTTTATCTCTATTTATATCATAAATGAAACATCCATATTTTTTCTTAAAATGTGAATAATCTTAATAGCTGTGAAAGTGAGTAATGATACATTGTAAGAAAATGAGATCGACAACATACTTTAATCATGGAGCAAAGGTACAATACATTTGGACCTTTCGAATTTCAAGTTGTAGGTAGATATATAGGCCCAAATTATGTATGTCTCTAGATATGGCTGTAAGGAGTGGGACGAGGCCAAATTATGTATATAGATAGATATGGATATAGCATTTGTATGATCATTACCAGGTTGAAAACCTGGAAGGATGCGTTATCAAGATTTATACAATTAGATAAATAATATATTTACCTATTTTAAATCGAGAAATTGATTGAGGCATCCTAAACTCAAAAGTTTCTTTAGTCCCAAATGCAAATGGAGGCCAGTGTATGGTCTAGAGGTTGTCATGATACTAGAGCAGATCCAATAAGAAACATTGCACTCACCTAGAGCTTCAAGCTAGTGAACACCCATTTCACGTCAGAAAGACATTAGCTAACAACAAAAAATTGCATACATGTCGTTTCAATAGTTTAGATCATATTCAACACTATAAGAGAGAAATTGGGATGATAATTCGTTGGTCCGGAAAATTATCTAATAGTCAATTTTGTTTATTTATAGAAACTAATTGCAAACATTACGAAGCTCTAATTGCACTATCAAAAGATCTGGTATGAAAGGTTTCCACATCTTTAGTAAAGACCCTAAGAATTTCTTAAAAAGCTAACAGGTCAAATCAAAACATAAGTATTTTGGTGTTTTTCTACCTAGAATCGATGAGTATGCTAGAAATTAACTCAACCTAATTCCTAGTTGTAAGTTTATCATCAAGTCATAATTTTTGTGCCCTTTGAGAATAGTCTCCGTGGGTCTCTTCACCTCCTTTGGATGCCACTTCTATCTTATTTTCATTGACTTTCAAGCAACATTTTCTTTGTCCATCGCATTAAGTAAAATTATGTCAAATTGTTTTTCCACTACAGAAAGCGAAATGTTATCTAGGACTGCTGCACTACTTCTTCTTTTATTAACCAAATCATGCCAATCATGAGTAATGTAAACTACATTGTCACCTGACTCCCAGATGCATATGTTGTAAACAAACTTCTGATTTTTCAAAAAATCTACAGAGACATTATTTCGTGATCTATGAGGGGGTTTCTTTACTGTGTTTCTAGCTGGCTGATCCTATCACATGTGCACTCTTTTTGAAATTCAACATGTAAGATGGATTCTCACATAAATTACTAGCAAGCAAAGATGAACTCTTCTCCTCTGGAGAAACCTTACAATCAAAATCAATGGAAACTTCACTACTATCCCAGCTTGAACATGACGATACGTTTGACCTAGGATAAAATGTACCATTCCCATCCTTACGATCCTTGTTCCAAATTCCAACATAGTGACTACCGTCTGCCCATGTATATATACCTTCCCCATTTTCAAACCCTTCTAACCACTGCCCCTCATACCTATTCCCATTTTTCCATGTAAGGGTAACTTTCCCACACATAAGACCCCCTTTGCATTCACCCATATATTCGTTACATTATCCCAAATATATTGCCCCTCCCCATCCTGAACACCATGTATCCAGAATCCTTCATAGAAATCCCCATTTGCATATTATTTTCGTCCATGCCCATGCTTCCCATTCATCTCTCAATGGCCCTAGTAAGTGGAACCATCCACCCTAGTATATATGTTGAATCCATGCATAAACCCGACTTTAAAATCCCCTTCATAGGTTTCTCCCAATGGCCATGAAAACTTACCATTTCCTATGTTCTTCCCTTTACACCACTCCCCTTCATACATGCAGCCATCTTCCCACAAGTACTTCCGAGACCCATCTAGTAAATTCTCAAGACATGATCCCAAGTAAAAGTCTCCATTCGATAAACCCTCTCTCCACCAATTAGACAAAATTCCTGCTCTTCCTCATCATCATCAACATGATCCATACGAATGGACATACAAAACTCGCCACTAGGTGGGATTTTCCTTAGGACTAGAGATTTCTTAAAAGACTCTTCTCCATACATTTTTTCAAACCATCACATCCATTTTTGAAAATGAAGGTGAAGGTGTGTGAGACCAACAATACCAGAATCTTCACAGCTCAATTATTGTAGTTTGTAACAAAACCTTAGATTGAAGCGATGAGATTATTATTGACATGGAAGGGCCCCCAACTCAATAATAAACGTTCCCAGCCATCTTGAAGCTCCAAGTTCCTCTGCCAAATCCAATTAGGAAGAGGTGAACTGGAGAAGCTTTGTCACAATTCCTTGATGCTCGATCCATCCAATGCATTTTTGTCAAGCCTGCAGGTGTAGATACAAAATAAGGCCCGTGCTTGTAGCAATGCGCAGAAAACCCCAAAACTAAAGAACACATAAAGAGTCATGGATAATACAATCTTTGCATTGAATGAAACCTTCAATGCAAAAACACAAGGTTAGGTGATTAATGCTTATCTAATGAAGAGTTGTTCCTTACCAATACTTCGAAAAAGAGTCCCAGAAAAGTCTTATCAGGTATTTGCACCAACGAAGACCCAGATGATTTAAAATTCTGCATTGATGATATCGAGTGAGTGAGGGCATGGAATGGCATTGCTGCCTATTGAAATAAAATCACACGCAGACACATAGCCCGACATAACATGGTGAGGACAGGATTCAAGAATACATGGGCCTAATGGTTAAGAGCATGTGTTTCCTCTTAGGAGGTCACAGGTTCAAATCCAGAGGGGGGTAGTGTATGTACACCTCTATAGACTTTAGCAGTTAAATCGCTGCGCAGAGGGGGGTCCCTTGTCCCACAAACAAGGGGGTCTCATACACCAATTTGGTGTCTCGCTTGGCGGTGACCGTAAAAATAGATTATTATTATTATTATTATTATTATTATTATTACAATACCTTCCATTGCATGAAAGCCCATCATCATCTGAATTTGTATTCTCTTCCTGCAAAGCTCAAAATAGCAGACACAAGAGGAAAGGGGGGCCTCATCATTTCCATGTATATCATAGTTTAGCTCACAAAACTACCTGAATCCATGCATAATAAATCACTTCTTCTTAATTCCCAATTTGCATTAAAGTAAGAAACTATGTTTAACAATGGAGGTTTACATCAATATCAAGAATCTCTGTCACATCCTCCTCTCATCCCATGTCTGCACAGCAACCGCAAAGCGAAATACATTAGATAGAGCCTTTACTTCTATTTCAGAAAACTTAGCCTAGAACGCTATTCAGCTGCGCGCTAACATTCCGTGATACACTCCTAAAATGTTAAGATTTGCGACATGTTGTTGTTATTATTATTAATATTAATGAATAACGCCAAATTCGAACTTTTATTTGGAGAATATTGGGTAACACGATGAAGCAAATACGAAACCCACATTTTGAAATTTGGGAACAACAAATCCCATATGTTTACTTTAATTGTGTTAGTTCCGAGTGGATTCTCACTGTTATTTTGGTGTTTAAAAATAGTGCCATGGGGGCATTTTCGTCTCTCTAAATCTGTCCGCCTGTTACCGAAAGTATCGATCCGACAACAATTGATGGTTGGTAAAATCCATCTTTTTAAATATTTATTCCCGTGTCTGTATAAATTTAGATATATATTATTCCTGTGTCTCTATATGTAGATAATATAGGTGTAAGTCAAAGTTTCGATCATTTGCATCCAAAATCTGGTGAGTTTTTTTAGCCAAAATCCAGTGGAAATTTTTCAAATGGCAGTTTTCAATGACTGGAATTGTATAATCCTGGTGACCCAAAGGTAATTAAGGGTCTTGAATCCATTTATGCAATAAAATTGCAATTTCAACACTGAAAATCTTATTTTTAATATCAAATTGTGTTTTCTGATTCCTACCAAAATCCTAGTGAAAGATGCAAATAGTCTAAAGTTTAACCAACTCCAATAATTAGGTCGAAGGCCTTTTTCTCTAAAGTTGGGTTTGAAAGACCTGTTCCTCTTTTCTTTTGGTCGTCCATTGATCAAATAAAAACGTGACACATATGTTAAATTAAGCCAAAATAAGCCAAAATATACAGCTGAAAGGCAGTGGCTCAAAGCCCCATTACGTTTTCGGAAATTTGTAAAGGAATCCTGCACAAATCTATTGTTTAGTAGGGTGCGGGAATCGAGGAGTCAGACTCGCGCCAACAATTATTGATTTCTCAATTTCTTGGCATCTCGTTAAAACACTCCGAGTCCCCGACTCCATTGAACATCTATGCACTATTTCTACATGATGTCTATATATAAATGGAGAAAAAGAGAGGGATATCATATATTTATCCCAGTTTTCAGAAGGATTGTTGTTTAAGTGCTTTGTGTAAAATAATCGAAATTTTGGGTCTACAATGATTTTCACAGCGTTGAATCTTCCCACGTCTTCTGGCAGTATGAAAGACAGTGGAAAGCCGTTGAAAGAAGCTTCAAGCATGACCAGGATGTCCTCATTCCAGGCTTCAGATTCCATCCTACAGAAGAAGAACTTGTGCAGTTTTATCTGCGCAGAAAAGTGGAGGGAAAGCACTTCAATATTGATATTATTACCTCAGTCGATCTCTATCGATACCACCCCTTGAAGCTTCCAGGTTCTATATACATAAACATACACACTACTTTTCTTTAATTCATTCATTTAAAGTTTTAAAACTTTGTCTTCCTTTCTCAAGCATTAATGAAAGAAAAATACTGTAGTCTCCTGTTATAACCTAATTAACTGTATCTTGAACTCCACAACTTTTTCTTCCCTTGGAGAGAATGAGTGGTTCTTTTACGTGCGGAGAGATAGAAAGTATAGGAGTGGAGATCGACCTAACAGAGCTACAACATCTGGGTATTGGAAAGCTATAGGCACCGACCGGATGATTCACGGTAAAGTTTCTCGTTGCATCGACATCGGCTTGAAGAGAACTAGTTGGATTATGAACGAATATAGGCTACCACAGCTCGAAACCCAAAAGATTCAGAAGGTATTTATTCATAAGCTCAATTACTTTATCTTCTTAGAGCCCGGTGATGCAAAATCATGCAGCAGATCTTCACCATTTACTGTGCATAGACCTAATTCACATTTCTTACACCTAGATGTTCTGACAATCTGGCTTGAAGTTCTTAGGGTACGTAATCTCAATTAAATTGAAGTGTTTTTTTTAATTTATTGTCAAAAAGCAGGGAGGGATCTATTTTTTTAATCATAAAATTTTTATGGCACAAAAACTGTGCATAGACCTAATTCACATTTATGGCCTCTGAATTGTCATAAATTACATAATGTCCCCATTAAATTAGGTGGAGGTTATACTTAATGATTACTATTCCTAAATTAACTGATCCAGATGGAGATTGGTGGCCACCCACCTATTCCACTGGCTCAAAACAATTGTCCATTGTGGCAGTCTCCTAGTTATTTTTTGGCAGTTTTTCGAGTCCTAAACTTCCGGGGCCGTTTTGAGGCCCTAAATGACGTTTTTTGGAGATTCGGGGCCAAATGGTTGCCATCGGCATGCATTTGGCCGACCAAAAGTTGTAAAGCTTAGACCAACCTTTCCAACGAGTTCTCGA
>LPNX010170239.1:84261-141305 GCA_001517045.1 Pseudotsuga menziesii
CAAACGCCCAAATCGGAGATCGTATGCAAAAGTTATGACCCCGGGAAGTTGACTGTTCAACTTACCACCTTGGGGCCGCAAACTTTATGAAGGTTCATCTTCTAGGGTTACGTTTTGGGAATTTTGGGGTTCTCACCTCATTCTTATTATAAATAGGCCCCTTTGGCCTCATTTTGTATTCATCTTGGCACGAATGAGCGTAGCGACCACATCTCTTCTCAGAGATAGCTACCACCATTCTAGCAATTGTATTACAGTCTGTTCTATTTCCGCTATTTAATAGAATATGTGTTTACTGTATCTCTGATATATTTGCAAAATGTCTGTTATTATGATTCTGTATATGTTCTTTCATTTTGTTCACACATAAATCCGGATCAGTAACCTAATGGTAGCATGCTTATGTATCATGGCTAATTTGGTTGCTTCTCGAAAGTGCAACATCATAGTGTTTGGGTCATATATGGACCCAATTAGATTTATGAAATACTTCTTGGAAGATGAATACCACAAGTATTCCTTCACGAAAGCCTTACACATTATGTATTATTATGACCTCAACATCTTGTTACAGAATGTCCCCATTAAACTAGGTGGAGGTTATACTTAATTATTACTAGTCCTAAAGTAACCTTATGGTAGCATGCTTATGTATCATGGCTAATTTGGTTGCTTCTTGAAAGTGCAACATCATAGGTGTCTGAGTCATATATGGACTCCAATCAAATTTATGAAATACTTCTTGGAAGATGAATACCACAAGTATTCCTTCAAGAAAGCCTTACACATTATATATTATTATATCTACTATTATGACCTCAACATCTTGTTTTGGGTCGGGGGGCATTATTTTCAGTTCTTCAATTGGAAATATGCATGGTCGAGGTCTTTTGTGAAGGTTCAACAATGGTGGGGCGTGTTAAAGTATTTTTTTATATTTCAAAAAATAACAAATTCATGATTTGTGATTGACTCACTAGTGGAGGGAGGGGCTTTTTGAGACATTTATTTAAGATGAAATTATTGGGGCGTGTTAAAGTACTTTTTTATATTTTAAAAAATACAAATTCATGATTTGTGATTGACTCACTAGTGGAGGGAGGGGCTTTTTGAGACATTTATTTAAGATGAAATTATAATTTCATCTTAAATTTTGTTACTTCATTTATTTATATTTTTAAATATGGACAGAAAGTTAATGTTGGTAAAAGGTAATAAAGGAATTCTCAAAAAAACATTGGAAAGATAATAACTAATGGTGAGAAAAGCTACTTGCGGCCATGGAAGAAAAGGTAAATATGGGGAAATGGTAACTAGGGTTTGGCATAGAGTTCAAGCAGGCGATGCAGTGGACATGTCGGGCTTGTAGAGGTAAAGAGGATTTTTTTTTTCTTATTGCAATTCTTATTTGAATCAATCTGTGTGCAGAAGCAAGGGCCTTTACCATATACACCTTTCCATCGATGATTTAAGCCAAAATAATCTAAAAAATACAATACCAAACCATTGTAATACGGCTTCCCACCAATCACTTTTCTCAGATATCACTTTTCTTGACTCAAATACCAGTTCTTAGATCTACACCCCCAACCCAGGAGTCAAAGAAAATGTTTTTTTCTTTACGAGATTCCTCTAAGAAACCACCCACCTTCCCCCTCAAGGGGGAGATCTATTCATCCTCTGATCTTGAAATAGGTACATCAATACTTACGGGAGCAGGTACTGTCAAGAAATGAATCTATTCCTCAATTTCAGAATATGGCTTCCCTCCCTCGACAAGGGAAGCCTGTCTTTCGCCCAATTTTGCTTTGAGGGTTTTCAATACCTACCCTTCCGTCTATCGAATGCACTTCTTTCTGGCTTCAAAAGATTGAAAGTTGCAAACAAAATATTAGGAAACTACTTAGTACAATGGACTAAAAGTCTGAAACCGAAACCGAAGGGTGCTTTCAAGATTTTAAATGCATACCTTTACATCATAATGCTCTGTTCCTTTAGTGAGTTTTAACTCTTATTTGAATGAGCCTATGGGTAGAGGGGCATTACCATTGTATTACTAGATTTGTTAACTATAAAAAACTACACAGT
Organism: Pseudotsuga menziesii; assembly: GCA_001517045.1. NCBI lineage: Eukaryota > Viridiplantae > Streptophyta > Pinopsida > Pinales > Pinaceae > Pseudotsuga > Pseudotsuga menziesii. The sequence continues at coordinate 86,350 of LPNX010170239.1, forward strand.
GCACAGACCCTGTATACCGTATTGTGCATTTTGGTTAGGGTAGAACCTAAGCAACGCCTATACTTTACCGATCTATTGATATTTCAGCATTCTTGTGTTTCTTGGCACCGAATTATTTCCTCGTGCCAGATCTTTCTCGTCTACTCTTAACTGGTCACAATTAATATAGGCACTGGCGTCTATGCCTTTACAGCTAATCGAACCCGTGCAACTTCTCCTCATTGTCTCGGCTAATCCTTGAATCAACCTGTACATTACAACGTTAAAATCCACGTTTTCTTTAGTTCGATGGTTTTGGTTTCTCCCTTGATGCACAGTCATAATATATGAATAACCCAACCTTAAATTTCTCTAATTCATATTCTCTGCTTTGCTTTCATTACATGGCACTTCAATTTCACCTCTCTTGCACATGGAAACCCTTTGATAGGAATTTGTTTTTCTTTGATAGGAATTTGTTTTTCTTTCCCTTAAACACGGGATGGATGGGCCAAACCCCAACCCCATTCTCCTCACGCTTCAATTTGGAAGTTCCATGCTCATTCATGAGCTTATATACCATGTCCTATGTTTTCTCGGTAGAAGCCGAATAGAAAATGAACATATTCATTGATGTAATCATCTTCACCACAAATTCATGTGCAAATTCCACAACCCTTAGCTTTCCCAAACCCACAGAACCCTTGAAACCTAACCATGATACCCACTTGATTAAACCCAAGCTGTGCTACAATAGTGAGGCCTTGAGAATTGTCTGCGATCCCTCCCAATTGAGCATTGTGGTTATAAGAACCACAACTGTGGCTAAATCCATGGGAAAATTCCACAACCCCTAGATTTCCCAAACCCACAAAACCCTTTGAAACCCTAATCATGATACCCACTTGATTAAACCCAAACTCGAACCCAAAATCGAACCCAAAATCAAAACCGAGCTCGACTACAATAGTGAGGCCTTGAGAATTGTCTAAGATCCCTCCCAATTGAGCATTGTGGTTATAAGAACCACAACTCTAGTGGGATATTCAAGTTTTTTTTTCGGCTAGGTAAATATCTAGTAGTAACCTATGGTAGACTAGAAAAATACCCAACCAAATGATGTCACACCAGAGACAAATGACAAATCTTTCATCCAATTTTGTCAAGTTTGTCTAATGATGTTGACCATGCTTACTCAGTATTTTTCTTAGCTTGTTTTGCAAGTGATCTTTGTTTGTTAGAAGTTTTTTTTGTTTGTTGTAATATGAAAGTTATTGGGTTTCCTCAATAGCAATAACTTTTGAGAGCCATGTTCTTGAATAGGGATTGTTGAGTTGGTGAAAATTCGTGCATTTGATATAAAGAATCATACCGAGGGAACTATGGACAAGGAGCGTGAAAAGCAATCACACTCGACAAAAAATTAATGATTGCTTCAGTTCTCCCTATTTAGAACATTGGAAGGACACAGGGTATGGCATTCCATGCCCAATTTCTCTCCCTTCCGGTTGCATTTTCTTTGTTTTCACATAAGGAAGAGCACTAGTGCCAAGTGAGTTTCCATAGTGTCGAAGGTACCAAGGTTATGAAGTGTTGAACCAACAACGAATTAACATTAATTACCAGGAATAAAATAATAATATAAGGAAGAATGGGACAAAGCACAACATTTTATATTGATGTCACACATATTTGGAGGAAACATTCGTAGATCCTTTCTACCTGAAGATGGAATAACGCTTGTTCATGTTGATATTGTTAACTCCACAAGGAATGAGCAACCCCCTTTATCAGATCTTAAATCACTGCTTAAAAAAGAGGTAAGTACATTTGAGGACCTTTATTTAGAACTTACAAATTATTGAGGCTATACTTTGATACATTATTGAAACTTTGATTCATTTTGTGATATGAGGGCTATTTCCATTAAACACTGAACTATAAACTACCCCCTACAAGAGAGACTGTCATCCATAAAATTTTATTTCCTTGTCTGTTTGATGACTACATATTTTTCTATGTTATATTTACTTATTTCAGTTTTTCACGGTTAGAGTTACTAGGTGCTTTCGAGTTTACTTTTTCTATAATATTCATTTATTTAATTTTTTTTAGCGAGTTAAATCTATGGACACATATTTATGTTGGATTTACATTCCATGTTTGAAAAGGATAAGAATGATTCAATGAGATTTTTATAATATTCCACAAAGAGAGAGGGGGATGGAATTCTATGCTACAAGGTTTTGATTATATCCATGCCTTTCCATTTCTATACTAGAATTGTTCTTGTATCCATGTTTTCAGATTTTTATAGTAGATCATTTATGTTTACTAGTGAAATGAGTGGAACCAATGAAATCAATGGAACTATGAGCAATTTTTTAATTGTTGTGGCCTTGTAATTTTTATTTAGGTGATAAATGTAGTGGGTAACATTATATTTTATTTTATGATATTCCTCCATGAGAGGCATATAAATTCCATCTTGTCTTGATGATTAGCACTTAATGATGTATTGGGTTCTATACTTATTTGTTATCTTATTGGAATTTTCTTTCTATCCAGTGCTAGAATTGTAAGAATAAAAATCTATGTGGTAAAGTTATCTATACAAATAAATCAAGATCTTTAGTGCACAAGATCTGAGTTTTGGGTTATGTATAATTCTGTTAAAATTTTCCATTTTTTCATTGTGTGAAACTGACAACAATCAACTGTCTTGTGCTGCCATTTTTTAATGGGGAAAGCTATGTGTATGAGAAAATTCTCAAGTCATGCTTTATGAACCCCAATGCAATGTTAAGGCTTGATTAAATGTTGTTGAACACAATAAAATCCAATGCTAGAAATTGTTTTTAACTCTTTGTTCAACAATATGGACATACTGTACTAGTCATAGGATAATCCTCCTTCAAAGGCACATAGATTTATGGACCTAGTGTACTAGTCATAGGATAATCCTCCTTCAAAGGCATGTAGGATAATCAAATTATGTGAGAGATGGAAAATTTCAAATGAATGTTTGAGGGTAGTATGTCTATTTTGCGAAAAAAAGCACATGTGAGCAAATTGCATCTTTAAAGACATACAAATTTAAATTTCAACAAAGATGCTAATCCTTTTAGCGACTTTGATGGATCTCTAGTTTTTTTCATGATTTTTTCCAAGTATCTTTGAACACCATGGAGCAATATTATATGGAAGATGGTTTCTAGCATAAACAACATCCATTTACCATTAATTTTTGGCATTCCAACAAATTGTTTTTTCTCTATCTTTCTTGATTTTTAGTTTTTAATAGAGAATTGTTGTTGATCATGGGTTCTTGTATTCAATCATGGAATACCAAATTGACACCCACGTTTTCTCTCTGGCTGACTATTTTGTAAGTTAATATGTCAAATAGATAAGCTAGGGTCATGTCTTTAAGTAAATATGTCTTTGATGATAATTTGATGATAACGTGCATATAAGGTTTGCTTAATATTTTTATAGATTCAATTATTAACTTTGGAAAAGTGACAGTGCCATCCTGTTTCAGTTAATAGATATGTGGATGCAGCTAGAAATCATTTTTTGTTTTACAATTGAATCTTGAAGCTTCAACACAATTAATTTCACACTGACTCACCCACCTTACATCTATATGTTGATTTTGTTGATTAGTTTGCATTATTTTTTGGCTAGTCCAAGTGAAATTAATTTTGTAATATATAACTTTCTTTTTCTTTTCTTCTCAAGTCTAGGGTTTGGGAAAAAAAATTTCTCCATTTAAGGTATTCTTTGGGGAAAACGTTGCTGTGTATTATATCATGTCAAATTATTTATTTTGATGGATATGTTTTAAGCTATGAGATATAGGTCGCTGAGCTTTTTTCTAGTTGCATTTTGATCTGCATAGTGTATCTAATTTGTAGAGTCATCAAATGATATACTTTCAAAGCTCCATATTTGACTTAAGGAATGAGTATATGAGAAAAATATGCAATTTATGCTACAAGATCCCAATCTTTAAGATAACATTTTTCTAGACTGTTAAAGTTCTATATTTGATGTAAGGAATGCTATGTGTTAGAAAAAAAAAATATTTCTATTTTTTAGTGTAGAACTTATTGTAAGAAAGTGTAGTATCCTTTTCTGACTAGCAAGTTTGATCGTCAACATTTAGAATTGTTAACATACCCATTATCACATCTTAACACATGTTTCTTTCGTTGGAGTTTTGTTAGTATGGAATTGATGGTTCCAATGTACCATCAATGAGCATTGTATGACCATTTGAATGCCATGGGTAATCCCTCTTCGTCTCACTACATGTGCCTCCTATGATTCTGACTCCTTTTTGTTTCATGCTTAACTATGATCCAATACACATACAATTGATTCCATTAGTTTCTTTAGAGTAAATTAAACTTTGTTTCACTCTTCCATACCTTCAGTTGTTTCAACAAGCTATTTCTGTATGCTTCTTGTGTTCATTGCTTAAACGAAAACACTTAAAAATACAAATATTCTTCGTGTATATGAAGATGCATGGTGCTAGCTCAAAGGTAGAGCATATGCATTATATAATGCAGAAGATTGGTGGTTCGATAACACTGCGCGCTATAATAAATAGTTTCATTCTATCGCTATTACATAAAGAGGCTATTATGACAATATTTGAGACGATATTTTTGTAAATTGTGTCAAGTTAAGACAAAAAAAAAATTGTGTATTGTGTTAAGTATTAGCTTTAAGCAAGAGTCTTAAACTATTGTCTTAAATAATTTTCTTAAACTATTGTCTCAAATTTTATCTTAACAACCCCTCTATAGTGACTCTCTATAGTGACTGTGTACACGGTGACACAAGCCTTGGTCTTAGCACTATGGGGTCTAATCGTCACTTGATTTTAAATATGCTCGTGTGGTAGATATGCACTCTTGGTATTTAATCTGCGAATTGAATGTGTAGCGGGTGGTATATTTCTTGGCCCCATCTCATCTTTCTATGCGTGCTCTTCTTTTGTTCCGGGGTTTACTGTTGTTGTTCTTAAAAATTTGTGGACGACCTTTTCTTTGCCACAATTTTCAACGTGTGTTTCGTTGCAGGGTGTGTTTTTATTTATTCTTCGTTTGGTGTTTGGCATCTTGTACAACGACCTGTCATTTCCTTGTTTCTTGCGTGTTGCGGGTGGCATTGCCTTCGTTCAGGTTGTATACGGTCTTTTGTCAAGAATTCATGTCTAGCATTATTGCATCTTTAGTTTTTTTGTTCGATATGACGATCTCTTCTTTGCATTTTCGGCTAGTCGTGCTATTTTTTCTATTTCCACTTTTAGCTTTGGTTGCTTCCCTTGGTTGCGGTCAGTATGATTTTTCAAGTTGGTGAATTTTTTAGGGTTTCGAGGGCCAGTCGGCAACATTCCTAAGTCGACGGTTGTTTGTGCATGTTTTCTCTCGATGATTCTGTTGTTGCAAATAGTTGTCTTCTGTTCACGTGTTTCTTTAAGCGTGTTTCACAATTATCTGGTTATCATTTCTTGTTTATTGGATCCTATTATTTTGGAAGGTTTGATCTTGGAGGAATTTGGCCAGTCTAGTCCCCTGTGGATGCTACAATATCTTTGTGTTGTTGTCGTTTCAGTTTCTGGGAAATGTCTTTGTTCATATTTTGTATTCTCGTTGGTGTCCTCTTGGTAGCTTTGTCGACGCCTTTGCAAGGAACAACTGCCATTGATTTGTTGTGGAGCTCAATTCGTTTGGTTCTCTACGCACGCTATCAGTTGGTGGTCATCATTCTTGAGGATGTATGTGTGGAAATTTGGTATGTTTCTCGTGTTTGTCCTGGTGGTGGCAACCCTTCATAGGTATGTTCATCTGGAATTTCTCCTGTGGAAGTATTTTTGGCTTTGCTAGGTTAATATTTTCTTTTACAGAACAAATGTTTAGAGAGCCTTCCTAAAATTACAACATTGTTGATTGTTAATGTAAGTGGATTGGTCTTTGATATGTTCAATTCGTTGTTCAATTGGACCCTTGATTCTGAGGTTGCATGCTAATAGGTATATTTGAAGTTATACTACCGAATTCAATATGCCATTCCTTTCGTTATGGTTGTACGTTGAATTTGTTGATGCTCGTTCATGCTTTAATGGCACTACCACAAATTGTAGGTTTAATGTTTGATATATAGCTTTAATTTTGTCTTCCATGATTTTCGATTGTCTTTTACTGCTTGGTTTAGACCCAGGTTAATTGTGTAGAGTGCAGAATTCTCCAGGTTGATTCTATGCAACTTAGTTGTATATATTCCAAGTTATGGACCTCGTTAAATTATTTTATTTTCCTCTTTTTATATCTTTTCTAGCAGAGTAGTTCAATGTGTTTTCCCTTTGGAAGTTGTGTACATGTTTAGGGAGCTTGGAAAAGTTTCCTTCATTGTTCCACAAATATGGTTTAAGTTTTCTTCATTAGTTCTGTGTCATTCATTGACGTCTTGTCGTAGATTATCATTCATTGATCAGATTGTCTGCATTTTCGAGTTTCTCATTGCTTGCTCCTTCTATTTATGGATTTGAATCTCTTGATGTTTCACTGAACACGTGTTTAAGGAACCATTCCAAAAAGGTGCCTATCTCTCTTGTAAATATAAATGGATTTTTGTTTTGTATCCCTTGCGTTTATAGTTCTATGCTAATGCTTTTGTATGAAACGACACCACTGGTCCCAATCGTTGATGCCTTTGTTGATGGTTATATCTTGAATTCATTAATGGCTATGCATGATATAACGGATTGGAAGGTGGTCAGCTACCATACATGGTGGATATAGTGTTCCATACATGGGTCAAAACTTGTTTTGTGTTTTTGTTTTTTGGTCCTATGTGTGAAAAGTTGCATTTTTTCTCTTCTCCATTGGAAAAATGGGCTGAACAAAAAACTTGGGTTTTGTTTCCTTGCATATTTTCTGGAACATTGGTTTTATTGTTTGCTGCATTTTGTTGGTAACTTTTTTTTATAGAATACAAATACATATGATTGATTGCATCATTTGACATTAAAAGAGCTTATAATAATGTGATTGTAATGATTAGAGTGGAAGATGACAAACTTTTAAAGTTGAATGGTACCTCATCCAATTCACAAAATTCTGTAAATTTAGATCAACATATTGGTAGTTTGTCTTCCATCTTGTTATGGAATGCTATATTTGGTCATATTAATTATAATAGTATTACAATGATGAAACATGAAGGAGTGCAAGGGATTCCTACTCCTCCAAGACAACTTTCCCATTGTGATGCTTGTATTTTAGGCAAGAACAATAAACAACCTTTTCATGATTCTATGTTTTGAGCTTCTCTAAAGCTAGGCCTTATTCACTTAGATTTATGTGGGGCATGCATGTTCCATCTGCAAATGGTAATAAATATTTAATGACTTTTATTGATGACTATACATGGATGTGTTGGGATTATTTATTAAAGTAAAATTATTAAGCTTTTGATACATTCAAAAATTCTCATTTGTAGATTAAAAATGAAACCGAGCTCAATATTGAAACCATTAGAACTTATAATGGTGGTGATGATCTGGATTTATGCAGGAACGCAACAGAATACACAAATAATCATAGAAACAAATATGGAATAGAAATAACATTTCATTTCATTAATCAATAACTAAAACTTGTTTACATACAAAATGGAAATAAACTAGCTAGAGTGTTGGTAGCTTATCTCTAAGAAGAAATGTGGCGGCTACATGCCTCTGAACTCTGTGTTACAATGAGGCTCGAAGGCCTATATATTATTGATAAACAATGGAAACACTACACATCCAAAAACCTAAACCTAGGAGGTGAAACATCAAAATGTGGGCCCCATTGGGTAACTTGGTACATCAATTTTTCGAGGTCGTAACTTTAGCATACTACCTCTGTTTGACGCACATGATACATCGTTAGAAAGATATATTTAAGGACTACATCCATGAATGAGCAAATATGAGTCTCGAACTGAAAAAACGTTGTTCCAAAAGTTTAGGACCCAAAAATTGCCAAAAATAGTAAATTGTGCTACAATTAAGGAAACTAAAAAATTGAAAGAAACAATGGCGGGGGTCCAAGTAGAATAGGTGGGTGGCCACCAATATCCTCCTAGATCATCCTCCCCCCTTAGGAAGCAACGGTCCCCATTGCATTGAGTTCCTCCATGAGATGAGGAAAATTCTGTTGAACTTGATCCCTGGTGAAGGAGTTGGCCTGCTTTGACAAATCGATATAGTTGGATCTTCTGCTGGTAGGTGTTCTTGATCTGTGTGTCCATAATCTTATCATTTGTGGCTTGTTCCATGCAGTCGGGGTTTAACTCTATTGGTGTGAGTTGTTTTGCCACATCTGATGTGTCCAATAGAGGTGGAAAGTAGGGCCAAAGGTGGTCCACATTGAACATTGGGTGCAAACCAAGGAATGGTGGAATACTGAGCTCGAAGGCATTGTCCTTGACAGCCTTGGTGATGGTGTATGGGCCATATTGGAGGGGGCGAAGCTTGCAATGGGGTCCAGCAAGGCACTCCTTCTGCAAATGTAGCGACACTTTGTCACCCACCTAGAAGTTGTGTTACACCCGATGTTGATCATGTCGCTGCTTGTACTTAGCATTGGATCTATCCAATATGTCATGAACCTGTTGGCGAATGTGCTGAATGCACTCAATGAAGCTGTTTTCCTTGGAAACTTCAGACTGAATATGAGCTGAATCAGCCTAAGTAGCTACAAATGGCATGGCTACGTCAATGGGACATAGTGGCTGGAATCCCAAGCCCGCCTAAAAGGGGATGTGGTTGGTTGAGCTGTGGAGGGCCCAGTTATAGCTGTGTTGTACATAAGGAAGGCTCTCATCCCATGTGCATGGATGATTTGTTGTACATGCGCAAAATGCCTACGATCATCCTGTTGACGACCTCCTTTTGGCCATCATTCTAGAAATGGAAAGCTGTGGACTTTGTGAGCTTGGTGTCTAGCATTTACCATAGGCTAGACCAAAATGTACTAAGAAACCTGCTACCCCGGTCTGAGACTGTCGACTATGGGATCCCAAAGTGTACCCATACTTGTTCAAAGAAGAGTTTAGCAATGGCTTCTACTGTGATATTCTTCTTACAGGCTGCCACTATGGCCATCTTTGAGAATCTATCAATGACCACAAACACACATTCATTGCCGTGCTTAGTAGAAGGAAGGCCCGACATGTAATCCCTCGAGATGGATTCTCAAGGTCAACTAGGGGTAGGCAACAAATTATAGAGGCCTTGCTTCTTGATGGATGGTTTGGAAATGGCACAGGTAGTGCAGGATCGGATGTAATTCCTGATGTCCTGTCGAAGGTTCAACCAATAGAAATACTTCTGCAGTACTGCAACTATTTTCTCGACCCCGAAATGCCCAGCGACCCGACTGTAGTGTGCTTCCCAAATCATCTTGGCATGCTCACTTAAAGGAACATAAAGGTGTCCCATGTCACATAGTAGTACATCCTAGAGGTGAAATTTTGGAACTTGGTTTCCCTCCAAGAGTGTCTCGTATGTATGGCTGAATTCTGGATCACTCTTGTAGAGAAGCAGCCAATCAAAAGTCTCGTGCCGACAAGAGTTGAGCACAATGGTTATCGCCAGGATCGATGGCCGGCTGAGGAAGTCTGCAACATTATTAGTGATTCCCTTCTTGTACTTTATGTTCAAATGAAACTATTGTAGATATGTGGACCACTTCTGATGGCGATCGTTCTGTAACTTCCCTTGTGTCTATATGAACTGCAGGGGTTGTTGGCCTATGTAGATGATTGTTTCCTTCCACAAAATGTAATGCTTGCATTGTCGACAAGCCTGTACAATGGAAGACATCTCTTTGTCATAAGTGGGATATTTGCAGACTGTGTCGGATAGTGTCTCACTATGATATGCCACTGGATGCCCTTACCTTCTAAGGACTTCCCCAATACCATAGTCAGAGGCATCTGTCTCAATATCAAATGGTTGTTGCAAGTCTAGTAATGTGAGCACTGGGGCACATCAGAGGCTATGTTTCAATTCTGCAAATGCCTTTTGCTAAGTTTTTGACCAAAAGAATTTTTCTTTCGCTCCTCCCTTGGTGACTTGAATCAAGGGCCAAGTGATATGAGAGAATCCTAATATGAAACTGCGATAGAAATTAGCAAGGCCCAAAAAGCTGCGAAGCTTTGTGAGAGTAGTTGGGGCTGGCCAATCCTGAATGACTTAGATCTTGGTTGGATCCACATGTACCCCACACTCATCAATAATGTATTCTAGATACTGAACTTGGGCCATGCCAAAAGTGCACTTATCCAAATTGGAACACAACTTGTGCTGCCGCAATGTTTGGAGGACCTATCGGATGTGGTGGAGGTGCTTTTCCCAAGTCTGGCTGAAGATCAGGATGTCATCTAAGTACACTACTACAAATGAGTTGGTGAATGGCCACAAGATGTCGTCCATTAGTCTCATGAAGGTTGCAGGAGCATTCGTCAGCCCGAAAGGCATGACCAACCATTTGAAAAGGCCCTCCTTGGTTTTGAAGGCAGTCTTCCACACATCGGTCGGTTCGATTGGTACCTGGTGATACCTAGACTTTAAGTCGATCTTACTAAAATATTTTTCCCATTTAAGATGGTGTACGAGGTCATTAATCCATGGGATCCAGTACCTATTCTGAATAGTGATCTTGTTCAGTGCCCAATAGTCGTTACCAAGTCTCCAAGTCCCATCCTTCTTCTGCAACAACACGATCGGGATCCCATAGGGCGATGGAATTGGTCAGATGTGACTGTTCTACAACAACTCCTGAATTTGCCTCTTGATTTCATCATTCTCCATAATAGAGCATCAATAGATCGGTCCATTGGGTAGCGATGCACTTGGGGTCAGATCGATGGGGTGCTTGACCTAATAGTGGAGAGGCACCACGGTGGGTGAGGTGAATATGTTAGAGTACTCCTCTACGAACCTGTTCATTTGTTGTTGTCATGCGGAGGGGCCTTGTCTGGAGGTTGTGGCCATGATCTTCTTCTTTCCCTAAGGGGGGATCATCAAGAAAACAAACTTCCCAGTTTTGGAAATGAGCTTACTACATTGTTTTCCAGTAACCAAAGAGATAGTGACAGGAGGTGGTACCTCTGGTATCGTGTACAAATTATCTCCCAATATAATAATAATAGCGCGAGGTCGAGACTCATACACAACATGTCGCTTCTACAAGTATGGTTGACCGAATAATACATCACAAACATCATGAGAAGTAATATCACATAATACCTCATCGATGAAGGGCTTGATGCTGTAGGGAAGGCGACACTATTGGTTGACACAGAGACCATGTCCTTGGCGAAGCCACCTGATGGTGTACGGTTGTGAGTGTACTGTGGTTGGCAAATTCAACTGCTTCATGACCTCTACTGAAATCAGGTTCTTTTGGCTCCCACTGTCGAAAATGAACTGTAGCGGGAACCCTTTACCCACATATGGGAGTGGAAAAGACGCACCTCCTCCTATGAATATTCTGGTTCTTCCATTAATCAATAACCGAAACTTGTTTACATATAGAATGGAAATAAACTAGCTAGAGTGTTGGTAGCTTATCTCTGAGAAGAGATGTGGCGGCTACATGCCTCTGAACTCTGTGTTACAGTGAGGCTCAAAGGCTTATATATTATTGAGAAACAATGGAAACCCTACACATCCAAAAAACTAACCCTAGGAGGTGAAATTCTAGAATGTGGGCCCCGTTGGGTAACTTGGTACATCAATTTCCTAGCGTCGTAACTTTAGCATACTACCTCCATTTGACATGCATGATACATCATTAGAAATATCTGTTTAAGGACTACATCCATAAACAACCAATATTGAGTTGAGAACGGAATCGTATTTGCCCGACCATTCAATGCTGAAAAAACGTCGTTTAGGGCCTCAAATGGCTCCAGAAGTTTAGGACCCGAAAACTACAAAAAATAGTAAATTGTGCTACAATTAAGGAAACTGGAAAATTGAAAGAAACAATGGCAAGGGTCCAAGTGGAATATGTGGGTGGACACCAATATCCTCCTCGATCAGGTGAATATACATCTTCGCATTTGAAAAAATACTTGCAGGACAATGATATTAAACATCAAACAAGTGTTCCTTATAATCCACGAAAAAATGGTGTGGCAAAACGTAAGAACATAACATTGTTGAATATGGTAAGATCCATGATGTTTTTTAAGCATCTTATGTTAATGTTTTGAGGAGAAGGAGTTCTTTGTGTAGTCTACATTAAGAGTAGGTGTATTCTATTGCACTACACAAAAAAACTCGTGAAATGTGGCATGACCATGTTCAACGTGTTAAGCATTTTAGAATTTTTGATTCACATGTTATGATTTGATTCGTGAGCAACAAATAAATGCTTTGTGTTCCACATATTATGCTTTTGATACATTCAAAAATTTTCATTTGTATATTTAAAATGAAATTGAGCTCAATATTGGAACCCTTAGAACTGATAATGGTGGTGAAAATACATCTCAGGATTTTGAAAAGTATTTGCAGGAAAATGGTATTAAACATCAAACCATTGTTCCTTATAATCTACAAAAAAATGGCGTGGTGAAATGCATGAATAGGACACTATTGAATATGGTAAGATCCATGATGTTTTTTAAGAATGTTAAGTTAATGTATTGGGTAGAATCAGTTCTTTATGTTGTCTACATTAAGAATATGTGTCTTTTGTGGAACTACAAAAAGAAATCCTTATGAAATGTGGCATGGCCATCTTCTAGTTGTCAAGCATTTCATAATGTTTGATTCCACATGTTATGCTTTTGATACATTCAAAAATTTTCATTTGTGGATTAAAAATGAAACTAAGCTCAATATTATAACCCTTAGAACTGATAATGGTGGTGAATATACATCTGAGTATTTTGAAAAATATTTACAGGACAATGGTATTAAGCATCAAACCATTGTTCTTTATAATCCACAAAAAATGGTGTTGTAGAGCGGACAATATTGAATATGGTAAGACCCATGATGTTTTTCAACAATGTTAAGTTAATGTTTGGCGAGAAGCAGTTCTTTGTGATGTCGACATTAAGAATAGGTGTATGTTGTTGCACTACAAAAAAAAAGTCCTTATGAAATGTGGTATGTTCATCTTCCAGCTGCCAAACATTTTAGATTTTTTTATTCCACCTGTTATGCTTTGATTCCTGAACAACAAAGAAATAATTTGGGAGCAAGAATTCGAAAGTTCTTTTTTGGGGGATATTCTAATACTTCCTTAGCTTATAGATTGTATGATGAAGATAACATAAAGTTTATTGTTTCTAGAGAGGTTATATTTCTTGAATTTGACAAAGATGCACTCACTATTGATAAACAACTTGCTCAACTTGATAGATTTCATTCTAAAAAAGTATATCATGACTTGGGATAATGAACTTTGAAATCTTGAAGTGGGGATTCCTCTTCTAAGTTAATCTTTGGAATTTCCTTCCATAACAACAAGTTCTTCTAATGCACAAGTTGATGATTCTAATGCACATGTTGATGAAACAGAGGGTCAAAAAGTTGATGATCTTGTTGATGGAATGGATAATTTAAGTCTCATAGATAATCAAGAACATTCTATTGAAGAGGGAACATAGAGAATACTATATCAACCAGTTCGTAGATGGACATAGACCAAGACATTTCCAAAAGGTACAATGATTTTGTCACTTTAGATTGTGAATTGAACTTTTCTTTTTTGGATCAACCTACTTCTTTTCAAGAAGTAGTAGCTAGTGATGCATGGGTAAGCACAATGCAAAGAGAGTTTGATTCTCTCATAAAAAAATGGAACTTGGAGGTTGGTGGACCCTACAATTGAAACCAAACATATTGGATGCAAGTGGATATATAAAAATTAGTATAAAGCTGATGGATCACTTGAAAAACACAAAGTGATACTTGTAGCAAAAAGATATGCATAGAAAGAAGGTGTTGATTACAGATAAATGTTTTTACCTACAACAAAATGGGACACTTTTTGAACTTCGTTTTCTTTAGCAGCAGAAAAAATATGGAAAGTACATCATATGGATGTTAAGACTGCCTTCTTGAATGGAGACTTGAAAGAATATGTATATATACTCATCCTGAAGGTTTTTCTATCAATGGTCAAGAACATAAGGTATGTAAATTGATGAAATATTTGTATGGTTTGAAGGAATCACCCCGAGGATGGTATGAAAAGTTAATTGAACATCTTCTCAAGTTGACTTATAATCATTTCAATCTAGATGATGCAACTTTATTTTTGAAGAAAGTTGGAAGAACAGTTGTATATCTAGTTATCTACATGGGTGATATGCTTATCACATGAAATAATGATGATTATATAACGTTATTAAAACAGAGTTGAAAAACATTTTTGATATGATATATTTGGCATTACTACATTATTATTTAGGAATTGAAGTAGATAAAAAACTAAAGAAATTTTTTATTTCTTAGAAAAAATATATTGGAGATTTATTGAGCAAATTTGGTATGTAGGATTGTAAATTTGTTTCTACTCCAATGGAGCATAATCTAAAGCTTACTTCAAATGAAGGCAACACATTTGAAGATCCAAGAGAGTACATGTAGCTTATTGGAAGTTTAATTTATCTTACTACTAATTGACATGACATAACTTATTATGTATATCATCCCTGTGAAGGTCATCGAAAAATTTATCTTACTACTAATTGACATGACATAACTTATTATGTATATCATCCCTGCGAAGGTCATCGAAATGCAACAAAATGAGTGCTCAAATATTTAAAAGGCACTCAATCTTATGGTGTCAAATATTCTAAAATTTTAGACTTACATCTCACTGGTTATGCAGATTGTGATTTTGATGGAGATAAAGAGCATGGGGTGTCTACTTCAGGTTATTTGATGAAACTTGGATCAACAACTATCACTTAGAGATCACAAAAGAAATATGTTCCTGATGATTCTACAATTCTACATGAACTGAAGCATAATGTGTTACAACAAATTTTAAGCGACAACAAAAATCATTTGACTTCAAAAAATACTCGAAGACTTGCACGAGAAACAAATGAATTCAACGCCTCTCTTTGTTGACAATTTTTCTACAATTCAATTGACCAAGAATCCAAAATTCCATGATTGAGCCAAGCAGATCAATACCAAATATCACTTGATTCGACATCATGTTTATGCGAAAACTATTAATCTCACATATTGCTCTACTTCAAAACAAATTGCAGATATCTTTACTAAAGCATCATGGGACGTGAAAATTTTGAAAAATTCAAAATGCAACTTGGCATGCCAAATGTCCATTCAAATTAAGGGGGAAATGTTAAATAATCCTTCAGAATTTCATTGTAAATAACATTTCAATTGTTACTTAGTAAATTTCATTGTAAATAACATTTCAGTTATTACTTAATAAATTCTAATTAATAATCTTGTTATCTAACTATAATTAACAATTTTGATTTATTTTATATGTAATACTCTTCCTTCAAATAATCTTCCTTTGAATAATATTGAGATTTTTCAAAGCCTATGTAACATATCATAAATAATCATGAGTTGTGTCATCTTCTTAACTTTCACATTTTTCACCATGTATCTAAGTTCGAATATGAACTATCATAGAAGTTCAAATTGATTCATTGATCCATGCATTTTGATGCACTACACATGATTACTCTGATTCATGTAGTTGAAGAACATGATATGAGATAGGACGAATGGAGAATAAGACAAAGTTATAGGTGGTAAGAATAAGAAAAATTTGACCTTGGAAAGTAGAAAGAGTTTTCTTTATGACAATGGCAATGGAATTACAATGAAAATAGCATTCTATACGTCATTCAAAAAGGCACATGAGTATAACACTAGAAATTTCCCCAAGAAGGTGCAATAATACGCTGATAAGTTGGAGGGTTGGGAGGTAAAGAAGGATGAAAAGGAAAACTGAAAAGGAGTTGGTGTGGACCTAGTGTTATACCTTGAGAAAATCAACTACAAGTTGTTACATGGCAAGGAATGAAGATCCAACAGTAAAAATCCCTTTTAGGATAACACTAATATTTACATGAATTATCATATCACAAATAAGCAAATCTAAGTGAAATTTAATATACCATATGATAATCAAATTCCCTGAAAAACCATGCATGCAATGGCAATTTACTTGCTTACACATTTTATGAATTTAATGACTTGTACAAAATGAACTTTAGATGAAGAGTTGACAATTCAAATTCATTATGTTTGGAAAACATATGAGGATTGGTTATAGAATCGATACTTCTAGAATTAACTTGTAATTATATTATTCCTCACATTGGGCTCCATGCACTTGTGTTTATCAAAAACTCAACAAATTTTTGTGTATCTTTATTTGGGTGAATACAAAGAGAAACAAGGGCTTCCATTAATTAACTACAACATCTATTACACTCCCAAAGACTAGGGATAATGGGAAACAATCGAACCCATGAGATGACCATAAATATCATGGTTTATAAAGATCATGGTTTATAGAGGCTCCAAACAAGGATTTACATAAAACCAGCGAATGAGTTTAATTTTTGTCCATAAAATGCACATGCCACAAATAGGACCATAGTCTTGTGTCTGAACTAAAAAGGTAAGATGGTTACATAAAACCAATGAATGAGATTGAATTTTGTCCATAATATACACATGCCACAAAGAGGCCCATAGTTTTTTGTTTGCACTAAAAAGGTAAGATGGCACACCATGAATGCGTAATAATTTTTTTGAAAAAATTGCAAATGAGAAAGAAATGTTTTCATGTTCTTTCAAAATTGGGAAAAAAGTAACTACAAGGTGCTCAACTGGCATAACCAGAATTCACCTGACATCCTTTCATTTGTGCAGGCGCATTTAACCAACATAGTGTGTTTGTTCTTTGACCAACAAATTGATTAAATCTTTTTATTTTGTGATATTTAGAGATCTCTCGTCAATAGAATATGACCCATCAAATATTTAGACTCGAGAAAACTATCTATGGTTAGTTCATAAATGATGAACAAATGACCTATAGGTATTGCGACATTTTTATCCAACCTAAATTGGGGAATCTCCTAGTCTTGCCCAATATGCCTTTGGATTTGGTACATCAAGGATTGGTAATGGTACTTGCTACGTCGCATCTCCAAAGGATTATATCATAGCATGGATACATTGTATATAAAATAATTCAATAGATTAATATTATAATATGCAGCAAGGATATACAGCTATAAGCATTCCTTTTAGTCACAAGGTTGTCTAACTATCATAACCATATCTAATCATATTTTCTTACATTATTGTTAACTATATAACAAATATCCTCTTCTTAATTGCTTCAACTATTGAGATCTTTTGATATTCATAGTAAATGTGCTCCTCCATTTTAGGAGTATTACAATGGAATGTAATTGATTTACAATACTCAAAATAACCGTTTTTACTAAGATATCACACATGGGGATATCTATTCTACCAAAGTCACCCATGACTTGCAGGTAGTTCCTCCCACATGGAATGATCCTTTTGTAAAAGGGAGACAACCCAAGAGGAGAAAAATATGTCTCTTGGATATGTGAACCTATGTGGGGTGTATGAAACACTTAGTAATAGCTTTTAACCCTTGGGATCAAATTAAAATGAGTCCACATAGAATTCATGAACCTACAAATGTGCATGATACGTATATTGCTCCATGTTGTGATTGAGTAATAAAGTGGGCATGCTCTAACCATGACAAAGTGTAGACAAGCTCTCGATGGAGAGTCCATTTCCAAAAATGTTACATCCTGGGAATCGAAAAAATCGACGTGATTGAATACCAAGTACTCTAAACATCACATATGACAAGATGATGTTTCCATAAAAAAGAGACACATCTGTATCTTAAAGAAGAGGAAGTGAAGTGGATGTGTGGAAGAAGAGAGCTCCATTTCCATTTATAAACATATCAAAATAATATTCCGTAGAAGTACAAAATCATAGATTAAAGTAAATTCTTTCAAAAATCCATGAATCAATTAACATAAATAAATTAATTTCCTTACATTATAAAAATTAGAAACACCCCTCCCTCATAAGTAAACACCATATAAAAAAATTTCTTTAATATGACTCAAGGGGTAGTTCATCAATTTACTAAAGCTGATGCCAAATGCCAACTCATATCATCTCAAATCAAATCAATTCGGTGGAATCAATGATAACCTATGGACTGGTAGAGTTTAAGTCTCTCCAAAATATGATTTTGAATGAGAGGAAGCTGCTTAGATTCCCATTCCATCACTGAAAAATGATTCTCCTTTGGCAAGAGCTTCAATGTCACCAATGTTCTTCCTAAAGACAAAAACCACTGTAACTATGAGCCTATTACCAAGGGAAATCAGAGCTAAATATATGTATAGAAAAGATGTTAACATGGAACATATTGACATTCAATTACCAAGGATTCGATATCGTGTTGCCTTGCTCAACCATTCAGGAAGGAGAGGGATTGCGCTGAACAATGCATCCATTTCCTCTTCAATGGAATATCACTTTTCCATCCATAAGGCCTCCCATTAAAGAGAAATAGGATAGAATTCATGTCTATCAGATAGAGGGAGGATTACTTGTCCAGATTAAGAATTCTAACCATAGACAGGAATCTTTATAGCATAGATTGGGTAGTCATTTACGAGGATAATGAGTTTCGGCATGTATTGGAAATACTATTATTTATGTGTACTAAATTCCAGGTCTATTATACTCCCAATTTCCCTAATAAACCTGTTCAACATCGATTTGAAAAGCACTCTATTTTCATTGGGTTGGAGAGGAGAATAAATTTTCCTTTAATATGGGGAACTGTGTTATTGCTTTCACAATTGTAGTCAATTGTAAATCCATATCTCTCTATCTATACAGGTTTGATCCTTCATCGAATTTAGAGGTGTTTCCTTAATCCTGCCCTTCATTGAACCAATTAGAATAAATTATCAGGTATGTGCTCGATGCATGTTGAACACCTGCATCGATCCAACATCAATTTGGTTAAGTTGGTAATAAACTGTAGATCGTCTTGTAATATGACATCATGTACAATGATTCCCATTAGAGAAAATTTCAACTCAAAATGGGCATCCTAAGAAAAATAATAAAATAATAGTTAAAATAATAAAATAATATTATTAATTTTGGAGGAAGAAAAGAAAAAAACTACTTTTTTTTGTTCATATTTTCAACATATCTCCCTATGATTTTACTCAACGTGATGATGATGTCATCATCACATTGTTTCAGGTATTTCTTGTTTTTTGGGTAGTGGGGTCTATCAAAAGTATGCCGAGTGGGTACTCGTTGGATGCGAGATTTAATTTTGCATCCAGTGATCTCTCCTGATCGAAATTTGAGTAAAAACACAGGGAGATATGTCAAAAATACGAACAAAAAAATTATTTGTTTTTATGATACCTATCCCCAAATTTATATTAATTTTTTTTTAAGACCTATACGGTATTTCAAATTTAAAGAAATTTCAATGGCTAACACATGATGACATGGAATTTGAATTATGGTTAGAAGGCCCATTTTGAGTTGAAATTTCCTCTAATGTTCATAGTATTGATCATGTTGAAAGTAACTAGATCTGCAATCTGAATAGAGAAATGGATGTGCAATCCAAATGGATATCCATAACTGGTCTCAAAAGTGGAAAATAACTAATTTGTTTCACCTTAATAGAAATCCCCAACATCCTTTCCTTCTCCTATACATAACATGGAACTATGCATTACCACAACATGCAGGGGGAGGGGAACATCTACTCGCTGAGGGGTTGCTGGATGTGGGTAATCATTAAAAATGAACTTTTAATAGATCTGAGCTTTGGTGAAAGCACTTGTGTAACCATTTTCTAATAGCCCCTAGTAATGAATCCCAATGACTCACCTTGATTAGGGGAATTTACCTTTTTACTTAATATGAACTTTAATTCTCCTAGAGTGAACGTTGATCTCTTAAAGTGAACGTTTATTACCTTAGAGTGAACTTTGATCCCTTGAATAATGACCCCAAATGCTAATATGAATTATAATATCAAGGAAACAAGATACTAGAAGATCAATAGTTGGAAGCATTAGTAGCGAGGACAAGGCCACCTATAGAATGCACATTCAAATAAGGGTAAGGGGCTTACTTAGGTTTTTTATTGTATCAAACGACTACTATGGCATCAACCGATTGTCTTTTGTTCCATTAATCGGCTTTATCTCACTATATGGATCATTTTTCAACTGTGTCTGGAAGTATCTATTGATTTATCCGTCTGTTTCCTTCTTGGTCTTGTAGACCCATCTACATCTAAAAAGATTCTTATCTGAAGGAAGTGGAACCAGATCCCAAGTCTGGTTATTAAGGAGAGATTTGTACTCCTCCTGCATAGCAGCTTCCGAGAGGGGATTCCCTGCATCCTCTACATAGGCCTACGGGTCTGAATATAGAACCATGTAACAATGCATGGGAATCATTGGCTCGATAGTTGTGAGTGCATGCGAAGGCTCTTGAAACTAGGACTATGTCCTCCTCGAAACCACTGGACCCCTCACAAGGTCACCTGCATCCTATAGGGTTGTCTGTGCATATCTCTCTCTTAAGCTCCTTGTTCTCTTAGGGGATATAGGATGTGGACTAGTGTATTCATTCTCATGTTCTTCATTAGGTTCAAAACTCTAATATGAATCATGATTTGAATGAGTGGACTCATCATCATGGATGTTTGGTGCAGGTAGAGGAGCAAAGGTCTCTACATGTGACTCCAATGGTGCATGCAAGGGGATTTCCTCAAACTAGGCACTTCACTCAATAAAGAGATTTTCTACTAGGGATCAATCAACCTGTAACCATTGATATCATCGGGATCTCCCACGAAGATGCATGTGCTTCTCTGAGCATCTAATCATTTCCTCTTTTCAGAGGGTATGCAGGCCCATGCACGCGATCCAAAAATTCGAAAGTCGGTGACTTTCGGTTTGCAACCTCTCCATGCCTCAAAAGGAGTCATGTCCTTGAGGAGATCTATTATGTATGTAGTTGGCACAGTTAAGTGCCTCAACCCATAGTTTAAATGGAAGAGACCTTGCAGGCAACATACAAGAGGCCATCTCTTTGAGGGATTTGTTCTTCCACTTAGCTACTCCATTATGCTGTCGAGTGTATGGTATTGTATGTTGCAACTCTATACATGCCTCTGAAAAAAGGTGTTAAACATTCATTTTCACATATTCCCCCCCACTGTCTATGCAGAGGATTTTGATCGTTCTCGCAGAATGATTCTCTGCAAGTGCTTTGAAGTCTTTGAGATGCTCATAAATTTTGGATTTCTTCCTGAGAAAATACACCCAAGTATATCATGAGAAATCATCAATAAATGTAAGCACATACCTCACCTTGTTAATGGACAGATGACGAAAGGGTCCCATCAGATCACTATGGATGAGCTCCAAGGGACAAGACTCCCTCTGAGCCTTCCCTTTTTCAAAATTCTCTTGAGAATGCTTGCCAAGAACACATCCTTGACAAACTCCTTTGGAAAAATGAATGTTGGGAAAGTCTATGACCATTCCCTACTTGTAGAGTTGCTAGATGTATTTGAAATTAAGATGACCAAATATTTCGTTCCATAACCTACTACTATGATCAACACATGTAAGTCACTAGGGCAGAATCTCGTTCAATGAATTCTAGAAAGGTGTAAAGCCTAGATCTATGATTTACCTCACCAGTGGCAACTTTAGAGTTTCTTTGTATGTCAAATATATTCACAGCATCAAGAGTGAATTTAGCTCTCTTTCTGGAGCCAGAATGAGTAATTTGATAAACAGAGAGAAGATTCACCGAGAAGTTTGGAACATCTAGCACATTCTCAAAGCTACCATGATTGAGTTCAATTATGCCCTTGCCGATGATCTTGACTGGAGAATCATCCCCCATGAGTATAGGAGCACCTTTGCATGCATCCAATGAAAAGAAGGATTTCTTGGTGGAGTCCATGTGGTGAGATGTGCCTGAATCTACAATCCAATCATAGGGAGATGAATTGATGGCAATCAAAGCATGGCTAGAGTTACCTTTCCTTGAAGGATGATCTTTAGGCTTCTTCTTGGCGCCCTATGGAATGTGATCCCCAAAGTTGTGTTTTTGATGTATCTGGGCCATCTGATCTATCTGCTTCTTAAAGCATGATGATTCTTGATGGAATCCTCTCTGACAGTATGTGCATTTCTCCCCTTCCTTTTTCACCTTTGGATCCAAAGGAATCATTGAAAGGTTTGGTGTTCCCTTCCTTCTTTGGATTTGCATGTGCCTTTCCTTTGTCTTCAGATCTCTATTTTATGTTACGAATCCCATCATGCACAACAAGAACATGTTCCTTGGAGCCCTTGATTTTTCCCATACTGATGAGTGTGTTTTGTTCCTAAGTCAGAGATTCAATAAAAGCATCAAGAGTGGGCATGGTCCAGTTCTTACTAGAGGCGAGCCTCACCGAATGAAACCTAGAGACAAAGACAAAGTATTTTGGTCCAATATTGAAGAGAATGGATAGAAACATCTATGTTTCCTCCTTATATTTATCAACCCCGCAACACTTGAGTTGCAACAACAAATCCTTGTGCTTCAGCTGCAACATTTTCCCAAAATTCCAAAAAAAATTCAGGACCCTCCTTTGCTTGGATTAGTTTGATTTTCTTCTTTGATTTAATCTAATGATTTTCTAGAAAGATTTCTAATGCTTGGATTGATCTACCGTTTGTTTTAGATTTTCCTCTAACGCTTGAAACAATCCACTGTTTGATCAAACTTGATTGTTGCCTTTGGTTACATTCTCAGCTTGTTTGAATCAGAAGTTGATTTGGTTGGTGCTCCTGCCGTTGCGGAAAAATAACAAGTCTTGGCTTCTACATTTTCTCTGATGCATTTGTTTCATTCGACTGACTTTGGTTTTTACATCGGCACAGTTTATTAATACCTTCTCCACCGTTGCGGATGGAAAATTGTGATCTCTCCTGATTAATGTTTGGTTTTGTAGCCCCGCTTTGTTACTTACGTCGATCCTTGAGTTATGGGGTTTCTACCATTGCGGCTACAGAAAGCTCTATCCTTCCGGTCGTTGAGTCGTTTTAAACCCGGACGTTGCGGAAGGTCACGTCCTTTACGTTTCTGCCGTTGCGGTTTCCGAATGTATTACCTTTCTGAGCCTTTGGCAGTTTTATCTCCCGGTTGCAGTAGTGTTATGGAATGGTTTATCCTTTGTTCTTCCACCGTTGCAGCTGCGAAAAGAATTACCCTTCCGATCAGTTAATATTTTATCCTCCGATAAAAACTTTGCCTATGGCGGGATGACTTGTCTTTGTATCTCCGTCATTGCGGCTTTCGTTCCGCTTCCACTCCGATGATTTAAATCTCTGACACGTTATTGTTGTTTTCTTGGTTATCCTTATAGATAGGTTAGCGTTTTGGTCATCTGACATTGCGGAAGGAGTTATGCTTTTTACTTCTGATCTACTTGTCTTTTGCCGTCCGATGTACCGTTTTCCCACCGTTATGTTGACTATATATAGGTATGGGGTCGGGACATGTTTTATTATCCTATTGCCGTTTCGACTATCGCAAACTGTCAAAGTCGTTGCTGTCGTTCACTCGCGTTCGCCCAATCCCCCGTTCTTGGTACCCGCGTTCCAGGTGTCTCGAGCTTGGGAGATTGACAGGTCTCTCCATGCCGGTTACATGCTGCAGTTCCAGGTAGGCTCGTATTTTCCTTTCCCCATTTTGTTTGAGCGTTTGGTGATTTTTTCCCACGGTTAGGTTTGTTATGGCTATTTTTCTTCACCTCGTAATTACATGTATATATTGTGGATGTTGTAGCATAGTTTTCCATGGCGGGGGGGGGGAATTTTTGACCTGCATAGTAGTTTTTCCCCATCGCCATTGTTATACCACCCTATGCTTAGTGAATGAGGGGGTTTGGTGTAGACGGTCGTTAAGCTGTCTGCACCAGTCCGCCCTGTGGGATGATGTTGTGGGTAGGAATAGGTTTTCTGTGGCCTCTCCCTATTGGGGCTTGGAATGTTTGTCCCATTTTTGCGCTACCCACATCATTTAAACCCCAGCCATATTTCACCATGTTGTTCCACGCGACCAGTTCGCAGCCGATTTTGATCCCTAGTCGGGTAGGGGTTATATAGCTCCTGAGCGTATTAGTTTTAACCACGGTTTTGCACAGACAGTAGTTTGTTTCTTAAAGACGCATCATCAAAAGCTTGAATATTTTATTATTGCATAGCACCGCGCAGCTTTTCATGTGAACAATAGATTGCACAGGCGGTTTTCTTTTCTGAAAGCGCACCATAGAAATTGGTATAAGTTCCTCTTTTTTCCATGGAGCGCGATGGTTATGGCACCCACATCAAGCCCAGATTTTCTTCATTTTAATGTAGATGTCATTTCTCACCAGAATTATGTTAGTTAAGCCATTTCATCTCATATGCATGCACATATTTGCTTCATTCAATTACTTCTGTCATGTTAAACATAGATGAAGTGAAATATTGCATTCTGATGTCTCAATGTTGCAACTTCTCTGGAAATGGCTTAAGGTTTACAATTTCATATATGGCAGGAAGATTTCAAACTCACAATGTCAAAAAGGAAAAAGAAGAAGGCCCCTGTGGTCGAGGAGGAGCCCGAAGTGGAAGTCACTACCAAAACAGAATACATATACGAAGACACCAAGTGCATATCTGGTGTGGAACCCGAGTACCAATGGGGAGATATTTACAGGCTGATCACACGCCAAGAGGTGCCAGATATGGGCCTGGAAGAAGAGGGCATATATGCCAATATAGAGAGATCTTCTCTTATGAAGACTGCCACCAGACTAGAGCTTTTCCCATGCTCTGAAGTAATTGGTTGGATTCTGCCCCAGGAAGATGTAACCACAATGATCCTAGAAAATGTAGACAAATAGGGCTATGCTGCATATAGCCCAAGATATGTAGCTCTGGCCTACCACCTACCAGAGGCGCAAATATTTATGTCCGATGATTGGTTGAATAACATTAGAATGGACCTTGTAGAAACCCTTAAAAGAATGCTTCTATCAGGAAATCATTTCAGAACCAGGGTTATGGGAGAGTCTTATATAGCAAGGTTAAGGGCCCCATACAGGTTCATAGCTTTAATGCTTAATAATATTTTCGGAAGAGCTCATGGCAGGTTATTCAAATTGGAATGGATGCCCATTATTTTTTATGTTGCAACCCAGGGGACTATTTTCAACTGGGCCAACATTGTATCTAACAGTCTTTCAACCTGCTTGGCCTCAACTTTGGGAGGAGTATCCCAAAAGAGATCTGAACTCTACATGAGTTCCATACTTGTCGATTGCATATTGTGCAATCAAACTTTCCCCGGCCTCAGGTGCACCTGGGATAGGGAAAGAATGCCTGTCTATTCTGCTTATAAACCACTGTGGGCACACAAGTATCACAGCCATTATCGAGAAGTCTGTGAACACTTCATCATGCAACTATATATCCTCATTTTCTTGAAAGAGTGTGATTGCATGTCAGAGGAGGCGCTGCAAGTAATTGAAGATTATGTAGACTACTATTTGACTGAAGATGGCCTTTACTTCAGGATGTTTGGAGGTTCAAGAGCACCTTCCCTGCTACCCAAATACACAACTAACTACATCATTCACAAGGAGGCAGTTAGGCAGGTCTTCTTGGATGGCATAGGAAGCTTCCTATTTGAGCATAAGAAGGCTTCCCATCCTCCTTTGCCCTTCAACTTAGGAAGTTACAGGTTCACCAGAGTGAATAAAGCTAACGAGTTTATAGAAGAGTTGGAAAGGTTTCATTTTGGTGAGATGCCCTTCCATAGAAATGACTCCTACATTAAAGTAGTTGAACATTGAAAAGAAAACAATGTACGTTTTGAATATACCCACCATTGGGATAGAGAAGAATCCGTATTCCGAAATGCAGTGAACATGACAGCCTTGAGTAGAAGGTTCAAGAAGAAGAGTACCACCGAAGGTGGAAAGGGAGATGAAGAAGCAAAAGCTGAGGAAGAAGCAAGGAGAATAAATGAGAAGGCCCAAAGGTTGGCACAAGAAGCTGCAGGTTGGTTGCAGTGAGAAGAAGAAGAAAAAAGAAAAGCTGCACAAGAGGCAGCTAGAAAAGCAGAGGAAGACAAAAGAAATCAAGAAGAAGAAAAGAAAAAGAATCTTGATGAAGAGCTACAGAAGCAAGAAGCAGAGAGGCTAGAGCTAACGTAGACAGAGACAGAACAGTCAGCCTCTGACACAGCTGGAGGACAGACTCAGGACATAGAGAACCCCGAGGTCCAGGACCCAGAAGTGTCGGCTGCCAACACAACTATGGTCCCCACACTCAAGCTGATCCCTTTTGTACAGAATAAAAGGGAAGAGATACCTGATTTCAATACTATTTTATATGACAGGGAGACCAAGAGGATAGTGAAGAGAACAAAAAGGAAGGTTGAAATAGGTGGTCTGTCTAGGAAAATGATAACAGATACACCCGTTGTATTTGGGACAGACCGAGATCCAAGATTCACCATCAGAGCTGGAGCTGCATTAATCCAAGATTTGGAAGATAATCTAGACAAGATTATGACAGACTTGGAGCAATCCAAGAAGTCCTCTGCTCAGTTGAAAGACACATTAAGAAAGGAGAGAGAGGAAAGCAATAGGCTAAAGAGGAAATTTAAGGACATGAAAAGGGAGATGACTTCCTCAAAAGATGAATTTCAACTCCTCCAAGCAGAGAGACAAGCTAGTGAAGTTGCACAAGAGTGTCTGGAGAAAGTGCAGCAAGAGTATCAAGAGCTCTGGGTGGAGAGAGAACAGCTACTGGGAAAGATAGGAGACTTAGAAAAACAAAAGACCGCCTTAGAAGCAAATGAGCAGCAAGCTCAAGAACAAGAGAGAAAGCTTCAAGAGAAGATTTCTTCTTTTGCCACTGCTTTAGAGGAAGCAAGGGAGCAGCAGGTCAACCTCCAACTGTTCAAAGAGCATGTGCTGGTGCAAAAGGCTAAGATGTTGCAGCTACAGACTGCTATAGAAGAAGAGAGATGCAAAGTGCTGTAGGTAGATGTCTGATTAGAGGAATAACTGGAGACCTCATCTTATTTCATTGATAGATCTCAGGACGTCCTTGAAGTCCTGACTACAAGAATGGCACAGCTGGAAAATAATGAAGAAACTCCAGCAGAGCTGCCATCAAAGGATCAACAGGCCCTCAAGCGGGATTATGACTTATTAGAATTTGCTATAAACACCGCAGAGGATTTCAAAAAGGAATTTAAAAAGATGAAAGGAGCCTGCACAAAGTTCTTGAGGAGGCTCCTTATTACCTACAATCGGTGCCATACAGAGGCCAAATAGAGGCTTGATGTTTTCCTGGACCACAACTCATTTGTGGAGATGTTGCAGAAGAGATATCAAGAGGAGGAAGCGAAAGTACAACATATTAAAACCCTGGATGATCAGATCTTGAAGAGTGAAGTAGATCATTCAGCCATCAGTGTGCAGCTTTGGTTGAGCACAGCCAGAATTGAGGCTATAAAGAACCAGGCTGCGAAGTTTGAGATCAGCATCCAATTTTTGGAACCTTGTGCCTTTGAAGGCATCGCCTCTGAAGCTTTGGCGTGGAAGAAGTTTCTGAACACCCAAGTGGGACCCTCCTCATAAAAGATTGGTCACTTTTGTAATTTGTAACAATTTTTGTAAAAAACATTTGGGAAAAGTGAAACATTGGAGGTGAGGAGTTGGGAAGCCCAAAGGTTACTTTGGGTAGCCCAACAGTCTCGCCCTTTTTGTATAAATGTAGAAGGCTTAGAAGGGATAGGGGATTTTTCCCAGTTAGACATGTAAAGCAATATTGTAAGAAGAACTACTTTTTTTTGCAATAAAAAGTTATTGTTTGCCTGTTGGAGAAAGATTGGTGGGACTTTCAAATGTTATGCTGTGGATTGCGGAAAGATGAACTATTTTGTTTTTCCATCTTTTTGTCCATTTACTGTGAGATCGTTCTAACTCTTAGATCCTATGTTCTTGTTTGAATTATTTCTAGTTTATTCTATGGAATTACCACCATGAGTAATGTATGTTGTCCATAAACAATTGGCTATCTGATTGTCTAAATATCTTTAATTGTTCATGCGTTGTAGGAAGGAATATCAGCTATCTATAATTTCTCTTTATAAGGCATGCACAATACACATTACTCATATATTAATGACAGTTTCTCTCCCCGGGGATAGATAGATAGGTAGTTAGTTTTATTTTATTACTGCATATGTGATTTAGATGCTTGTGAGTTCTAAGACGAGAGGTAAGAACCTGCACATCACGTTGTGACTGCTCCTTGCATCCTTATCACCCTGCATGGTTAATTAGGCATATGCATATCATACTTAAGTCAAAAAATACAAAAATACACGATGGACTGGGCGGCAACTGGTAAAACCTTTGTTTTTGTTACTTTGACCTATGGTAGCCGGACTGCAAACCGGATGGATTCCCCATACCAAATAGTCACAGGCTAGTTGGGAACGTTGACTGGGGAGAATCCCTTGCTGTTGTTGCCTGCGAATTTCCAGGCCTCAACACCTTGTATCTTGTGAAGAAATTTTGTATAATGTTGAAGATTCATGGATCCAAAAAGAGCAACTATACTTCAAGCATGTGGAATTTCATCTCATCTTTCTTTCCAAATATTCCTTTCATGGTGGTCTAAACTTCATTAGGAGTTTTGCAAGAAGAAATATGGAAAATAAGCTCAAGGGAGAAGTTCATGTAGAGGGATTCATAGGCCTCATCCATCCAATTGAGGTATTTGGAATTTTCTATGGCTGTTGTAGGCTCAACCTCCATGGCCATAGAAATCCTATACAATCCTCTGCTTCAAAGAAATATCTCCATATTTTCTTCCCATGCAAAGTAATTGTATGATGTGAGAATATCTTCCTTTGGAAACTCCATTATTCCCATGATTTTCAATATTCTGTACATGCAAATAAAGAAGACTGGTGCACTTTTATCCTAGGAGCAGAGCTCTGATACCATATAAGATTTGTGTTACACCAAAACCTGCATATGTTGATTAACATTTGAAACCCAACACAACGCCCTATCACCAAGAAAATCCTAGAGGTGCGGTGGTTATGCAATGTGGTTGTACCGATACTCCAACATTATGTACATGGTAGCAGGAAGATCTGATTCCTCCACCTTGCCTTTGAGTCCCACCACGCTCTCAATATCCTCCTTCACTTTCCTCATCATTAAAGGATTTAACAACATTTCAGACATTGCCCACTCCAAGGTCACATAGGACGTGTCTGTTCCAGCTCCCAGCATATCCTGGATTCACATTTTTCACCAAAATATTACAAAATCAAGGGCCTGCAATTTAATATAAAACCAAATAATAGTCACAAAATTCCTTCAAAATGGTTTGCATACTAGTATGATCGATTGTATACAATTAGTGGGTCCTTAATTAGCTCACAATTATTGTTAGGGATATGGTTAGCTAATCTAGTCAATACCTATAAAATGCGGTAAATGTAAACACACTATGCAATCCTATAATGAAATATTCGGTTAGAGTGGAGTATTCCACCCCAAAAGGTTATCCACTAGGAGCATGATGTCTATCTTTTATGTGATGATGTAAAATATGTAATGGGGCATTTGTCCCATGTTTCTAACAATGAAGAACGAGGTTCCTTTCTTGGTTTTCTTGCATCCATTGATTCCATGTATCGATGCTAGATACGGTAGTGGCTCTTTCATTTATATTATCAAGAATGGACTTGTAAACTGAGGCACATATCATCCCATTATAATATAGAAGGTAACAATGTTCAAAGCAAATATAAATCTAGTTGTAGTGGAAGTAAAATTCCAACAGGTATTATCCGAAGGGGCTAGCTCAATTGATTATACCCTACATTGTTGGGAAGTTGGCTAGTGCCATGCCAACAAGTGCCCAGTTAAAATCCCCTTGGGTGAGGTACACAAGCCTTTGCTGAAAAATTTATTAGGGATGTCATCCGCGAATGTGGGAAGCATCCTTAGGGTTTCCTCGTCAAGTTTTCCTTGGGACAAAAAATTTCCAAAGGGTACAAAAAGATGATACTAAATAGTTGACATGGAATTCATAGATAAGAAAACGCTTTGTCAATTGGGTCTACCCTAGATGGTTGGGCAGTGTAATGTTATCCTCCACACCCAGTTTCAATTCCCACAAGTGACATGCTGAGCCCTTAATGAGTATATTGTTGCATCGACGTTCCCTAAATAATCTAGTTTACCTTAGGTGCCATCCTCAATATGAGGGGAAGTACACAACAGTTTTCCCAATATTTTGTATTTCACAAGAAATTAAAAAAAAAAGATAAGCAAGCACTTTATCAATTAAATAATTTTTTTTGCAAAGTTCACAAGGCATAGTTGAATGGTCATCACATGTCCATTTGTCAAGACAGATTACAATTGAAACAGAAGTCAATACAACTACTTTGAAATAATATATTGCAAGTCATGAACAAATCACACAATAAATGCCAATAAAAGCAAATGATTTTTTCTCTTATTATAAAGGGAAACACTTAAATCTTTTTGATAGTTAAGATTCAGAGTCATGTACCTTTTTTTCTATGAATAATCACAATATCCAACATATCTATGGATTCTGTCGAAAAAATATTCTCATCATGCACCTGTGTTGGTTGACAATATTGCAATAAAATGAACACATAAGAAGAAACTGAGAGCATATCACTGGATAGATAATAGCATTGGCCAATATGGATACCAGAACAATCTATCAACCCTAGACTGCATGCCCAATCCAAAGCCATCTACAAGTCCGCTTGGTTAGTTGACAGGGAAGCAACTCACTAGGTCATCCCATCTATGAAGGTGGTATTTCCTTTGGAGGAGAAAAGGAGGTTATTGGTGTGTTAGGCATATCCACCTTCGTTTCATTATACCCTGCTCCAAGCACTACACAAAAACAAAACAAAATATCACATCAGCCCAAAAATACTCATGTAGTGAAATTATCTAGAATTGAACTGTATTTGGACTCACTACATTATGACTAATTGTAGAAACCTTCATACACGAATACTCATCATGTTGACAAGTCCAAAAAATATTCCATATAACAGTTTATCATCCCTTCAATAAGTCTGTATGTTAACTAAAATTAACCATTGATCATTACCTAATCTCCTGCATTGATTTGCTACATATATTTTTTATGTTTATTTCTATCCAAGTATTCCCAGTCACTCACTAAATAGGAATTAGTGGATGTTTTTCATGTTTGCACTTAGGTCAACTATTAATGAGTTTCTTTTGCATACTAAGACAAACCTTGGATGGAAACTAAAACTAATGACGAATCTATTATGCAACCAACAGGCAAAGAGGTTTGTGTGTGCAATTTATTTTAATATTACAAATTAAAAAAATGAAATAGATGCCACATATTAAAACTTAAAAACACTTAATAGAATAGGAGACAAAAATGATCGGATGATGTATGGAGATAGAATGTGGTATTGTTTTGATGAACATTATGGAGTTCCAGTATCATGCAATTGTTGCAAACCATTGACTAAGAGCTTTATACCAAATATCTCAAGAATTCAAATCCTCAACTTGGAATAAAGTTTCTCATCAACCAAGGATATAATATTTTAGCTACAAATAGATTTGTGACACCAAAATGAATGCATTCAACATATATCCAGGTTTTGTATATAAAACACAAGTTCAAGAATTAAATTTTAAACAACGTAACTTGTAACCTCACATTAGAATTTTGTATATAAAACAAAAATTCAAGAATTAAAGTTTAAACAATGTAACTTGTAACCTCACATTAGAATCTGGTAGTCTGCAGGTTTAACAAGAGTAATATATTATAGGTGTGCATTGATGGAATACCCTATGCACAAAGGTTTCTTCATATTTGTGTTTTTTCTGGAATTGTTAATATAATTAGATGCATGCATATATATTTGTAAATATCTCGTAATCTGTGACTGCCACTAAAATACCATATCCAAACAACAAATGTAAGCTAACCATTTCAATTCAATACCTTTTAAATATAAAGAAGCAGCATGTATGGCCTTTCCACATAAATGAATTCAATCTCCTATCTGAAAGGGCCATTCAAAATAGATAATTTCTCCCCTATTCAAACCATGAGTTTCCACTGCAAGATTTCTAATTTATTCAAATGATTTTTGCCTTGATTTATCATTCCACAGAGGACCTAACACTTGATATGACTTCTATAATTCATGTAAATTATTTAAGGCCATTAATTTCCAAATCAATCCACAGTATTAATGCAAACACATTTCAAATGTTTGGCATCATCATTGATGCTCCTCCTAAATGGAGAAAACAACAAAGTTCTTGTTTCAAGCACTTATTTTAGAGGATCCAACCTTCGGTATACTTTATCATAATAAATGATGAAAGTTGAAGAAAAAAATGACAAAAGGGAAAAGTATCCCTGGCATAATTAAAGAACTATCTAGGAACATGCATCAAAGCAAAATCATCTTACAAGTTTCTAAAGACATAAGATCTCTATCATTGAAAAACTACCTTCTGCAAGACAACATAAAAGGAACAAGCTAGCATTAGCAAAGGAAAAAATCTATGCCATCATACCATTATCAAGGTCTGTTGGATATTCCAGTTGTGCCACTATTAATACCATAGATTCCTAGTATCCCTGGCACAATTAAAGAACTCTCCAGGAACATGCATGACAACAAAAGCATCTTGCACGTTCCTGAAGACATAAGAGCTCTATCATTGAAACACTACCTTCTACAACTTGGAATTTCCAGTCTTGACAACATAAAAGGAACAAGCTAGCATCAGCAGAGAACAAAGCTGTGCCATCATACCATTATCAAGGTCTATTGCATCTGCCAGCTATGCCACTATAAATATATCCCATAGATTCCAATAATATTCTCTTTATATCATGATAAGCCTTCAAATATTGGTGAGTTAGGATTATAACAAAAACATAACATGCTGATGTGCTGCACAATGGTTGACTAATTCAATACCATGCAATTATATTATAACAAGAACCAAAATCAGCTCACCGTGAAAAACAAGAGTTCCCCATGGTGCCATGCCATTATTTCATAAAGAATCAAAATCCACTCACTGTGCAAAACAATAATTTCCCTTCATCTTCGTCATGCCCTTAAACATAACCACATATTTAAATACATGTTTTCCATCATATCTTCAAATTGACTGAGCAAATAAGCCAAAAACTTGTGCTTCTATTCCCAAGTTTTCATTAGTCAGTCTAATCTTTTAGTTACAAACAAAACATATTAGATAGAGCCAATGGAAAACCCCCTCTTGTCATTCTAACTCAGCTTCCCCCTAGTAGCAGTGTTACTCTTAGGATTTATGAGGCTTTTTAGCTATAGAATTCATTTCAATTCCTCAAGTTGGAACAAAGTTGATTCAACACCCAAATAAACACTTTTAGCTATATATTGATTTGTGACATCAAAATAAATGCATACAACATGATACCCAGGCTTTGTGTACCAATAAAAGTTCATGTATTAATCAAAGTGAACCACAATCTTAAATGGGAATATGGTGGAAGCAGATTCAACAAGAGCAATATAATATATGTGTGAATGGATAGAATATGCTATGCACATAGGTTTCTTAATATCTTGATCTTTTCTATAAGTGTTACAATACATAACTGACAATAACTGCATGCATACATATGTGTAAGGCTCTCATGAACTATGAATACCACTAAATTTTCACATTCAAACCACAAGCTAACCAATTCAAACATGCAAAGATAGTTTAAATATTTAGAAGCAGTATGTACAACTTTGCTACAAAAATAAATCAACCTTAATATTGACAATGAACAAGCTAAAAGGATCATTCAAAAATAAATAATTTCCATGTATTAAAACATGAGTTCCTAATGCAGGATATCTAATTTATTCACATGAGTTTCCTGCTGGATAAGCATGAAGCGCGGGATCTGATTCTAGAAATCAACTTTATGGTTCACACTCTTTTACTGAAGGCCATCAATTTTCAAATTAATCCATAATATTGATGCAAACGGATTTAAAATGTTTGGTATTATCATTAATGCTACTCCTAAATGGAGAATAGAATAAAGTTTTATTTTTATGTAATATTAGACTTCTGCAAACACTTACTTAAGAGGTCTTAACTAACCTTCAGTTTACTTGATCATAATAAGTGGAGAAAGATGAAGAAAAAATGACAAAAGGGAAAGTATCCCTGGCACAATATGAAAACCTATCGAGACATGTGCATCAAAGAAAACACATCTTACAAGTTTTGGAAGACAGAAGAATTCTATCAAAGAAACACTACCTTCTACAACTTGGTATTTCAAGTCTTCAGAGCGTTAAAGGAGGATCTAGCATATGCAGAGAACAAATATGGGTTATCAAACCATTGTTGAAGGTCTGTGGCAACTTCTAGTTTCATCACTGATGATCTGCCCCATATATTCATGTAAGGTTTCTTTTATATCTTGATCATCCTTCAAATATTGGTGACTTACCTTATCGGGGACATATATAACTTGTTGATTTGATAGAAAAATATGACAAAATTAACACGATGCCATTCTTTCATTACAAGAATCATAATCATATAATTATGCAAAAAAAGATCTCAGTTCCATCAACATAAAGCCTTCAATCATTATCAAGTCTTTAAAAATGCATTTTTCTATCGGATATTCAAATTGACTGAGCAATAAGTCACCAAGACCTATGCTTCTATTCTCAAATTTGCATACAAGTCAGTCTAATTTTACTGTTGAAAATAAGCCAACCAGATTATATACAAGCTAGCATTAGCAGAGGACAAATCTATGCCATCATACCATTATCAAGGTCTGTTGCATCTTCCAGCTATGCCACTATAAATCTATCCCATAGATTCCTAGTATCCCTGGCACAATTAAAAAACTATCCAGGAACATGCATCACAACAAAAGAATCTTACACATTTCTAAAAACATAAGAGCTCTATCATTGAAACACTACCTTCTGCAACTTGGAATTTCCAGTCTTGACAACACAAAAGGAACAAGCTAGCATCAGCAAAGAACAAAGCTGTGCCATCATACCATTATCAAGGTCTATTGCATTTTCCAGTCGTGCCACTATAAATATATCCCATAGATTCCAGTAAGGTTTCCTTTATACCCTGATCAGCCTTCAAATATTGGTGAGTTACCTTATAACAAAAACATAACATGTTGATCTATTGGACAATGGTCGACTAATTCAATACCATGCAATTATATTATAAAAAGAACCAAAATCAGCTCACTGTGAACAATAAGAGTTCCCCTCTATCATCATGATGCCATGCCATTATTTCATAAAGAATCAAAATCTGCTCACTGTGCAAAACAAGAGTTTCCCTTCATCGTCGTCATGCCCTTAAACATAACCACATTTTTAAATACAAGTTTTCCATCATATCTTCAAATTGCCTGATCAAATAAGCTAAAAACTTTTTCTTCTATTCCCAAATTTGTCCCTTCAGAACAAATGACCAGAAATTGGGGTTTGATATGATAGGCATTTATCAGGCAACATCCATGTTCCATAATTTCTGGCTAAATTTCCTAACAAATCAGGATGCTATGCTGAGCTCCTTAAGGGAAGAGAATTGATTAGAGTAGATATTGGCCTAATTGGGTGTGCATGAAGGGATAAGCCCTCGGCAAATAGCAATTAAAATGGCAATAGTGTTAAATCCCAGCATAATCTTACACTTTCAGCCAATAGAAGAACACACGCATACAGATACAAAATTTCAAATTGTTTGATGGGGTGAAGCACTAAGAAAGCCAACTAGATTTGAATAGTGTAAATAAAGAGGAGAGTACCACTCAAAAGATTTCATGGGTTCAATGAGATTGACAAGGTTAGCGAATCCTTTTATGATATCTGTAATCCTTCCTAGTGTGATATCCTATTTGAATTTAGCGAGGAAGGAGAGGTGCTTTCACATCTCCAATTTGCAGATGATAACCTTCTCATAGGATCATCCACCTCCAAATAAGCTTCTGCTTGAAAGCAATTCCTTTACACTTTCCTCCTCATCTCAGGAGGACTGAGAAATGCTGTCAAATCCCATCTTTCAATCTTCAATACCAAGCCTGCCATTCAAGCTCACATCTGCATAATTCTTGGCTTCCAAAGGGGTGCCTTTCCATACAAATACCTGGGCCTACCTCTCCTAGACTCAGTCCTAATACATTCATCTTGGGAATACCTTCTGCATAAAATGGAGCAATGGCTGGGCAACAACATAACCAGACTCATTCACAATCTTTCCCTCACCTCTGGAAGGTCATCTGCATTTGGACTCTTTCCCTCCACCTCTGGAAGGTCATATCGAGCTAGATCAAAGAATAAACCTCTCATGTTCGTTCACAATAAACAAGTGTACACTCTCCACTTGCACATTCACCTAGCTTCATAAAATACCCTTTGTACTTTATTCGCTTCTTTCCCAGTGGAATCCTAGTCGTGTTTGAAAAATCAAGCTCTATTGCAGCAAAAATAGCATTATCAAAACCACAATAAACCTTGAATATTGAATAGACTATTGAGTGAGACTTGTGGGAATCCAATAGAGACAAAATGGTAAGTAGGGAAACATTATCTTGGTGGAGAATATAAACAAGTCACAAACCCCAATCATCACGGTTCGGCCATTGGGATCTATTGCAAAATATTTCCCTGGCATTTTTCTCCTGCACCCTGACTTGCCGAATGCCCCCTGATGAACATGTTTTCCTCTTCGTTGTATTCAAGTATGAGATCCATCGAGAACTAGAACTTGTCACAATGTAACCTTCTGCAACCCCATTAGCTTGAATTGCACCAGAAAATGGATGGCTTCGGTGTTTTCTCTGCAAGCGGCTAGAGGAGATACATTTCTTAAATAAATTCAATGAAACAGACAATTTGAGAGAGACTAATAAAGAACATATATGCTGGTATTAAAATTACCTCTGGAATAAGATGAATGGTTTTGAACATAAGTTATTTTCTATGGTGAGAAATCGGGATAGTAAAACTTGTCTCATCCAAAATGGATTCGACAATTGCTACTCAAAACTTCTCCTTCGCTCTTTGTGAAACAATTTTTGGGCATTTGAGAGATCGCATCTAGTACACATTTTGAGCAATTGACAGAAGGAAACTCTAAGCACTACATGATGCCATAGATTATATGATTAGATGGATCGCCCTCTATTTTTCCAAAGGTGAAACCCCTACTGCTGGGAACTGAAGCCTTCACTGCTAGTTTCTACATAAGGTCATTAATGGAGCTCCTATAGGCTTCTGGATTCGACGCAACAACGTTGTCATAGATAAATCCCACGTATTTTTCAGAAGTGATACCAAGAATGAATCTAGTGTTCTGGTATCGAAGAAAGCACTGGTCAGACCATACGATGGCCCCTATTGTTGCAGGGCATGTTTCCCCAATTTCTATCCCCGCATTTTGTGAGCAGTTTCAACACTTTGAGGGGCTGGTATGGCCTCTGCACTGTAAGAGCCCAAACACCATGTTGTGAATTCTTCCATATTGAAAGGTATCGAACCCCATATCATATGCATTGTTGCCTAGATAGTAGAGAACCCTCTTCAAATTTCCCTCGAATTCACTGCATGTTGAGAATTTTTTCCCGTCGTAGTCCTGGTCAAGAGCGACAAACACTGACAAACCAAGAAACTTCAACAAAGAAGAGCGTGATAGCAAGATAAAACATGGTTATTTTGTATTTCCATAATTTTTTATATACACGCGGCACATTTTTATTGCATATAGAGACGACGATGCTACAATGCTCCCAAACCCAACTTCTCAGAGAAAAATGCCTTAGGGCGTAATTATCGATAAATGAAATGAGTATGTTTCATTTAAGATGAAAACCTTCACAAGTTACCAGGTCATAGCTAGCCCTTTTCAGTAGGGTATACTCACTGGAGATTCATAATGATGAAGAACAGTTTTGAAAAAAATGGGATTTTGCTTTTACGCAAAAATAACAATACTTTTTTTTGAATCTCAAAAGATATTAAAAAGAAAAAATTAAACACTTTGGAAATTTTGCACTATAAAAATTTAAACATATTGTAAACTTATTTTGTGCTATTATTCAGAGCACCGCTTAAGGTTTAGATAAAAAGATGTAAAAAATTAGCAATTTCCAGCTATTTATTGCAGTTATAAATCCAACCTTACGAGTTAGTCCACATTATATTCTCAGAGGTTAGATAAATGAATACTCCAACAATATTTATTGGTTAAGAGTGTTAAGAGAAATGTTTTTAATGTAATGTCCCAAAAAATTGAAAAAAAATAAATAAATTATAGGCTAGTAAAAACTACTCAGAGGGAACATTATTTACTTATAGAAATCGTACACTTTATGTACCTCCGCTTAGTCGTAAGCTATTCTTACGTTATGTCGTTTACATTTCAGTCGTTATTTCTATTGGATTTTACTTACTATGTTGTACCTCTGTTTACTACTTAGTATTATGTTTACACTTTTGTCGCTTATATGTCATCACTGGATTCATGTGCTTCGTTTGTTTTGCATTGTCGCACTTGTTAAACATGGAGTCCTAACTTAACTTTGTTTGAGGAAACAAAGTGGGCAGAGTGGCAGGACTTGTTCTCCCATGACGGTTTGAGAGGTAAAGTATTACTTTGTTATGCACGCTTAGTTCAATTGAACCAAGACACCTCTTTTATTTACTTCCAGGTTTGTCCCGCGACACAAGGATTAGTAGGGAGATGGAATCGTTTCAGCCTTTATTTTTCACTTACTGTTCATCATTATGCTTTATTACTATTTCAGATTTGGTAGTAAGGTAATCTTAAATTTGTTAATTATCTAGCCTAGATAATTAACTAGGTGATACTTTATACAATCTATTCTATTGCACTTGATGCCTATTTTATTACAGTTATTAACGTATTTATTGTTTTAAAGGCAGGGCATAACTTGATTACTTGTTCAGACCTTTGTCTTATTATAGTGAGAGATATTACCATGGCATACATCGATACTTCATATGCCATGGTTCTTAAGCATTGATACTTTGATACTAAGGGGTTAAGACCCTAAGCTCTAAAACTATGGCTTAAACATTACCTATATACTTAAGCTTGGGTTCTTGACTTGGACTAGCGCATACCTATGTATGAAAGAGACTTTGCAATATGGCATACCATGTAATAGTATACGATCTCTATTAATGTTTTAGGGTGGAAAAAATATAACATATGGTATAAACCATATGATAGTAGGGTCTAAGCTTTCATATATGAGGTGGTCATACATTGTATGCAGCAAAACTTAAAATATGGAGAGTGCATTTTTGTATGGCTTTAATGGTTTCTAGCTGGTGCATTGAATGCATTTGGAGAAGTGTGACAGCCTTCCCTTAGGCTTGGCTCACGATAGTTGTGCATTTTGTTTGTCATTTGGGGTTTTCGCATTTCAGCTCTATGCATGGGGAAGACCATGGAGGTGACCTCCAGACTGTGAGGTATGACTCATTGGTTTTATATGCCTGTACATTCTTTGGTTTAATGTTTCTGAGCATGGCCATACTTCTCATCCCCATTTTTTGATTTTATTTTGCAGTTGCCAAAAGTGAATGAGGAGTAGCGTGGCTTTAACTTCTGTGGGCTCCAAACATTTGCAATCATGGGAACGGTAAGCTTGTGAGCAATTTTTTACTTGCTACCTTTCAGCCCTCTTGGGAAGACTACGCATAGATTATTGGTTGGTTGGGGTTTTACGCTGTGGGTTTCGATGTGGGGTTTTCAAGACTTGTCTTCAGGAATATGATTACAGAATTGGATTTTATCAATGTCTTAATGGCTTCAGCCGAGGAGTGAAGTTGCACTCCCTCTAGTTGTGTGTATAAATTCCTGGGTTTGTAGTGATTACATGGTTTGGGCCTTTGAGCCATGGGCTACACCATTGCTTGCAATGGTGCCATAGGCCATTGGCATGCCTGTAAGACTTTGTTTTGGATTTGAAAACGACTGGGTGGAGACTCTGCGATTTTACCCTCTTGTGTATGATGTTTTTACTCTCTGTATTTAATAAAGGACTTATGTCGTTTTTGGCATAGTGTGTTCATGAATGTATGTGATATGTTATGGTTTAATAGTTTGGTTTGGACATAGGAATTCATATTTGTTTGGGGTTTGTGTGTTATGCATATTTTAATGGCTACAATGAGAACATCATGTGTGGTTGAGAGGCCAAGCCGTGAATGGCTTGAACCTACCCCATTGTGGATGCGATAGCTGTGTGATATCGTTTCATTACTGTAGATAATTTTAATGAGTAGTGTAGGGTTGATTCGTTAGCAGAGTAATTAGTTCTAAGATTCACTGTGTAATTTAATTTGGCATGGCCATAAATTATGCGAGTGTTGTGCATTCGTTGGTTTCGTGGAGGACAGGGTTTAAAGACCCTCGATGTCATTTGTTGTGTTTATCTTGTAATTGGACTATGTGTATCTATATTAAAACTTGGCTGAGGTCGTGATTGGTTTAGGGTCTTTGGACCTCAAGGCTAACGTTTTCATTTGTTATTTATATTACATTGCATTTGGATGTATTTTAATAACCACAACTCGCATACGATTTGATGTATAGTGTGGCCTGTGTAAGAATGGTTATAGGATTTGGTTGTTGTTTAGTACATACAATACTTATGGGTTGTTACTATGGCTTTTCCTTGGGTCTGGACATCCATGGGAATCGATGTCGTGAGCTCTGTTGGAAAGTAGGGTTTCAATGTAATGTAATGAATGGTATTTTAATAAATAAAAACAAACTAGGCTTGCATGTGCATGGGATTCGATTCATGTTCCTGTTTGCAATACATGGATTTTTAATATGATTTTGATGTTATTTTAATATGATATGATTACTCTATAAGATTTATTATATTAATTTGTTTATGGTAATGTTTTATGAGTTATGTAATTTTGTTTATGGTTATGTATAGATGGAAAATGGATAAAACTGTGGATTCTTTTGTATGAATTATGAACAAAGATTTGTAAAGAACCACATGGATGGTCACAATACTTACTTCGTTTATTTAGTTCTGACACTGATAATTTAAATGCAAAGTTTCGATACTAGTATATTCTTATTATGGAAAACCTTGAAAGGTCTTAGATGATTTATTTAATTAAATTTATAGATAGTTTTCATAAATGTTTATACCTCGGATGGCCTTATNTCTTGCTCTTAGGATTAAATATACTATAATCTCAACCAGTCTCTACTGACAAATGTAATATGTCAGTAGAGTTATAAAGAATAGGTGAGCAATAAATAGCAGTTACGGATTTACCTAGTTTATGGTAATATTTTCTGAATAATGAATGAATACATAAACAAACTTTAGAGATGCAATCCTATCTATATACAGCTGATGATGACATTTACAACCCAATGGAGTAGTGAAGAAAATACAAACCCTAGCAGAGTCTGTCCAGAAAATCAAATACATAGGGTTAGTAGATACATTGGAAACATACATCTAACATATCCATCATTTAATCTAGAAGATAGCATCTACAATCTAAGGTTAGATTTCAAGAAATGTAACCCTAAAAGATATGGACATAACCCTCATTTCTAGGGTTAATATATATATATATATATATATATATATATATAGCGCATTTATATAAAGCAACCAACATTTACCCTGGAAACGAACTTGACATACTAAGAACTCATACCTGTAATTTTTCTTTTTGAACCTCCTTTAATGGATGAACCTGCACACTTTTTAAATAACCAGCATTAAAAATTTAAGACATATATGACCTCTAATTTTGATGACCATGTCACTTGGGAACTACCACGTTCCTCCCAACCATGACCCAAAACCATTCCTAGTTCTAATCCGGACCCCTCGAGCTAGACTCCAACATGCAAGTAGCTTAGAGCTCCTAAGGTATGGTTTCCTAACTAGTATTCAGTTCTGAATCAATCCTATTTTCCTTGGAGGAGAAATTTCTCCAGGAAAACACTTGAGAGCAAAACATGCAGAATAATAATTCTCCCAAGATAAAAATCAGAACCCCCAAACCTTTTCTTCGCTTGAGTCTTATAGATAGACTTTTCAGTCAAAGGGAAAATTAAATCAAGAAATCCTTGATTTCTTGATTTAATGCTTTTTAATTACCGGGGTAATTTTCAATACTTAACTTAGGAACATTTAACTAGTTCCTAGTTAAAATTTCATGGGTATTATACTATTTATTAATCCTTTAATAATAAATAATAATTGATGGAGATTATATTCTTTCTTTTATTTAATTATATATTTAATCATAATTAATTCTTTATACATACTATGTATAAAATACATAGTATCATAACACTTGTTAACAATGTCTTTGGGCATCATGTACCCTGATCCCTAGACTTAATGACACTTCTTCATTAAGTTCAAGTAGATAGATGGTTTAGGTCTACTAAGCTAGGAAAATCTAAACATCCTTGCATGTTGGATTTCCCTCGTATAACGTGGTAGCTCTTCAGTACTTTGATGAGAATACAGAAATTCGAATTTTCATTTAATCATTTATAAATAAGTATGATGAGATCAATATTTTTCTTTAGTCGTTTTCACTCGGAAGTTATTAAATTATTTTCAGTAATCCCTAGCGCTTACTAGAGCCCATACTCAATGCCTATAGTAGGGAGTTGCAAACATAGTGCAATTCCAGAGCTTTCGCTCAACACTAAAATGCTAGGATGCACTTGTATGATACACCTATGGATACACTAAAATGCTAGGATGCACTTGTACGATACACCTAGGGATACAATGGCCAAGGATCCGATGCTCCAAAGATTATTCTCAACATCAACATAGAAGGCTCCAGGGCTTATGCCCAACACATCCAATTATCTTTTCATGTGTTCTAGAGCTTCTCGTTCAACACAACAGTAAGTACTCATGTGCTCCAAGGATTTTTACTCAACACAATTCATCAATCAATCAAGTGTTCCAGAGCTCCTCACTCAACACAAAACATCTTGTCAATCATGTGCTTCAGGGTCCACGCCCAACATAAATAATCATATACATATATCATCAATAATTGCTTACGCCCAATATATAAAACAAATAACCATGTTCATGTGTATTGGGGTCTTCGACCCAATAAAAAAGAAAACATCAAGATAATCATCATAATCAATAAGCACATGCCTATAAGTGTTAGGTCTGAAATTCGGTTACATCCCTCCCCGCTTAGAAAAACACCGTCCTTGGTGTTCTAGGGAATCGAAACGATATCATGAAACAAGGCGGGGTAATCCTTTCTCATGGTGGCCTCATTCTTCCAGGTAGTTTCATCAGCCTCAAAGTGCTTCCACTGCACTTTCAATTGGACCACCATGCGCTTCCAATGCTGCACTTCTCTTTTGTCCAATATATGAGTAGGCTCAGGGGAAAACTCCCCATCAGGTTCCACCTATAATAGGGACCAATCAACAACATGTTTAGTATCATAAACATATTTCTTTAACAAATATGCATGGAAAACATTTTGGACTTGTACATGTGCGGAAAA
Source organism: Pseudotsuga menziesii (assembly GCA_001517045.1). Classification (NCBI taxonomy): domain Eukaryota; kingdom Viridiplantae; phylum Streptophyta; class Pinopsida; order Pinales; family Pinaceae; genus Pseudotsuga; species Pseudotsuga menziesii. The sequence continues at coordinate 130,250 of LPNX010170239.1, forward strand.
TGCTAGTTCATAAGACACTCGCCCTTTCTTGGCTAGTATTTCAAAAGGTCTGCAAAATCTAGGTGCTAACTTACCGCACCTACCCAAGCTCAACGATCTTTGTTTGGATTTTACTTTCAAGTAAACATGATCTCCTATTTGAAAGTCTTTATCCTTTCTTTTTCGATTCGCATCACTTTTCTGGAGGTCTTGTGCTTCCTTAAGGTTCACCTGGACCTTGGTAACCAAATGTTCCAAGTCCATCAACAAATCATACCCTAACATGCGTCGATCCACCAGGATATCCCAAGTAACCAGTGTCCTACATTTCCATCCATAGAGTACCTCAAAGGGACTCATCTTAGCGGAAGCCTGATAACCATTATTATACGCAAACTCTGCGAGATGCAGGTAATCCTCCCACTTCGTGAGATTGTTCATGACATACATTCGAAGCGTGTCCTCAACAACTTGGTTTACTCTTTCAGTCTTCCCATCTGTCTGCGGGTGATATGCAGTACTGAAGTTCAAGCACATCTCCAATTCGAAGACTAAAGATCTCCAAAAGTTTCATGTGAACTTAGCATCTCGATCCGAGATAATTACCTTGGGTATCCCATGTAATCTAAATATTACTTTCAAAAAAATATTAGCAATGTTCACGGCCTTGTAGGTCGACTTTACAGGAATGAAGTGTGTTGCCTTTGACAGCTTGTCGATGACCACAAAAATAGAATCATTTTTCTTCTTACTTTTAAGTAAAATGATGATAAATTCCATACTAATAACCTCCCACTTCCATTTTCGAATGCGAAACGGCTGCAACAATCCCGCACGATGCTGATGCTCAGCCTTGACTAGCTAGCACTAATGACATTTCGCAATAAACATTGCAATCCTGACCTTTAATTTAGGCCAGAAAAAATGTCTCTTGACAGCGAATATAATCTTTTGATATCCCAAGTGCCCCGAGTAGGTTTCTCGATGAAATTCTGTGAGGATGTTGAACCAAAGTTCCTCTCCTTTTGAAACATACAAGCAATCCTTGGACCATAGCATTCCAAATTTATCGACCTTGTATTCTTTTTGTTGTTGAAACAACCTATCCTCCTGAACTTTATTGAGGATCTCTACATAGAAGAGGTCAACTATGTTTCCTGCTCTAATATTCTCATGCAAATTTGCATCGGTTTGACTCAAAGTCACCTCATAAATCATGTGAGTTCATTGGCTTAAAGCATAGGCAAACTTATTCTCCTTTCCCTTAATGTGCTTAAGATCGAAATGGTACTCGCTTAGGAAAGAGAACCATCTGGATTGCCTCACATTTAGATCTAGTTGATCAAATAAATACTTCAAACTCATATTGTATGTCTTCAGAAGGAAATTCCTTCCCATGAGGTAGTGCCTCCACATCCTGAAAGCATGGATGATGGCTACTATCTCAAGATAATGCATAGGGTAATTTTTCTCATGTTCTTTCAACTTCTGTGATTTGTAATAGATTGTGTGATCATTTTGCAAGAGGACTCCTCCAAGTCCTTCCTTGCTTGCATCCATGCAAACAACGAAACCCCCATTGGGATCTGCAATCTGCAACATTGGTGTGGTCATCAAAAGCTACTTAAGCTTTTGAAATCTTTCTTCGCACTTGTTCGTCCATATGAACTTATTTGCTTTCTTCTACAAAGCGGTCATGGGGCAAGCGATTATCAAGAATTTCTCAATGAAATTCTAATAATATCTGGCTAATCCCAAGAATGACCTAATGTCAATGACACTAGTAGGGTCAGGCCAATCCTCTATGGCTTTAATATTTTTCAAGCCCACAACTATCCCTGTCTTAGAGATAATGTGACCTAGATACTATATCTGCAGTTTGTAAAAATCACATTTACTAAACTTAGCATAAAACTGGTGTTCTATTAACACTTGTAGTACTACACGAAGGTGTTCTTCGTGTTCCTCTTTATTCTTGGAATAAACCAGGATGTCATCAATAAAGACTAGGAAAAAATTATCCACATAGCTACTAAATATGTTGTTTATCATACACATAAAGTTGGCAAGAGAATTGGTCAACCTGAATGGAATCACTTCAAACTCGTAGTGCCCGTACCTTCTAAGAAAGGCAGTTTTGTAAATATATTCATCATGAATTTGTACCTATTGGTATCCAAATCGCACGTTAGTTTTTGAAAAGATTATGGTTCCTCCTACTTGATCGAATAATTCGTCGATATGGGGGAGTGGGTAACGGTTCTTTATAGTCATTTTGTTCAAGTGATGGTAATCGATGCACATTCACATTGTACTGTCTTTATTCTTTACAAACGATATCAGTGCTCCCCAAGGGGACACACTGGTTTGGATATACCCTTTCTCTATCAACTGTTGCAACTGCAGTTTGAGTTCCACCAACTGAGTGCACTCATGCGGTAAGGGGATTTGGAGGCAAGAACTAATCCTAGGGTGATTTCAATGGAGAAGTCTAGGTCTCGTTTCAGAGGTAATACGGGGATTTCCTCAAGGAACACATCCTTGCATTCTTTGAGAACAGGGAAGTCTTTTATGAGTTGTTCCCTACCATAATCTATGTCTCGGATGTTTACTGCAAACAACATCTAGCCTTTCCTAGCGCATTTCTTTGCTTGTAAGGTAGATATTTGTCTTACAGAAACTTTCTTTGGAATTCCCTGAACCTTCACTTGGTTCCTTAGGCTATCAGTACACAAGATAGACTTATGCAAACAATCGAGCATGACGTGGTGTTGTTCCAACCAATCCATGCCGATAAGTACATCATACGATCCTACAGGTACGATGTTCATGATTAATTTCGTAAGAAAACCATTCAAGTTTACCTCACATTCTTTAAAATTCTCTGAAACATTTTGTTTCGTACCTGTGGCTAACTGAACCAGCCAAGGTTTATCATGCTTTACTTTGTCTAGTTTGCATATATCAATAATTTTAGGTGAAACATAGCTCCATCAACCACCAGGATGAATAAGTATTGAAATAGAAGTGTTCAAGATCTTACCTTCCATATCGACCATCGTAGCTTGATGATCTTCCTGTCGGCCATCCAATGTTGCATAGATCCGGGATGTGTCAACTATGTCCTCAACAGTTCGTTCTTATTGTAAGTTGTGCAAGACCCCACCAGTCTTGTTCTTACAATCGCAGGCATAATGAGGCCCACTATGCACTTGATCTGTAGAGATGTAGCATTGGCTCCACTTTCTACTTGTTTGTTAACATTAGCGACTGGTACATAAGCCTTTGTACCAGGTTTATTAAAGTTCATGTTCACTTGAAAGCTGTTATTCTGTTTTCTATATGGTTGTGGATTGGACCCAGGTTTGTGGTTATCAAAGAAGTTCTTAGACTTATCTCGGTTTCGGTTCAGGTTATCCTGCCTTAGCTATCCATGCTCATGGTATCCAAAGTCTTAGGCATATCAAATTCAATCCTATCCCAGAAACTTGGAGGAAGACATCCTAGGAATTGCTAGATCTTTACCTTTTCTTCCTTGATGTTGGTACATAATGAAAAAGATATAGAAATGTGTCAATAAATGCATCCATAGTCATGGATCTCATGCGTAGTTCATGAAACTCTTTCACTTTTCAGTTAAAGAATCTTTCTAGCATATATTTTTCTTGGAAATTTTTTTAGAAAATATCTGAGCATATTTCTTGTAGCTCTTCTTTCTTGGTGTGTCTTAAATCTCTCCACCATCTTGTTTCATTTCCATTCAAGTTATAGATGGAAATCTGAGCCTTCATCTCACTTGAATAGCTATGAACCTGAAAGTACTTACTCATTCCCAGCAGCCACTCCTAAACCTTTTCCCTTGTGTTTTCATTACCTTCATAGGTCCCAGCTCTTATTTTTCTAAACTCCCCCTGAAGACTGTCATTACACTTTTTCTTCTTTCTCCATGGAGAAAGTGAGTCACCACTAGAAGGATTGTGATGATCTTCTTTAGTTGCTTCAAGGGTACATTCTTTTTCCTCTATTCTTGGGCTACTGGCCAATTTTAGGTAAGGTTCTCTTTTGGAACTGTTTATGGATGGAATAGGTTTACCTTGTGGGCTTCCTCCCATCATATTTCTTAGTAAGGATTCATTTATAGCTTGTTGTTCCTTCCTTTCATTTAGGTTGTCTTCTCTAAAACTTTTCAATTCAACTTGAAGACTATGTAAAGTTTTCAAAACGTCGGAGTTTAACTCTACCACCAGCTCTGCTTCTGGAGTGGGGGTGGTCATGTTTCATTGATAACTGTTTTCTTCCTAAGTATTCCTAAACTGATCAGTACTGTAAAAAATTCCTGTGAACACAAAAAAATTTAAATGGCAGAAAACATTTTGTTAGTAACATATTTAATTAACATACTTTATTTTTTTTCCTACGTGAATGCTTGGTGCGCCCATAGGTCTCTTAGTATTGAAACTGGGCTGTGATACCACTTGTAATGTCCCCAAAAATTGAAAAAAAATAGGCTAGTAAAAACTACTTAGATGGATCAACATTATTTACTTACGGAACTCTATCATACACTTTATGTACCTCTGTTTATTCGTAAGTTGTTCTTACGTTCTGTCATTTACATTTCATTCATTATTTCTATTGTATTTTAATTATGATGTTGTACTGCTATTTACTACTTAGTATTATGTTTACACTTTTGTTGCTTATATGTCGTCACTGGATTTATGTGCTTCATCTATTCTGCATTGTCGCACTTGTTAAATATGGAGTCCTAACTTAACTTTGTTTGTGGAAACAAAGTGGGTGGAGTGGCAGGACTTGTTCTCCCATGACAGTTGGAGAGGTAAAGTATTATGTTGTTACACAATCTTACTTAGTTCAATCAAACTAAGTCACCTCTTTTATTTACTTCTTGGTTTATCTTGTGACACAAGGCTTAGTAGGGAGCTGGAATCGTTTCAGGATTTATTTTTTACTTACTGTTCATCATTACGCTTTATTACTATTCCAAATTTGGTAGTAGGGTAATCTTAAATTGGTTAATTATCTAGCCTAGATAATTAACTAGGTGATACTTTATATAATCTATTCTATTGCACTTGATGTCTATTTTATTACAGTTATTAATGTATTTCTTGTTTTAATGGCAGGTCATAACTTGGTTACTTGTTCAGACCTTGCTATTATTATAGTTAGAGATGTTACCATGGCATACTTCCTATGCCATGGTTATTAAGCATTGATACTTTGATACTAATGGGTTAAGACACTAAGCTCTAAACCTATGGCTTAAACATTACCTATATACTTAATCTTGGGTTCTTGACTTGGACTAGCACATACCTATGTATGAAAGAGACTTTGCAATATGGCATACCATGTAATAGTATATGATCTATATTAAGGTTTTGGGGTGGTGAAACTATAACATATGGTATAAACCATATGATAGTAGGGTTTAAGCTTTCATGTGGGAGGTAGTCATACATTGTAATGTAGCGAAACATAAACTATGGAAAGTGGGTTTTTGTACGGATTTAATGGTTTCCAGTTGGTGCATTCAATGCATTTGGAGAAGTGTGATATCCTTCCCATAGGATTGGCTCATGATGGTTGTTCATTGTGTTAGTCATTTGGGGTTTTTGCAATTCGTCTCTACGCAGGGGGAAGACCATGGAGACGACCTCCAAAATGTGAGGTATGACTTATTGGGTTTATATACCTGTACATTAGTTGGTTTAATGTTTATGAGTGTGGCCATACTTCTCATCCCCATTTTCGATTGTGTTTTGTAGTTGTCGAAAGGGAATGAGGAGCAACGTGGATTTAACTTCTGTGGGCTCCAAACATTTTCAATCATGGGAATGGTAAGCTTGTGAGCAACTTTTTACTTGTTACCTTTCGACCCTCTTAGGAAGAGTGCACATAGATTATATCTTGGTTGGGGCTTTATGCTATGGGTTCCAATGTGTGGTTTTTAATATTTTCCTTTGGGCATATGATTACAGACTTGGATTTTATCAATGTCTGAATGGCTTCGGCCATGGAGTGAAGTCGCACTCCCTCTGCTTCTGTGTATAAATTCTTGGGTTTGTAGTGATTACATGGTTTGGGCCTTCGAGCCATGGGCTACACCATTGCTTGAAATGGTGCCATAGCCCATTGGCACGCCCGTAAGACTTTGTTTTGGTTGTGAAAATGACTGGGTGGAGACTCTACGATTTTACCTTGCTGTGTATGATGTTTATACTCTGCGTATTTAATAATGGACTTCTGTCGTTTTTGGCTTACTATGTTCATGAATGTACATGCTATGTTATGGTTTAATAGTTTGGTTTGGACATAGGCATTCGCCTTCGTTTGGGGTATGTGTGTTATGTAAATTTTAATGGTTGTAATGAGAACAATGTGGGTGCTTGAGAGGCCAAGACGTGAATGGCTTGATCCTACCCCATTGTGGCTGGGATAGCTCTGTGATATTGTTTCATTACTGTAGATAATTTTAATGAGTAGGGTAGGGGTGATTCGTTAGCAGAGTAATTAGTTCTAAGACTCACTGTGTAATTTAATTTGGCATGGTTGTAACTTATGTGAGTGCTGTGCATTTGTTGGTTTTGTGAAGGATAAGGTTTAAAGAGCCTCAATGGCATTTTTTGTATTTATCCTGTAATTGGTCTCTGTGTATCTATATTAAAACTTGGCCAAGGCCGTTATTGGTTTAGGGTCTTAGGACCTCGACGCTAACGTTTGCATTTGTTATTTATATTACATTATATTTGGATGTATTTTAATAACCACAACCTGCATACGATTTGATGTATAGCGTGGCCTTTGTAAGAATGGTTATAGGATTTGGTTGTTTTTTAGTACATACAATACTTATGGGTTGTTAATATGGCTTTGCCTTGGGTCTGGACATCCATCAGAATCGATGTCGCGATCTCTATTGGAAAGCAGGTTTTAATGTAATGTAATGAATGGTATTTTAATAACTAAAACAAATTGGGATTGCATGCCCACAGGATTCGATTCCTGTTCCTGTTTGCAATACATGGATTTATAATATGATTTTGATGTTATTTTAATATGATATGATTATTGTATAAGATGTATTATTTTAATTTGGTTATGGTAATGTTTGACGAGTTATGTAATTTTTTTTATGGTTATGTATAGATGGAAAATGGATAAAACTGTCGATTCTTTTGTATGAATTATGAACAAAGATTTGTAAAGGACTACATGGATGGTCACGATGCTTCTTTTGTTTATTTAGTTCTGACACTAATAATTTAAATGCAAAGTTTCGATACTAGTATATTCTTATTATGGAAGACCTTGAAAGGTCGTAGATGAGTTATTTAATTTTGGAATTAAATGTATAGATAGTTTTCATTAATGTTTATACTTGTTGGCCTTATATATATATTTATTTATTTATCTATAAAGTAGTTATGTTTGTAAATAATATCTTAAGGTATTTATTTAGTATATTTATCTCTTTTAATCTTCTTATTATGGTTAAATCAAATAGAATATGAACATGTCTCTACTGACAAATGTAATATGTCAGCAGAGTTATAAAGAATAGGTGAGCAATAAATAACATGTATGGATTTACCTAGTTTACAGTAATAATTTTTGACAAAATTTAGAGATGCAATCCTAGCTATATACAGCCTATGATAACATTTACAACCCAAGGGAGTATTGAATAAAATACAAACCCTAGCAGAGTCTAGACAGAAAATCAAATACATAGGGTTAGTAGATACATTAGAAACATTCATCTAACATATCCATCATTTAATCTAGAAGATAGCATAGACAGTCTAGTGTTATATTTTAAGAAATGTAACCTTAAGAGATATGGACAGAACCCTCATTTCCAGGGTTAAAATATATATACATATAGCATTTATATAAAGCAGCCATCATTTACCCTAGAAATGAACTTGACATACTAAGAAGTCATACCTGCAATTTTTCTTTCTAAAGCTCCTTTAATGGCTGAACTTGCACACTTTTTAAATAATGAACATTAACAATTTAAGACAGATCTTGCCTCTGATTTTGATGACCAAATCACTTAGGAACTACCATGTTCCTCCCAACCATGACCCAGAACCTTTCCTGGTTCTAATCTTAATCCCCTCGAGATGGAGTTCAACATGCAAGTAGCTTAGAGCTCCGAAGTTAGGGTTTCTTAACTGGTATTCAGTTATGGATCAATCCACTTTTCCTTGTAGGAGAAAGTTCTCTAGGAAAACACTTGAGAGCAAAACAAGCAAAATAATAATTCTCCCAAGATAAAAATCAGAACCCCCAATCCTTTTCTTGGCTAGAGTCTTATAGATAGACTTTTCAGTCAAAGGGACAATTAAATCAAGAAATTTTTGATTTCTTGATTTAACCCTTTTTAATTATCGAGGTAATTTTCAATACTTAACTTAGGATCTTTTAACTAGTTCCTAGTTAAACTTTCATAGGTATTATGCTATTTATTAATCCTTTAATAATAAATAATTATTGATGGAGCTTCTCTTCTTTCTTTTATTTAATTATATACTTAATCATAATTAATTCTTTATACATAGTATTATAACACTTGTTAACAATGTCTTTGGGCATCTTGTACCATGATCCCTAGACTTAATGACACTTCTTCATTAAGGTCAAGTAGATAGATGGTTTAGGTCTACTAGGCTAGGAAACTCTAAACATCCTTGCATGTTGGATTTCCATCATATAACGTGGTATCTCTTCAGTACTTTGATGAGAATACCGAAATTCGAAATTTCATTCAATCACTTATAAATAAGTATGATCATATCAATATTTTTCTCGAGCCGTTTTCACTCAAAAGTTATTAAATTATTTTCAGTAACCCCTCACGCTTACCAGAGCCCATACTCAATGCCTATAGAAAGGAGTCACAAACATAGTGCAATTTCAGAGCTTTCGCTCAACACTAAAATGCTAGGATGTACTTGTACGATACACCTAGGGATACAATGGCCAAGGATTCGATGCTCCAGAGCTTATGCTCAGCATCAACATGGAAGGCTCCAGAGCTTGTGCCCAACACATCCAATTATCTTTTCATGTGTTTCAGAGCTTATTTCTCAACACAACGGTAAGTACTCATGTGCTCTAGAGCTTCTTGCTCAACACAATTCATCAATTACTCAAGTGTTCTAGAGCTCCTTGCTCAACACAAAACATATTGTAAATCATGTGCTTCAGGGTCCATGCCCAACACAAACAAGCATATAGATATATCATCAATAATGGGCTTACGCCCAATATATAAAACAAATCATCATGTTCATGTGCAGCGGGGCCTTCAACCCAATATAAAATAAAACACTAAGATAATCATCATAATCAATAGGAACATGCCTATAAGTGTTAGGTCCAAAATTCAGGATATTACAGTTACCCAAATATTCCAACATCTTCTTAGTTATAATTTGGGGAATTGAACCTGGAATCTAGCATTATAGGTTTTGGTGTAAGAACAAACCCTACATCAAACTTTTAACACTTAAGTTCTAATATTAGTTAGATCAAAATATAAAAATATTGACTAACATTTGAAACCAATCGCAAGATATAATTATCTAAAATAACAAGTATTCCACATTATACTCAACACCATTTCATGGCTCACGATCATTTGAGTCTTAATAAAAATGATCGCAAGGGTTAGGATGTCTATCATTTAGGGTTTGGGTGATGGAGGATGTATTGGTATATATTTTCGGAGGTGTGACCAAAGATCAAGGTAAACCATTCAGATTGAGGTGACACAAACAATGATGGATAATTACATTAATCTTAGAACAGAAAGAAAAAATTAACATTTTCACTTAATAAAAGTAATCTACATATAGAAAGAAAAGAGTTATGCGGAGAAATGTCAACAAACATTTTAGTAATGTATTGTTGGCAAGCAACACCCTCTGGAGCATTTTTTAACATAAATGATTTCAAATATGTCATTTGAAGTAATCTTTTGATTGACATTCAATATTACCACCTCGATCAACACTCATCTATAGATATTCTAGGAGTGCCCTCAGAATCTTTGATTCTGAAGGTACTCCCAATAGAAGCTTAATTGATTGATTGATCTATAGGGATTAACATCAGTCTATATCAAATTTGAATCTCTTGGTCTTAATTTCTCATTTCTTTTGATCATCTGGAAAATTATAATCCCGAAAGTTAGTAGCTCCTAATTTCACGCCATTTATCACTCATACATATTCGAGGTCAAATGAATTTATTATATCAATGATTTTTTACTATTAATCCAAGAAAGTTGTTACATGGTATGATAATTGTTTATGTTCAATTCATATAGGAGATATAACAAGCTTTTTTACTTCTAAAATATTTCTTTCATCATGTTAATCATAGGGATAAAAGTGTATTTAATATAATTTTCGTAAGTTTCACATTATTATACACTTATCCTTATTACGAATTTTGTATTTTCGAAGTGAGTCGGTATGAAAGTTTATCATAAGGGGCTAAGATGATTTTCAGAGTTTTGATATGGGTTTGGTTACATTATCAATTGTTTCTTTGTCATTATGGTATTGACCCTGATCCTAATTACATCAATTACATTTTTATTTAATAACCTTAGAGGAATTTTGGGGTCTAAAATGGGCCTCCTAAGGAAAATAATAAAATAATAGTTAAAATAATAAAATAATATTGATTAATTTTGGAGGAAGAAAGAAAAAAACTACATTTTGTGTTCGTATTTTTTACATATCTCTCTGTGTTTTTACTCAAATTTTGATCGGGAGAGCTCGTTGGATGCGGAATTTGATTCTGCATCCAACGAATACCCACACTGCATACTTTTGATGGACCCCGCTACCCCAAAAATAAGAAATACCTAAAAAACGTGATGATGATGTCATCATCACATTTTTTCCAGGTATTTCTTGTTTTTGGGGTAGCAAGGTCCATCAAAAGTATGCAGTGTGGGTACTCGTTGGATGCAGAATCAAATTCCGCATCCAACGAGCTCTCCCGATCGAAATTTGAGTAAAAACACAAT
>LPNX010170239.1:141398-151591 GCA_001517045.1 Pseudotsuga menziesii
TTGTGATATTTGATGATGAAGGATTAGGGCATTGTAACCATTCAACTATGTTTTGAAACGATGAGTTTTCTAGGCTATCACAATATTATGAATAATGTCAATCAATGTTGATGCTATGATTGAAATCAGGGTTTTGATATCCATGTAACCTAAAGATTTGCCATCTGTTGATTAGCCATCATGCAAATATCACACTTAAGCCATTGCCTGTTTGATTTTCCTGCGGATCATTATGGTGTGGTAAGACTTTTCCAAGTCCCATTAACCTGTCAAGTCGCAGGTATGATGACTTTTCAGGGAAATTCATAGTGCTTTGGTAAAATAGGGCAGTTTGGAGTGTTAATTGAAATGTGTGGACTCTGGATAAATCGACTATGTGTTTCAGTCTGTTTTTTCAAAACCCTGGAATTTTATGTAATCGCTACCATCCCTCCTGTGTCGAGATTTGAACTCATAGGCGACGAGTATTTGGACGCTTCCCCAGAATGTCACGAGGTAATAGTTAGGGTTGGATGGCTAGGGTTTTTTCACAAGTTCTGTGGGTTCAACTTGGAAACTTCCAAGGCGTTTGCAGCATCATTTGATGGGATTAAAGCCCAGGTTGGGGATATCGAATTGAGGCTGACAGAAGAGTTTGTTTCTCAGGCCATTGGTTTACCATAGATAGGGGAATGTTGGTCTAAGGGTAAGCATGTAAAAAATGATGACTGGAAGGAATTCCTCACCCCATCTCACCGGAAAACGAAGTATAAATCCGGTTTTCCTTCTCAACTGCTCATGAAGAAATATCGTTCTCTGCTCGAGCTGGTCATTAGGTACGTCAACTGTGAGGGTAGGCTTTCTCAAACCCAGTTCTATCACCTCCGACTATTAATTATTTTTAAGGGATGTCCTGTGAGTATGCCATACTATTTCTTGAATAGTGTGCACAAGATGGCCTGAACCTACCAAATTAACGTAGAGGATAAGGAGAGGAGTCTGTTTCATCATGAGTTGATTAAAATACTCATGTTATACCTACTAGGAGAATTAAGGGAAACTTGGGAATATTTCCTCATGCGTAATGGATTTGGTGGGAATGAAGAATGGCCTGGACGGAGGCCCAGAACTAGATGTAGGTGTATCAAAACTAAAGAAGCCAAGCCTGAGTTAGAAGAGTCTGGTTCTCGAGGTAATTTGGATGATGAAGTATCTAAACCTAATCGAACCCTAACTATCAGTGATGTTAAAGTCAAGTCTAAAACAAACCATAAAGTTCCTATTTGTAATTCTTAGCCTCGAGTAACGAAACCAACAATCACAATACCCTATCAAAATAAGAAGCTTCCTCATTCACAGGATAACAGTAGTCAGAAACCGGCTGAAGACCAAATTAGCTGAGTGTTGAGTAATTGGGTTATTCATAGGACTACTCGTAGTATGACAGCTGCCTTGTTTTCCTGAAGAGACCTGAGCATTGGGGATACCCTTGTTATTGAAGTAAGTGACTCTTCGGAACCTCATCCTAATCTAGTTCCCATTGGTCCAGCTTTCCTGGATCTGAAATATGTGTCTTTCTCCGAGGATAATGCTGCTAATATTTAGCAAGTAAATCATGAATGTGATCAAGAAATTGATCAAAAGCCCTACATTGTTGAGGAAGATAGAGGAGGGTCGAATGGAGAGTTAAAGGAGAAAATCGATCGAAACCCTTATGCTCGAGTCATCTCATCTCTAGAAACTGACTTAAAGGAGGCTCAGGTTATCAAGACATTTGCTATGGATGAAATCACAGGTCTAGAAACTGATTTAATCTCTTGGATTGAGAAGTGGAATTTGTTGAGGGAGAAGAAGCTGAAATATAAAGATCAAGTTAAAAAGATTCTGTTAAGAAATTGAAGGTTGAAGACACAGAATAAGATTGCCAAGATTAGGGCTTTTAGATTCAAAGCCAAGCTAGATGAGGCAAAAAGAAATGTGCCAATTTGACTGTCTATTGAATCAACTCTTAAAATCTGACATTTTGTTTTCTGCAATGAATTCCAATTTTTGTCTTATGTTTTAAATCTTCGATTATGCATGCAGATGATTTTGAATTAGCCTCCATAGGTTAGTAATATATTGATTTTGTCAGTTTTTGTTCTTGGTGCATAGTTTGGTTATTTAATGAGGATATCTGCAAAATTAAAATTCTGCAGACATCCTACTCATTTCTATATGGTTATCAGTTGCACTTTGCTAACAGATTCTGTTTAAAATTTACAGGTATTAATGAGTCGGTGAGATGAAGCTAGATGTAATGCTGTATTTGTGGTTTTGACTACATGGAGTTACTCATTGGAGGCTGCTTCAGGAGTGCAATTCATTGTTTTTCTGCTGCTTCTACACTCCTATTTTCTGAGCATTATGAGTGTGGATTATCGAATATAGTGTTGACACGTTTTGGGGAATATGACATTGGATTTATCCAGTAAGTTAACTATTTCTGGAGCGTTATTCCCTCCTGATGGTTACACAACGACATGCCTATGATCCTGGTCTTTTCTTTGACCTATATTCAGATAAAATCTATGTACTACCATAGAAATAAAAGAATTAGTTAATTAGTTGTTGTTTTCAGTTCCCTTTATAAACAAGTTTCAAACGGGAGTAAAGGGTTTGATTCCTAAGACTTATGGAAAATTGATAGTTCTACAGTTTTAAATTACAGTTTGTTGTGCTAGTGTTTTTTGAACTTTTTTTGAAGATTACTTGATGCTACAGAATAGTCAAGACCTTAGCTAAGTCTTCAAGTTGCTTTATACTGTGCTAATGACGGTTCTCCTTTGTTAAATTTCATTTTCATATATATATATATATATATATATCGTCATATTATATGTGAAATATTCTTTCATAGGATCTTGAAGGATTACATTGTCTTGAAACGTGAATGATTTGTTATTATGTTGAAAGTGAGTGAGTTTTTTCACATTTTCAATTGATTATGAAACTGTGTTACATGAGTTATTAACTGTGTAAGCTGACCTTGTTCTGTCTTCATGTTAGTATATGATTGTATCTGTTATGTTTCAAGACTATGTTAGATTTATTTGATAACATGTTTTATTTTCTGTTCAAATTATCTTGTAATGAGATATCATCTTATTGTGAGTTAATTTAGATTTAGTTATGTTAATTGTAGACTTTTCTAATAGTTTATAATTATAGATCACCTTATACATTAAGACCTGTTGTCAAATCAACAATTCCTGCTCTCAGCTGAGATAGTTAGCTTGCATTTAGGTCATTATAGGATAGAATTAGGAGCTACTATTTTCTGTACTTGATTTAAGATAGTCTTCAGCATTAGTTAGTCATTAGGTTGAATCTCTCTGATTTGTTAGAATATTTGGTTAAGTAAATAATTGCCACATATTCCTAGAGAGATTCTCTGTTTTGAGAGCATATTATATAGGCAGCAGGGCCTTGATCCTATGAGAGACAGTCACTCCAAACATATACAAGATTGCAGTAAGTCAAGTGTGTGGGTTGTCTTTCCATTGTTGGCCTAGGTTAGTATTCTCGGCCAACTTGTACTAACTTAATCAATACAACGTTCTTCTAATGCACAAGTTGATCATTTGAAGTTGATCTTTGGAATTTTCTTCCATAACAACAAGTTCTTCTAATGCACAAGTTGATAAAATAGAGGGTCAAGTTGATGATATTGTTGATTGAATGGATAATTTAAGTCTCATAGATAATGAAGAATATTCTCTTGAAGAAGAAACATATAGAATACTATATCAACCAATTTGTAGATCGACACAGATAAAGACATTTCCAAAAGGTATGATTATTTTGTCACATTATATTATTAATTGAACTTTTTTGTTTTTGATGAACGTACTTCTTTTCAAGAATTAGTAACTAGTGATACATGGATAAGTGCAATGCAAAGAATTTTTTATGCTTTTGTAAAAAATGGATCTTGGAGGTTGGTGGACCCTACAATTGGAATCAAACATATTTCATGCAAGTGGATGTATAAAAATAAGTATAAAGCTGATGGCTCACTTGAAAAACAAAGTTATACTTGTAGCAAAGGGATATGCATAGAAAGAAGGTGTTCATTACATATAAATGATTGCTCCTACAACAAAATGGGACACCTGTTGAACTGTATTTTCTTTAGCAAAACAAAAATGATGGAAAGTACATCATATGGATGTTAAGACCTCCTTCTTCAATGGAGACTTGAAAGAAGATGTCTATATGACTCAGAGTGAAGGTTTTGCTATGAAAGGTCAAGAACATAAGGTATGTAAATGAATGAAATCTTTGTATGGTTTGAAGGAAGCACCCGGAGGATGGTATGAAAAGTTAATTGAACATATTCTCAAGTTGAATTATAATCATTTCAATCTAAATGATGCAATTTTATTCGTGAATAAAGTTGGAAGAACAATTGTATATCTAGTTATCTATGTGGATGATTAGTTTATCAAATGAAATAATGATGATTATATAACCTCTATTAAAAGAGAGTTCAAAAAAGTTTTTGATATGATATATTTGGGATTACTACATTGTTATTTAGGAATTGAAGTAGATAAAAAACCAAAGAAAAATTTTATTTCTCAGAAAAAGTATATTGGAGAGTTATTGAGCAAATCTGGAATGTAGGACTGTAAATTTGTTTCTACTCCAATGGGGCATAATCTAAATCTTACTTCAAATGAAGTGAGTGCATTTGAAGATCCAAGTAAGTACACATAGCTTATTGGCAGTTTAAATTATCTTACTACTACTCGACCTAACATAACTTTTGATGTAGCAATACTTTCCGGGTTTATGCATCATCCCTTTGAAGGTAATTGGAATGCAACAAAATGAGTGCTCAAATATTTTAAAGGGACTCAATCTTATGGCGTGAAATTTTCTAAAATTTCAGACTTACATCTCACTTGTTATGCATATTTTGATTTGGATGGAGATACAGAGCATGGGGTGTATAATTCAGGTTATTTGATGAAACTTGGATCAACAACTATCACCTAGAGATCACAAAAGAGATGTCTTCCTCATGATTCTATAACTGAAGCATAATATGTTACAGCAACTCAAGCCACAAAAGAAATCATTTGACTTCAGAAAATGCTCGAAGACTTGAAGGAAAAACAAATGAACTCAAAGCCTCTCTTTGTTGACAACTTTTCTGCAATTCAATTGACCAAGAATCCAAAATTCCATGATCCAACAAACCATATCAATACCAAATATCACTTGATTAGACATTATGTTGAGGCTAAAACCATTAATCTCACATATTGTTCTACTTCAAAACAAGTCACATATATATTTACTAAAGCATCATGGAGAATGAAATTTTTGAAAAATTCAAAATGCAATTGTGAAATGTCCCTTTATATTAAAGGAGAATGATGAATAATCCTTCAAAATTTCATTTTAAATGACATTTCAGTTATTACTTAGTAAATATATTGATTTACTTCATAAATAATACTCTGATTTCAAAAAAAACACACTATTACTCTTATTCATGCACTTGAAGAACATGATTTGAGATAGGACGAATGGAGAATAAGACAAAGTTACATGTGGTAACGAAGACATACTTTGAAATGGATTGAACAGAGGAAACTAGAAAGCATAAGTTCAATGCCAATTTGAGATGAGTGCATGACACGTGGTCTTTCAATCACATCAGTGTATGACAATGGTAATGGAATTACAAGGAAAATAGCATTTTATACCTCGTTCAAAAAGCCACATGAGTATAACATTATCGATAACTTGAAATGAATATGTTTCGTTTAAGATGAAAACTTTCACAAGTTACTAGGTCCTAATAAGTGTGAGAGAACTTAGCTATCCCTTTTTCATAATGATGAAGAAAAGTTTTGAGAAAATTGGGATTTTGTTTTTTCGCTTGATTATGATTTATACACTAAATATGTCAAATCATTGCGCATAGAGATGTCCTACAGCCCAGTATGGGGAGGATCTTGTGACATGATGTAACGTTAGTAACGTTTGTAACATGTGGGCAAAAAATAATAGTGATAGTGAATATTCTAGGAGAGATCTTGTAAAGTGATGTAACATTAGTAACATTTGTAACACTTAGGCAAAAAATAATAGTGATAGTGAATATTATGGGAGAGATCTTGTAAAGTGATTTAAGGTTTGTAAAGGAAAAAAAATAGTGATAGTGAATATTATGGGAGAGATCTTGTAACCTGATGTAACGTTAGTAATGTTTGTAACACCTCAGCAAAAAATAATAGCTATAGTGAATATTATGGGAGAGATCTTCTCATGTTGGCAAAAAATAATAGTGATAGTGAATATTATGGGAGAGATCTTGTAACCTAATGTAACATTTATAACATTTGTAATATTGAAGTAACTAATGTAAAAGGTAGTAAATAATTTGTCGTCCTTACATTAATGTAAGGTCATTTCATTTGAAATACATTCCTATATTAATACACCAAAACAGCAAAAATATTATAGAAAAAAAAATAATTATTGTGAAGCAGTTATAGTTATTTGAGACGAGGAATCTGATCAAGCAGCTATTCGAGACGAAGAATATGATCATGTAATCTATTAGTAGCTCTACAAACCTCCTCAGATGCAAATCCAAATCAACCTACCCTCCTCCACAGCTCCAGCTCGAGCTACACTCGCAGCTCTCTTCCCAGTGCATCATATGCTCCTCCCACTGTGCAGCCCTCTTCCTCCTCCCACATTGCACCCCTACTCAACAGCGTATTCCCCCCTGCGCAGTCGTGTGCACCTCTAAGAACTTAAATCTAAAACAATGGTTGTTAATGGTTTCCCATCACTCCTGCAGAATCCTGCAGAATCCTTCCAAGGACTCGTGTTGGAGTATTTTGATGCAGTAGCTGCCTTGATCCTGAGGGTTAGCTTACCCAACAACCCACATGATGACTACAATTGGAACAACTGATACTGAAATCCAACGTTTCTCAGGCTGTGAAAAGACCGCGGTGATCTTCACTCTTTGCGAATAACGCAACAACGATAAGGCCCCCGATATTGGTCCCAACGGAAATGTCAAAATAATCTGAAATGTGTGCATTCAAATTTCTCCTCTTAAGTTTCAGAGCGTTTAGGAGATATAAGAGATAACGACAGTCACAAATCCCTATCATATTGTGAGGCAGGTACACACTTATTCATGAAAAAAACAGTCCTCATCATCCCTTTGGCCATAGACACTCAGTCTCAAGTTGCATCTTTAAATCGCGACATCCATTCCCTATGTAAGAGTGAAGACTTCCCTGAATCACAATGGATTATAGAAAACCTTTCTTCTCAGGTCAGCAAGAGGAAAGTATGGCATAAAGAGGGCTTGTAACAGTGTTGTAATTAATAAAAAAAACACTTTTTAAATCATTGTTTATAATTTTTTTAAAAAACTTTAAAAAAACATTGTAAATCATTTTGATAAAATATTTCATATTTTATTTCTTGAGTACGCCATGCAGTGCCGTCTCCAGGGGAGCATCTGGTGGCGTAGAGCTCTCTCCAGTCCATAAGAGGCTCGTCTTTGTACACACTCCCACTCGCATACCCAGGGAAGCTTCCCATCTCAAATGAATATTGCCGATTGCTTCTCTCATCATTTGATTATTGAGTTCCTCGGGAAGTCCATGATCTACAATCTGAAAATACCATACCCTCCTACTATGCATGGGACCGCTGCAATGTGAGGAAGAAGCAAAGGGCTGCACTAGATAAAGGTGAAGACTATCTTTCTGCAAGAACGTCGTCAAATACTTCAAGAATGGATGATCGTATTCCTCTAACACGCACTCCCTTGCAACTGAGCTTTTTTGTGCCCTCTTCAGCACGTCCGAATGTTGCAGTAAAGATGTCATTTCACATTCTATTGTGTTGGTTGGCGTATCCTTCCTGGGCTTATCAAGCTCTACAAAAATAAGAATGAATGAAAAAAACATTGGTTACATACTTGTCAAAAACATTTCCACTTTGACTGAATGAAAAAAATCCACCATATCATTATACCAATAGCTAAAATTGCCTTTAATATTCGTTACAAGAGAAATGTTATTTAAGCAGCAGACATTTATAACAGTCATGTAATTAACTAAAAAACACTTTTTAAATCATTGTTTATAATTTTTTTAAAACTTAAAAACAACATTGTAAATCATTTTGATAAAATATTTAATATTTTATTTATGGAGTGCCCACTTATTTTAGTTGTTAAAAGTAGTTCTAAAGACATTGCATATTCAAGTTGTGATGAGGCATTAAGATTAAAAATATGTTAAGGTATATAGAGTATAAATTAATAAAATATATTGTGAAAAAAATTAATAATGTTAACTTTTTATGTTTTATTTTGATCATTTAAATTACTTAGTTTACATTTAAAAATGATTATTTGTTACTGAATTTATATTTAAATTCACAAATTAATAACACATGTTTTAACTAATTAATAAAATTATTTACATTATTTATGTTTCATTTAAATCCTTACATATTAATAAATTAACATTTTAAGGCAATAAAACTACCATTAATATTATTTTTTTTGGTAAATCTTATTACGGTGTATTGAATGAATGAGTGCAAATTAATGGTGTTTTTTCATTAAGTAGATGACACCCAAGAGAAGCAACATGCCATAAAAATGAAAAACGAACATCGGGGCGGTAGGCGAATCCCTCTAATTCATACACAGAAATTGAAAAATTTAATTGCACATTTCAGTGTTCAGAATGATTGGTAGGCGAAGCCCTCTAATTCTTGAGTGGATTTGATTCCTCTAATGACAAAAATTAATTACACATTTCACTCTTGAGAATGATTAGTAGGCTAATACCACTAATTCCTTAGCGGATTACATTGATAGTAAAGATAGTAAGATTACATGGATATATTCCGTGGAAAATTTGATGCCATGTAATTATCCACAAAATTATGTTGGCATTGCACATGGTTTTAAAACCATGTGCAAGGCCTCCTAAACAACCATGCAATGTTTGTTAAACAACCCATGGTAAATTGCACTTAATGAGATTTGTTAAATTTTTTTACCAAATTTCAATTAAAAACAAAGAGAATAAAAAATAAAGTACTCCTAAAAAAATTATAAAATTTCAAAAAATATATTATTTCAAAAACTAATCAATACCTTCATTTCCAAAGATTGTTTTTCCATGAGCATTATACCATCCATCCGTGAATCCCAATGAAACAATCTTAAGATATGCTCAAATTCTGAATTCATTATTATACTTCAAAATTTCTAAAAAGATTACAATTGTACTTTCAAATTTTACTAAAATTTCTTTGTATGAATAAAGGCTTACAACCTTATTTACTTTACAAGCTTTTCTCATTTACATAATATTCTTTATAACCGAGAAGAGGAAGGAAATTAGCTTCATATTTGTGTGGGGATTAGACATACAGAGTAGTTATATACAAGTCTCTGTCGTTGGATGACTAAATTTCTAACCATGTTTGGCTCAAGTGAAAATGGTGAAGACCATCTCAATCTCTGCCACTATGCTGAAACTCAAATAAGCGTCGAAGAACGCTGCTACATTTCCTCATAAATGAATTTGCTACATGCTAAGCAAGGGGAACACTATTATGAATGCAAAGATAATGAATCTAACAACAATTCCAACAAATCTAATGAATATGTGTTTTCAACTTAACCCGTTCCTTACAATGTTGATCAAACTCCAGTTTTGTGTCATCACCCACGACTGAAACCAACCTAGATCCAAATCCCAGGCTCTATCAAGCGCCGAGAGGGATCAAATATCTCGAGCTGAAAACCTCTTCTCCCAAGGTGCAAGACTCCTCTTAGGTATTGCACTCAAGGAGGTTTTCACTTCGAGAGATTTGATCCCTGTCTGCGCTTAATAGAGCCTAGGATTTGGATCTAGGCTAGTCTTAACACAACTCTTTCCTTTCTCCTCTTCTTCATCTTAAGTGTACTTTTGGCTACGAAATGCTCCTATAAAATAATACTTTGACTTTTGAATCTCAAAAGATTTAAAAAGAAATCTTTAAACTTTTGTAAATTTTGTGCTATTATTCATAGCATTTGTGAAGGTTTAGATAAAAAGCTGTAAAATATTGGCAATTTCCAGCTGTTTATTGCAGTTATAAATCCAACCTTACGAGTGAGC
>LPNX010170239.1:151856-223053 GCA_001517045.1 Pseudotsuga menziesii
ATAATTTGAGGAATTGAAACTTGAATCTAGTTTTAGCTATTATTCATAGCATTTGTGAAGGTTTAGATAAAAAGCTGTAAAATATTGGCAATTTCCAGCTGTTTATTGCAGTTATAAATCCAACCTTACGAGTGAGCTTCCAGAGCCGTCAAAGATCGTCCAAGCCCATGTCAAGATTGAGTAGGTGATCGAATTAATCTCGATTATTTTAATTGTATGGAAAGGTATAGATTCAGCTTGGATTGGTAAGGGTTGTAGTTACACAAAAAACTGTAGATAATGGCATATCTAATTATTGAGGTTCATAGTTAGTTTAAACATTATATTTTTAAATGTTAGCTGAATGAATATTCTAACAATATTTATTGGCTAAGAATGTTAATAGAAATATTGTTAACCAAATTTCCTAACATCTTTAAGTCACAATTTGAGGAATTGAAACTTGAATCTAGTTTTAGCTCTGATGTGCACATTTTGATGTAACAACAAATCTTACATAAAATTTAACAACTAAACTCTAATACTAATTAGACCAAAATCTAAAAATATTGACTAACATTTGAAACCAATCAGTAACGAGTAGTCTAATAGTCCACACTATACTACTTAGTCCAAATGTTATCCTTGTAACTCACTAACATTTATCTAAAGTAACCACCACTCCACATTATACTCCAACACGATTTCATGGCTCCCAATCATTCGAGTCTTAATAAAAATGCTAGCGATGGTTAGGGTGTCTATCATTGTATAGTCCAAATGTTATTCTTGTAACTCACTAACATTTATCTAAAGTAACCACTAGTCCACATTATACTCCAACACGATTTCATGGCTCCCAATCATTAAAAAAGCCAGCGAGGGCGAGGGTGTCTATCATTTAGGGTTTGGGTGATGGGGCATATATTTAGGATCATGCTAGTCTTAATAAAAATGCTAGCAAGGATTAGGGTGTCTATCATTTAGGGTTTGGGTGATGGAGGATTTATCGGCATATCTTTAGGAGGTCTGACCAAAGATCAAGGTTTAGAAGAAGGCAAAAAAATATAGTAGTATGGCTACTCTAAAAATGAAAAGTAGTGTCTAACTTGTACTGACATTACAAGGCTAGTTTCAAGTGGACAACTTACTTTACAGACAGACACACGAAAGTACAAAAGAAAGTGTTTGTAAGGCTAGTTACATATTGCATATACAACTTTAATAATCTAAGCACTACCAGAAGTGTATCTTATGGCTTTAACTCTAAGTATAAAGTGCTAGTTCATAGTGCTTGAGTCTTAGTGTATGGAACCTACAAAGACAAAAAGGACGAAAAGGAAAGTACAAAAGAAAGTGTTTGTAAGGCTAGTTACCTATTGCATATACAACCTTACTCTAAACACTAGACGTGTATCTTATGGCTTTCACTCTATACAAAAACAAAAAGGACAGGAAGGCAAGTACAAAAGAAAGTGTTTGTAAGGCTAGTTACCTATTGCATATACAGCCTTACTCTAAGCACTACCAGACGTGTATCTTATAGCTTTCACTCTAAGTATAAAGTGCTAGTTCATAATGCTTAAGTCTTACTCTGTGGAACCTACAAAAACAAAAAGGACGGAGACAAGTTAAAAAGAAAGTAAGCTACCAATCCCTTTATCTCTAAAAATCCATACTTTTCTGCACATCACACAATAATTAAATCCATATCTTGTTTAATCCATATGCGACATATCTATGTTTAAATATCCATGTTTAATCCATATGGGACTTTTATAATGACTCACATATGGGACTTTTATAAGGACTAGCATATCCATGTTTAAATAAATATACCAAACTCGCATATCTACGTTAGACTTAGAATGCATATCTAGGGTACCATACCCTTTGTTGAGCCGGCGGCATACCAAAGCGAAGCCCGGTGAACTATACCCCAAATAAGTGTAAGCAGTGGTGAGCTGCTTCCAGAAGGATCGTGGAAAGTATATCGTACTTAGCTATGGTGGTGTCGAGTGCCCTAAAGTGGGTAAGATCAAGGTAAACCATTCAAACAGAGTTGACACAAACAAAGATGGATAATTACATTAATCTGAGAACGGAAACAAAAACTTAACCTTTTCGCTTAAGAAAAGGAATCTACATTTAAAAAGAATTATGCAAGTAAGGTCAACGTAATGCATTAGCTAAAATAGATTTAATTGAAGAAACCAGGCGCAGCGGCAGTATTATTATTGTCCATATCATCCCAAACTGTCACTTGTCCATTTCCTTCTCCAAATATTGCAGTAATTAGCTTTGCATTCGCTTCTTGATTGGAAATTCTTGAGCAACCTAATTGATCCTCAAACTGCTCTCTTCGCTCGATATGAGGCAACTGGCAGCCTTGATGCCTGTTCACTTGATCTTCCAGTACTCTAATTCCGAACAGCTCATGATCATGGATGGTATAAGAAACTCCAGGATAGACATCTGTAAAACCAGCTGCAATATTTGAATAGGAAGGATCATAATCTTGTTTTGATTTGTCTGTCCATCATCATCAAACTTATCATTCAGCAACTTACCTTCAACAAGTGCAGGGATGGTGATTCCGGTTGAACACAGAGTGTAATTATTGGCAGGGAGAGTCGCTTCATGAGGTGGTACTGTAGTCCTTCATGACTCTATTATCAAATCATCGAATGTCGATGATTTTGGAACCTTATAATTATGCAGGCCTTGGTCTTGCAGACTCGGAGATTTAAAAGATGTGTGAGTATAAAAGCTCTCACGCGTATCGCTAGAATTAGCGTTATTCCACAGGTGAGAATAAGAGATCAGCTGATTGTTGGTGGGGTCTGGATAGATTAAAATTTTATCATTTCGATCGTATGCTTCTTCTTCTCGTAATTCCAATAAGGCCGGAACACACAACTGATTATCTCTGGTGGTCACTAGATTGAAGGTGTTATTAGCCATGACTTCCAAGTTAGTCTCAGCAAAGTGAGACGACGTAACAATATCATGAGCCTGGACAGGAACGGAATTGGCGGCACAAACGGCATTGGCATTGCAATTATGATGCGATAGGAAAGGGATATTAGATTTTCTGCTGGTGTCCCCGTTGGTGGCGGCGATGGAGGGGCGGTCGTGTTTCAGCATGACCTTCTTCTTGATGGAAGAGTTCCAGTAATTCTTGATCTCATTGTCCGTGCATCGTGGCAAATGTGCCGCAATTTGCGACCACCTGCTTATCATTGTCGTGGATAATTAATCAGGAGAGCAAGCACTTAATGAAAAGTGATAAACATTCAAGGAAAATAAGGAAATGAAGATTAGTAGAAGGCATAGGGATGAACAATTGTAGAAACCTGTTACCTAGACTGGATTGTAAGAGTATGATAAGCTTCAAATTGGATCATGTTTAAGCCCAGGGCGTAAGTAATTCATCCATCTCAGCCTACAACTTTTTCCGGATCTTTGCACATATGTATAAATGTGTAGGTGCATAACATTAACTTTAATAATAATAATATAAATCAGATGGTCATTTGATTTTTGAAGAGGATAGCCATTGTTAATTTATACAGAATACGAGCTGCCCTTATATTAAATTGAATTGGGTTAAGAAGAATTTGATATTCAATTGAATTGAGACGAAGAAGAAAATGACTGAAATTAGGGCTTACGACCCTTCTTGTCAACATAACTCAAGCAGCCGATGAGGCCTTTTCTCTTGATATAGTTTTTGAGTTTGTGATCTTCATCAGGTGACCAAAGACCTTTTCTTAGCTTTGGGATGGAATTCGCTGTTGGAAAATGTAATTACTCGCAGATTTGTACCTGACTCTACGATTCATCCCTGACTCTCAACTGACTCTGTCAGAGTCTGTACGAGTCGAGATCTTGTCTCTTTGACAAGAGGGAAGAGTCCACGATTCGGCAATGTAAACCAGTCGAATTTATTTCTAAAGCTAAGTTGTTAGGTAGATAGTTATTACAGTCTTTAATAGTGAGTCAGTCGGCCCATGTAGAAGCAATCTTCAGGTTTCCTATAAATAGAAGAAGCAATTTGTAAATCAGTTTACAGACATTAGACAGTAGAGAGAACTGCAGGTGAGAAAAGATAAGTTGAAGCTCAAGTTTCTGTGAAAGTGATTCAGTCAAAGCTGAAGCTCTGTAAACGGACAAGTCTGGACCGACAAGTCTCAACCAACAAGTTTGTAATACTTTGTTATTTCCACATAGTTAAATATATGAAATAGTTTTTGGTTGAATGCATGATTATTTGGCTGCACATATTTCCAGATTTACTTGGGTACATGTCTTTTACAATTACTGTTAAGTGAAAGATCAAAGAACCCATAAATTTCTCACCGCCTAAAAGTTCGAGGGTTTTAGGACACATTGGTCTACTCAAGTCTTCCTACATATTTGGGCATATGTTTTTATAAGTTATTTGGATTTGTTAATGTGTCCATTTTACTTCATCTCACTCATAGGTGAAAAGCATTTGTAATTTCTAAAGTCTCTTAGACTAAGAAAAATACTCTGTAGATTTCGACCAACGTGAGCCGACAAGGTCGGTTGTGTGAGCCGACTTGAGAGGTCGGTTGAGTCATCCGACTGAGGTTAGCCGACTTGAGTGGTCGAAGAGGTCACCTGACTTAGTGGTTGAAGAGGTGAGCCGACTTGAGAAGTCGAAGAAGTCAGCCGACTTAGAAGTGACAAGTGGTCGAGGTAAAATCAGTCGGTAGAACCAACAAGTAAATTGAAGTAAATTTAGTCGAGTGAAAAGACCGACTAAAATTTATAAATTTGTCTAGTCGGGAGATAGACAAGTTTCACCCGACAAGTAAAAAAGAAAAAGAGGTCGGCATGAAAAGTGAAAATTAAATTTTAATATCGACTGAACCCTAAACTCAAGTTTGGTCGACTTGGTTTTGGCTAACTGGTATTAAAGCAAGGTTTTATATCAGAGCAAGGTTTATATCATCCCAAGATTTAGGAAAGAAATCTTGTCTTAAAAGGTGGAAATTAATTTTCTAAGGAAAGTTAATTAAAAAAATTAAAATGGCTTCCACTTCTCGTTCATTGCAAACTCCAATGTTTACAGGAAAGAATTATGAATGTTGGTCTTTAACAATAAAGGATTTATTCAGAGGTCAATATGTCTGGGAGATAGTCTAGCATGGTTATGCAGAACCAGCAGACATGAAAGCATATAACAATCTCACACAGGCTGAGAAAGATGTCTTTACAGAGCAGAGGAAGAAAGATGGAAAAGCTTTGTTTTTCATACATCAAGCTATGCACAAAAGCATAATCCCAAGAATAGTAGCAAAAACTAATGCTAAGAAAGCATGGGATACATTGGAGACTCCCTATGAGGGTTTGGATAAGGTAAAGACATCCAAGCTGCAGATTTTGAGAAGAGATTTTGAATCTCTGTCCATGAAAGATTCAGAGAATGTAGACACATTCTACACTAGAGTTGTTGGGTTGATAAACCAACTGAAATATCATGGAGAACCCATAGCAGACCAAAGGGTTGTTGAAAAAATTCTCAGAAGTCTTCCCCCAAGATTTGAAAACTTGGTTGTGACCTTAGATGAACACACAAACATGATGACATTTACCACTGATGAGTTTCAAGCTTCACTCATCAATCATGAACACAGACTCAGCAGAACATAGACATTATTGGAAGGTGCTTTTGCAGCATAGTCATCCATAAGCTATTGTAGAGGCAGGGGAAGAAACAAATTCAGAGGCGAGGAAGAAGTTCTTCAAGAGGAGGACAAGGGAGAAGTCCTGCAAATGTCGGTGGTAGAGGAGATAACTAGAACCCAAGTCATCCAAGTGGCCATAGGTTTGATAAATAAAAAAATCAATGTCATTACTGTAAGAAGTTTGGTCATTATGCATATGAATGTAGGAAGAAACAATATGACCAAGGAAATAAAAGCCCAAATGAGTTGACAAGTGCAATGTTAATGGCATCAATATCTCCACTTAAATGCAATGCTGTTCAAGAAAGTCCACATGACATATGGTACTTGGATTCATGCTGCAACAACCACATGACTGGTAATTTAAATTTGTTTTCCAGTCTAGACAATTCAGTTAAAACTGATGTTACACTTGGAAACAATGTCGAAGTTACTGTCTTATGAAAAGGCACTGTTGATATTCTAACCAAACAGGGGGAGAGTAAGTATATCCCTGATGTCTATCATGTTGAAGGTCTGAAACATAATTTGTTAAGCATTGGATAGTTATTACGAAAGGGCTACAGAGTATACATGGAAGATGAACACTGTGTGATCCAAGACAAGCGTCCAAGCGACCAGCGGATAGCAAAAGTGCCAATGACAAGCAACCGCTTGTTTCCATTGAGGATAGTTCCCGACATAAAAGGGAAGACAAACTCAGGAGGTGCATTCAAGGAAGAAAGTGAAGAAACGGTTGATCTCCTTGACAAGAGAGAAAATTACAACACTAATCTGCAAGCTGCATTTCAGACAGAAGTTTAGGATGAATACTGGTTGTGGCATTTCAGATTTGGACATCTGAATTTTGGTGGGTTGAAGCTACTGCGCACAAAGAATATGGTAAAAGGATTACCATTGATCGAGAGACCAGAGAGGGTTTGTGAAGGCCACATTTTTGGCAAGCAGTATAGAGAGACTTTTCTAGTTGAAAAGTCCTATAGAGCATGCACACCACTTGAAATTGTGCACTCTAACATTTGTGGTTCAATGCAGACATCATCCATTGGTGGCTGCAATTATTTTCTAACTTTTATTGATGATTACTCAAAAAAACCATGGGTATATTTTTTGAAACATAAATCGGATGCATTTAGTTATTTTTAGTTGTTCAAGGCACTCGTGGAGAACCAGAGTGGACATCGCATCAAGATTTTAAGGACCGATAGAGGAGGTGAATATTTTTCAAATGAATTTCTAAATTTTTGCAAGACCCATGGAATACATAAATAATTCATTGCGCGGTATATGCCTTAGCAGAACGGTATTGCCGAAAGAAAGAACAGAGCCATCATGGAAATGGCACGCAGCATGATGGCAGCCAAGCATTTTCCAAATGAGTATTGGGGTGAAGCAGTTACAACTGCCGTATACATTATGAACCGGTGTCCGACAAAGATTGTGAAGAACAAAGTTCCCCAAGAAGCATGGACAGGTATGAATCATAGTGTTTCCCATTTAAAAGTTTTTGGTTGTGTTGCATATTCTTATGTTCTAGATGAGCTGAGAAGGAAGCTAGACAAGAAGGGACAAAAATGTATTTTTGTCGGCTATTCAGAAGACACAAAATCATACAAGTTGTATGACCCTGTCGCAAGGAAAGTGATAATCAGTCGAGATGTTCAATTTGTCGAGAATGAATCATGGGATGGAACCGTCGACATAAATGTCAACATTGTGTCGAATTTCGACAATGATGATATGGAAGAGGAAGTGGTTCAAACAACACATGTAAGTCAACTGGTCGTAGCACCATCGACTCCCATGACACCACGACATGGTTCAACACAAGGACCATCGACACAAGTAGCAGCTCAAGCTAGATTGACAAGTACACCAAGAGGAGAGCAAACTTGATCAAGCATTTCGTCTAGGTCAACATCGACAGAAACAGTGAAGACAAGAAGTCTGCAAGAGATATATGAAGCTGGTACACCTAATTCATTCTCTCTCTTTAAATTATTTTCCCCTATATATGATCCACTAACATTTGAAGAAGCTGTTGAAGAAGAAGTATGGGAACAACCCATGGATGAAGAAATAGAATGCATTGAGAAGAACCAGACATGGGAACTGGTTGATGTACCAAAAGACAAGGATGTAATTAGTGTCAAATGGATTTACAACACAAAGCAAGATGTTGATGGGAATGTGCAGATGCACAAGGAAAGAATTGTAGCAAGAGGGTTCACACATCAACCCGGCATCGACTTCAATGAAACATTTGCACCTGCTACACGCATGGATACAATCAGAACAATTTTGGCCATTGCTGCACAAAAAAAATGGCATGTTCATCAAATGGATGTCAAGGTGGCATTCTTAAATGGCTATCTAGAAGAGGAAGTATATGTTGAACGACCACAAGGGTATGAAGTTACAAGTCAAGGACATAAAGTGTACAAGCTAAAAAAGGCATTATATGGTTTGAAGCAAGCTCCTAGAGCTTGGTACAGTCGGATTGATTCCTATCTCACTGAAAATGGATTTCATAGAAGTGAAAGTGAACCAACTTTGTACACCAAAGTTGATGAGCAAGGTAAGATGTTAATTGTCTTCCTATATGTAGATGATTTAATATTTATTGGTGATTATGTCTTAGTAGATTTTAAAATAGTCATGGAAAGTGAATTTGAAATGACTGATCTGGGGATTATGCCAGTTGTTTCTAGGCATTGAAGTTCAACAGTCTAAAAGTGGTATATTTATATCACAGTCTAAGTATGCAAGTGAAGTTTTAAAAATATTTAACATTTCTAATTACGAGACAGCCCCAACACCAGTAATAACAGGTTTAAAATTGAGCAAAGATGATGAAGGATCCACCTTCGATCCTACGTTATTCAAAAGGCTTGTTTGCAGCCTTATGTATTTGACAGCAACAAGACCAAACATTATGTATGGAGTAAGTCTGATCTCAAGGTTCATGGAGTCATGAAAAGACTCACATTGGCAAGCAGGTAAAAGAATTATGAGGTATGTAAGTGGCACAAAAGACCTTGGTATTATGTATTCAACCTTAGAAAATTTTAAACTCATTGGTTACACTGACAGTGACAATGGAAGCAACATAGATGGTAGGAAAAGCACATTTGGGTACACATTTCATTTTGGTACAGGTGTTGTTTCATGGGCTTCAAAGAAACAACCCATAGTAACTCTATCTTCACTTGAAGCAGAGTATGTTGCAGCAATAAGTGTTGCATGTCAAGCTGTCTGGATGAGGAGAGTGTTAAAAGACTTGTGACGGAACCATCAAGAACCGACAACAATATTCCGCGACAACAATTCAGCAATAGCATTATCAAAGAATCATGTGTTTCACAAGAGAACCAAGCACATCGACACAAGGTTTCATTGTATAAAAGAGTTGGTGAACTACAAGGAAATTTGTTTGGAATTTTGCAGGTCTAAAGACCAACTTGCAGACATCTTCACAAACCCATTGGCAAACGACACATTCCAGTATCTGCGTAGCTATCTTGGAATGACAAGTTCTCCATAGTGAAATCTGTCATAAACATAGCATGTCTAAGCTGTGAAACATTTTGTAAATTTTGTTTTAAAAATTCCCATCTACTTATAATTAAGGGGGATTGTCGAAAAATGTAATTACTCACATATCTGTACCTGACTCTCAACCGACTCTGTTAGAGTCTATACCAGTCGAGATCTTGTGTGTGAGTCTGACAAGAGGGAAGAGTCCACAATTCGACAATGTTAATCAGTCGAATTTATTTCTGAAGCTAAGTTGTTAGGTAGATATTTATTACAGTCTTTAATGGTGATTCAATCGGCCCATGTAGAAGAAATATTCAGGTTGCCTATAAATAGAAGAAGCAATTTATAAATCAGTTTACAGACATTAGACAGTACAGAGAACTCTGGGTGAGAAAAGAGAAGTTGAAGATCAAGCTTCTGTGTAAGTGATTTAGTAAAAGAGTTGAAGCTCTATAAAAGAACAAGTCTGGACCAACAAGTTTATACTGACAAGTCTGGACCGACAAGTTTGTAATACTTTGTTATTTCCGCATAGTTAAATATATGAAATAGTTTTTGGTTGAATGCATGATTATTTGGCCGTGCATATTTCTAGATTTACTTGGGTAAATGTCTTTTACAATTACTGTTAAGTGAAAGATCAAAGAACCCATAAATTTCTCAACGCGTGAAAGTTCAAGGGTTTTACGGCACATTGGTCGACTCAAGTCTTCCTACATATTTGGGCATATGTTTTTATAAGTTATTTGGATTTGTTAATGTGTCCATTTTACTTCATCTTACACATAGGTGAAAAGCATTTGTAATTTCTTAAGTCTCTTAGACTAAGAAAAATACTCTGTAGATTTTGACCAAAGTGAATCGACAAGGTCGGTTGTGTCACGCCGACTTGAGAGGTCGGTTGAGTCAGCTGACTGAGGTCAGCCGACTTGAGTGGTCAAAGAGGTCATCCGACTTAGTGGTCGAAGAGGTGAGCCGAATTGAGAAGTCTAAGAAGTCACCCGACTTAGAAGTGACAAGTGGTCGAGGTAAAATCAGTCGGTAGAATCGACAAGTAAATCGAAGTAAATTTAGTTGAGTGGAAAGATCGACTAAAATTTATAAACTTGTGTACTTGGGAGATAGACAAGTTTCACTCGACAAGTGAAAAAGAAAAAGAGGTCAGCGTGAAAAATGAAAATTAAATTTTAATATCAACTGAGCCCTAAACTCAAGTTTAGTCAGCTTGGTTTTGGCTAACATTGGGAGCCAGGGGGACGCCTTTAATTTCCCATACCTCCTGTGCCTGACCTAGAGTGCACCACATTTTCCTGAGGCGAATTGCTCTGGTCTGTTAGTATGCATCCTAGTATGCACTGGATCTATCCAAACTCAAACGAAAACCCAAGGGTTATAACACTCGTTTATGCCATCATTCCCCATGTTCATTTATAAACACGGCTGTAAGTTACCAACTTTTTGACAAACATCAAATCGAACAACATCAAGAGATTTCTCTCAAAGACCTTTCAATCTTCAAACCGCAAATGCATACTCTTGGCTTCTCATTTGGACTTTGTGTTCATTTGTATTTCACTCGTTTAGTTGATTTTTCATCTCCAATTCTTCACGATTAAGTGAATGAAATTCGATTTCAACGCAAAAATAATCTTGACAATCATAGCCAGCAGTTACTGAGAATTAGAAAGAGTAACAAGGAAAAGATAGAGCCAATCAGATACTTCGTCGTATCGTACTGTATATATGACCCATCCATGCCAATTGTCACGCTTGGGATACAATATAATGCATAAATGCAATAACATGGAATTCTCCAGATCAGGTAAATCTTTTGACTAATATAGCACTTATAATAATATAGAACCTAACATAGAAGTCCAGTCACACTCAACTTAATACTATTATAATAAAATATAATTTTATTACGACTATAGATGCTTTTCACAGTAAAGTGAGTAGTTGAAGTCCAACAAAAACTACTTTACTTTCGGTACTCTCTCCATTTATATGGATGAGGAAGAAATATAGCTTGGTCCTCTATGTGGAGTGAGCTAAATTCTAGATATTTTGTAATTTTGTTCCTGAAATTTTTCATCACCAAATATGGATTAGGAAGAAATATAGCTTGGTCCTCTATGTGGGAGTGCGCTAAATTCTAGATCTTTTGTAATTTTGTTTCCTCAATTTGTTTACCAAAATTTGGTAAGAATTGTTGAATTTGTAATTTCAGTTTGTTGAAATTGTATAATCGTGATGCTCTATGGTAATGGAGGGTTCTTATTTTTGCAACCAAAATTTTAATTTCAGCCACCAAAACTGTAATTTCAACAAAAAATTCCTCACATGATTCACACAAATTTGGTCAGCAAAAGTGCAAATAGTCTAGAGTTTAGCTCAATTACTAAAGGAAATACATATAAACCTAAATTCTGAAACAAATTTAGATTGTAATGCTGAAATAAGGTATCAAAGTTAGAAGTGCAAAGTTATTATATCATATAAAATTAGATGATAAAAAAAATTAAGACATGATTTAATTATTTAATTTAGAAAATTAAAAAAATATCCTCATTTCATTAAAAGAACATTTAAATAATAAAAAATAACACTAAATTGTTCCTAAAATATAGCTGAATAAAAAGGTTTGTCATCTATGCCTAAAATGTAGCTGAATAAAAAGAATTGACATCTATATACCATATTGAAAAGGTTGAAGATGAAACTCATTCACCACATCATCACGATAACTTCATATTTGAAACCTTCTTGATACCCCTCTCAACCTATTTTACTGTTACAAGCTATTGGAAATTATCCAATAAGTTATAAGTGCAATCATGACCACCAAGCATTAATAAAATAAACACATTAATTATAGTTGTGATTGGGAGGCTATGGGAATTGAAATGAGCTAATATCATGCTTTAAATGGTTGATGCTAACTTCACAAGTATTTATTCTCAAATCTCAACCAGTCTACACTTAAGTTAAATTGTGTAAAGCATTAATAGTTAATGTAATCACACAATCTAATATTAAAGTGTGAAAGCGAGATTATTAGAGATTAGAATTGATTTACTGTGTTTTGGGTTAGTTTATAATTAATATAACATAGAGATTGGAATTGGTAAATTAAAATTGTGATTAAAATGGTTATTGGAATTTGGAAACGTGATTATATGAAAGTTGAAAGTAAAGTGGTTTTAACTTTTGTTTATATATGTTTTAGTATATTTCATAATTATGGTTTCCAGATAAGGGGTTCATTATCATGAAAGGATGCAAGTGGCTACTATATGTTATATTAGTTGAATGCCCAAGAAGCGGCTCTCATACCACTGGAACAATAAATAGTGTTTCTTACGAGAAAACCCAATGTAAATAATGTAAATATTCCATCATTGAAGTATAATATGAGAATGATAAAAGATATGACAATTTACAATTACATTGTTGTGGGATTTAGAGGTCATTTTGCGCATTTTTGAATAAGTAATGTATTTTGACTTTTCATAATTAGTTAATTTATTATTTCTTTTAATAAATAATAACTATTAATATTAATTTATTTAATAATTAATAATTATTAATATTGATTTATTTAGTGATTAATAATTATTAATATTAATTTATTTAATAATTACTATTAATATTTAATATTATTAATTATGGTATGTTATATAATTTTTATATAATATTGCCTTCCCCTTAGGTAAGCTTTGTCCTCAAGGCTTAGAGAAAATGAGGCTTACGTTTGATTTCTTGTTTATAATGACACCTTCTCGATTTTTGTTTTAGTAATTGCGACACTTGATGAAATGAAACAATATGAGTTACAGATTCCTAAGAAAAATTATCGCATCGTTTGTGAAGTCCTACATCCGAGATTTAACTTTATTGGAGTTGTTTGTTGACTGCTTCGTTGGATGAAACTTCTCTTTTTCTGCTTAGCTTGTTCATTTTGTGTGTTTTTTCTTCTGAAATAATATCCCTTTTGTTTGTGTTCATTTTGACCTTGTCGTTGGTCAAAATGCTTTTTGTAATTTGGTTGTCGATAAGGAGTTTTTCTTGTTTGTTTTTTTTTCTAGATTGACTTCTTGTTCCCCAATTTGAATTTGTTTTACTGAGATCCTAAATGATTCCTTCAAGGATTGCTCTAATTTATTTTCTAATAGCTTGTTATCATATTGAATCTTTTTCAACCTTTCTTCTTGTGGCTTTTCACCTTCTCTTAACTTCTTAGTCTTTTCTAGCAATTCTTGATTAACTCTTTTTAAAGAAGAATTTTCTTTATCCTTTCCTAACAATTCTTTTTGAAGGTATCGATTCTCCTCTTCTAACTTTTGATTGCATTGAACTTTATCATTTTCCTTCTTGATTTGTAGAAGTAAGTTTTGATTATGATCTCTTCGACAAGAGATTGCTTCTTCTTTTTCCATGATGACTTTGTCTAATTCTTCCGACCTCTTTTGTCTTGATTTTTTATTTTCTTGTGAAATCATCTATGAGATGTCTTTGAATTCTTCAGATGACACCACCTCTGAACTTGACTTCAGTGTAACATCTGAGAATATATAGTTTTCTTCATTTTTATAAAGAAATGACAAGAAAATTTTCGTTGTGTTGATGATGCACGTACCCAATGTATCTAACCAATGTGACCCTAGAATTATATCAACCTTGTCTAGCACAAATGATTATATTGAAACGACATTGAATTGAGTTATGACCTTGTAATCATCAACAAATAGTTGTAGGTTCTTAATCTCATATCCTTTATTAAAAAAAACCGTGTTATCTTCCATTATATCTCATTCTAAAAGCATTAATTGGTTTGCTAGGTCAATGTTTATGTGATTCTTATTGATTTTCGGGAAGATAGTGATGCAGACGATCTTTCCTTGAATATGCCCCCAAATTTTTAATATAGCATCTACATATATTTTAAAAGTTTGTGGGAATCTTCCTTCTTTTTCGCCACAAGACTTCATTTTAATATGTTTTCTTAAAAATAATCCTCTTTTTTTAATAATAATAATAATAAAATATTATTAAATTTCTTTGTGGATTATGTGTAGATTGGGTGGTTGGGAGGAGTGATTCTTATCCTTACCACCCGATTCAAATCTTGATATCTTGTTTTATAATTTTCACCTTTATATAAAATCCCTTTTTATCTCACTTAATGTATAAAGATCTAATATAAAAATTTCTAATTATTTTATCACTTTTAACTAAATAACACATTCGTTAATAAAGTAGTAAGTTAAACCATGTGTGTTTCTTTTGTTTCTACTTTCCCCCTTTTTTTCTTTAATTTTTCCCTCTTTCTTATTGTTTTTACTTTTCCCTTTTTCTTTTCTTTTATTATTCCCCTTTATTATTTTTCTCCTTTTTTTTTCTTTTTTTCTTTTGTAAGGTCAAAGACCTAGTTTGGAGATTCTCCAATTAATTATTTGGCCAAAAGTCGGTATTAGCTGAATGCCCAAGAAGGAGCTCTAATATCACTAAAACAGTAAAACACCGTTTCTTACGGAAAAACCTAGTGTAAATAATGTAAATATTCCATTACTGAAATATAATATAAAAATGATAAAAAGTATACGATGATTTACAATTACATTACCTTGGGCTTTATAAGCCATTTTGCGCATTTTTTAATGTCATGTCTTTTGACTTTTCATAATTAGTTAATTAATTATTTTTTTTAATAATTAATAATTATTAATATTTATTTATTTAATAATTAAAATTAATATTTAATATTATTAATTTTGGTATGTATATAATTTTTATATAACATTGCCTTCTCCTTAAATAAGCTTTGTCCTCAAAGCAATTACACAAGTGGAAAAAGCGTAAACAAAACTCAACCAAGTTCATATTTAATGCAAATGCCAAGACAACATAATCAAAATGAATCAATGGTCATAATCAAAATCGCATCTCTCAAGTCATTAATGCGACACATAGCTAAAATAAAAAACATGAGAAAACTCACCTTTGAGGATAAAACTTTTCCAAAAGAAAAACAATATCACAATTATAAAATAGCAAATAATAGATAAGCATTAGTAATAATAATATGAAATAAAGTTTATTGATTTCTTTGTTGTTCTCTTTTACCTTAGTTTTAATGTAAGCTCTTTCAAAATTGGAACAATTCTCTTTTACCTTACTTTTGGTATAAGCTTATGTGTAGACTTAGTTCTCTTCAATGTATGACTGAAAATCAGACGAGTAGCCTTACTTATTCTCAAATTATAATCGAAAAATTAGTTCAAAGTTGGAACAATTTTCTTTCAACTTACTTTTGTTGTAGGCTTATGTGAAAGACTTAATTAAATGCTCGATTTATGACTGAAAAATTAGTTCAAAGTTGGAACAATTTTCTTTTAACTTACTTGTGTTGTAGGCTTATGCATAGACTTAGTTATGCGCAATCTATGACTTAAAAATTTCTCTTTTAACTTAATTTTGGTGTAGGTTTGTTCAAATTTCTTCGATAGTCTTTCATGAATTTTTTATTAAATAATATTTGAACATAAGAGTCAAAAATAAATTTTATTATGTTATGAGTGTTACTTTTGGTGTAGGTTTGTTCAAATATTTTCAATAATTTTTAATTAATTTTTTATTAAATAATATTTGAACATAACATCAAAAATAAATGTTATTATCTTGTGAGTCTCTAACTATGAAAATAAAGATATATTTATAATAAAAAGGTTTAATAATACTATGTTTAGTATAATTTATCAAAGAAATTTATGATTACATCGAGATTTTATTATTTTGTAAAGATATTTTATTTTATATCATTTAATACTGTTTTTTATCAATTTATAGTAAACTTTATTTCCAAAGAACAATCTCACAAAAGAATTGAAAGTATTTCTCAATGATTTATAGATTGTAAATAGGGTAAATTATTGACTCTAGGTGTGGAGCTTAACTATGAGGGTACCAAGAGAATCTAACCTAGGACATCTCTAATTTTTTAGAGAGATATCACATCTAACGCATGATTACTTGAGCTAACCCTTCAAATTTACCTCACAATAATCTATACAACCATTAATTATTATATAAATTAGACCAGATTATCTGAAATTCAATAACGATCAAATAAAAAAATGTTTAAAAGTTCTCAACCACAATTTCCTCTCACCACACTCTTACAAAACCATAATAGAAAAGTAATCAATCTTTAAAGAGTAGTTCAACATTATTTTCTCCTTACATTTAATCTCACACAAAATTTCAAAAGGAAAAGTGAAACACATGAAGAAGATTATTAAATGTTACAGTGAATGGATGTTTTGCTTACATATTCACAATTACTAGACATGAAGTAGCCCTGTGAATTGCCATATATTACATAATGTCCAAATTAAACTAGGTGGAGGTTATACTTAAGATTACTAGTCCTAAGGTAACCTTATGGTGGCATGCTTATGTATCATGGGTAACTTGGTTGCCCCCCAAAGTACAACATCATAACTATTCGAGTCATGGACTCCAATCAAATTTATGAAATACTTCTTGGCACATGAATAACACAAGTATTCCTTGACGAAATCCTTACACATTATGTATGATTATATGTACTATTATTGTTGGGCCCAGAAATGGCCCCTTTTTGACCATCCTTATCCACCTCTTTTTGCCTTATCATACCCTATTGAGCATGTTAAACAGATGTTTTACCCTCACTCTGCTCCTCAAGTCACAAAGGTATGGTTAGTTATTATCTTATTTTATTAATGCTTAGGACTATGGTAATTAAGGATCTATATCTTCAAATATGCTAACATATGATGGTTTATAAAGGTATTTCGAAATATAGAGAATGCAGGTGTATCAGGCTAAACATGCTAAGGGAAGGATGAACATTCATTGCTTAAGTTGATCGCTACCCATTCTACCGTTTCCCAAATAATGCAATCCCAGTGTATTATTCCATGCAAAGCTATACAAGAGTAGCTGCAACAAAATGTGACAGATTTGGAAGGCAACAGTGTGCCGCTGCTCAAAAATAGTTGTGATCTGCGAGATATCTTCTCAATCGAATAGGATCATCATTATTTCTAGGTCAATTAACAGTTTCCCTATATTTCCTATTATGATCCTACCACGGCTGTGAAAGTTGTCGTAATTAGCGTCGCCTGAAGATCAAAGATATTCATGGCTACCCAATAATAGGGAAAGGATGTTATGATTGAACATTGTATAAATATGGGGAATTGTTCAGAGCCAGGGGTTGAACCCTTAACCAAATTATTGTATTCGCTACGACTGAGGTTGTGTGTTTGATATGCCTTTTTAATACAAGGAGTTACTTCAGATCTCAGTGTTTTAATGTGCGTTACTTCTAGCATCTTTGTGTGAATGCTGGGCCCGCCTTTGCACAAGGATTGTTGAGTTAAATTAGGAATTTTAATTATTTTGTTTTGTGATGTTGTGTTAATTCCATTTTCTCATCGTAAACTACAACAGTTGTGGATTTACGGTCTGTTATTAATTGCATCTCTTAGAAAGTTGTAGTGGTATTGTGTGACAATCGACTTTATAGGTAATTGTTCCTTATGCAACTGCGTGGTAGCTGTAAAAACCATGTTCATCCCTAGATCTTTTAATTATTGTTTCCATAGATCCTTGTATTTTTTTCCTTTGCTTTTATGGTTGCAGAATTTTATTCCTATAATTTGAAATTCTAGAATAGTTGAACTCAATTCATGTCTTTTGGATTTCGAGAATAATTAGATCAAGAAAGTTGGGTAAATCATTAGATGGTTTGGTAAACAGGATTTCATTTTCTGCAAAAGTAATCTAGATGTGATTTCATGAATTTTTCAATTCTAAATCAAGAAAAGTAGAAGATAATTATGGCTGTATTCTTTAGAAGGTAAACTAGATTAACTAGATCCTTGGGATGATTGTAGATGAGTAGAGAATAGGATTGTTTACTTACAGCAACTCAATGTTTAAGCACATATAGTGCATGTTATCCTTGAAATAAAAGGCTTCCCTAGGTTGACAATAAATATTGCACACTTCATATGTTAGCTATAATTAACTTGCATATTGGGTGCCCAACATTTTGGCGTCGTTGTCGGGGAAGGATAAGTATTAAACACTATCATAGTTGCATCTTGTAATTGTTTCTATTCAGTCTTCTTCAATTTTTCTGTTTGAATGATTTGGTTTGCATTAATACAAGAAGGGTACAGCATGACCATCTTATAAATCCTAGAACCCCACAAAACACTAACACTACAGGTGGTCGAGGTCATGGGTGAGGTCTAGAATTGGGGAGAAGAACATTCATTGACGATATGGTCGATAGAACCAATTCTTCTACTAGGGATAGCTATCAACAAACACCTATTAGAAAGAGCCTTTCCAATCCTAAGGTGCCAGCATCAGGTTCTATAGTGGAGAGCACACGAGCGGCTGCAACACCCTCAAATACCCCTGCAGAGGAGGACGAATCTAGTACTGCAGGATCTACTGATCGAGATCTAATCTATCACATTAATGAGAAGGTTTTAACTGAAGAAGAGTGGACACAGTTCCATCATAAATTCATTGATCAGTGGAAGAATGAAGAGGATAAAACAGAAGAAGGTATGAGTAACAAACACAAATCTGAAGAGGAAGAGGCAATGGGAGAAAATCATCATCATGAAGGCAATTCCCTACCTGAAGGGATAGTGGCTACACTTCATTTCCCAATTCAACAACCAGGAGGGATAGTCCCTATGAAAGATATATCATTGTCGGTGTTGCCCTGCTTTTATGGAAAAGCGACAGAGGATCCATATGAATTTCTGTTTGAATTTGATATCCTCTGTCGCAGCTATGATTACACCACCAACGCGTAGAAGTTGAAACTCTTCCCTGCCACTCTAAAGGACAATGCATTGCATTGGTTTGTGAGCCTAGGAGGCAGAACTGTCACTAATTGGGACATAATGAAATAGGTGTTCCTGGAGAAATATCAAGAGTATTGCAATACCAAGGACAAGAGAGAAGAATTGTTTATAATGGTACAGAAGGATGATGAAAATGTGGAAAACTTTGTCAAGAGGCTCTTATATAATGTATAGAGAGCTAGACAGACAAATATGGGGTTATATGTGCTCAAATTAATCCTGCTTCACACTATTAGGGATGATTTCCTATATGTGTCAAACCTGTTAGGAAAAGGGGATATCTCCAAGGAGTCTTTCGAGAAAATTATGGAATTGTGTAAAAGGTACTCCAAGGGATCTTGCAGGAATAATAGGAGGGACAAGCAGGACAAGCTAGAACATGATTTCTTCGACAGAACTCATAGGTCATCTAATGGAGGAGCCACCTGTGCAGAGATAGGAAACCTCCTTGAAAATTTAAAAACATAAATGATGAGCTCTATCTCCTTGAAAATAGATGTCCTGACGGCAAAGCGAGTATAGGTAGTAGAGGATCTCACACTAGGTGTGTTTTGTCCTCGATGTAGAAAGAACCACCCTCTGAAGGAGTTCCTGCTTGACAAGGTAGAAGTGTGTTAGTTGTGCGAGCTGAACCATGACACAAAAGAATGCCCGTCACTTCCCCAAGTGAAGGATGTTCTGTAAGCATCAACTCTAGAGGTGGAACCAGCTTACTTTATTGCACAAAAGAAGCCCTGGAAGCCTCGAAATCAAGCACGGGGACTTCTCTTAGTGAACCTCTCACATAACACATGCGATCGTAGGATATTAAAGAATACCCTT
The DNA here is from genome assembly GCA_001517045.1 of Pseudotsuga menziesii. Lineage (NCBI taxonomy): Eukaryota > Viridiplantae > Streptophyta > Pinopsida > Pinales > Pinaceae > Pseudotsuga > Pseudotsuga menziesii. The sequence goes on from LPNX010170239.1 coordinate 171,853, forward strand.
AATTTCGAGAAATATTGACCCAAACGCTTTTTGTTGAAACCCCCTCCCAATACTTAAAACCTCCTCCCCACCCCTTTTAGACCTCAATCCTTATAAACCACCCTACCCACCTCAACCTTAAACCCCTTAGCCCCCCCAATACCTATAATATATTGGTTTGATTTTTTATAATTTTAAAACCCACAATATGAACTAACATGATAGGATATTGGTAAACAAGTGAATCCCCTGTGAAATCAAGGTATGAATCCAGACTCATTTTCATTTTTGAATAACATGAATAATTGGAATAATATGAATAATATGAATACACAATTCCCTTCATCTTATTCTAATTCTCAATGGTACCCCTCTCAACCTTCAATGCAAAATTTTAACTACTGGAACCCCTGTTTTCAGCCACCACACCAACCAACTTCTTGGTCTCTTGGATGGAGGAATTTCCATCTAGGGAACCAGTTTCCTCAACAACCTCCACAACAACCATTTTCTCAACAACAATACCGTCCTTAATATCCTCAGCCTTATCAACAGTCACAGCTGCAATTGTAGAACAATGCTACTTCCAATATGCCTATATGACCTCAGCTGCCTGCTCAACCTAATCCTAACCCAAATAATAAAACAGTCCATCAATTTGGGACTTTCAACATGCTTGCTTACTCCCTTACTCCTGTTCCCCGCAACGATATTCACTTACGATCAGGAAAGGTAGTGGAGCCTTTGATTATTGAGGATGTTCCATCCCCTATGCAGGAAGAAGGGGTGAACCCACAACATTTATCCAATATGACCCCCATCATTGAAGATACTGAACATCCTACTGATTTGTCAGTTGAAACAGACAATAATACACCCAGCAACGCATAGCCTACTTAGCTGATTAGGAAACCACCGTACCCTGACAGATTAATGCTACCAAAGGTAGTTAGACAACCTCAGTTTAACTTCTTAAGAGAGTTAAAAAATATTTATGTTAAAATTCTCTTCCTTCAATCTCTTCAAGATGTACCTATCTATGCTATAACTGTTCGGTATCTGTACACAAGGAAACCAACAAGGAAACCCAGGGATCCTCCCACTGTTCATGTCATGGGGAAATTATCTGCATTAATAATGGGAAAAACCTGTCTGGCCAAATATGATGATCCTAGGAATCCCACTGTCACTATGCAAATTGGGCATACACAGATACCCAATGTACTGGTAGATTTAGGAGTGGCGATTAATGTTATGGCTATTGAAACTATAAGAAAAATTGGGCTCACTAATCTTAGGACAACCCCCATTGTTTTATAACTGGCAGGTAGATCCACTATTAAATCGGAAGGAATTTTGGATGATCTCATCATCTCAGTTGATTCTTAGGAGTACCCTGCTAACTTCTTGGTTTTACAACCTAAGTCGCAGTTGGGAGGACACCCACTAATCCTGAGAAGGCCTTGGTTAGCTACAGCTGATGCTTACATCAGCTACCGATCTAGGTCTATGACCATATCAGATGGTACTGAGACAAAGAACCTCACTCTCGATCCTCCAGCTCGATCGAGCTTAGAAGCTGAAACTCCTTTATGGATGGAGCCAGAGGAAGAAGAGGACGTTCAACCATTATTAATGATAGGGAAGGATTTAACCTTTACAGATGAAACTAAAGATGATGCTATTAATAATATCATTACTGAACCCACTTCTGTGAATAAGGAAATCTAACAAATACTGAATATTACTCTAGGTGATGAAGAACAAGAAAATATCACAAAAGAGGCATTAGTTAGTGACACTCATATAGTTCCAGTATTGAAAAATTCAAAAAGTATTGATCGAGGTAGAGTCTGGAAAGACCTTGAATATTAATCCCAGCCTCTCCTTAGATGAACAGAAGCACCTGATCAATATCTTAAAAGAACACAAGGGGGCATTTTCCTGGGAGTACACACACATGAGGGGTGTTCCCTCTAACCTTTGCACCCATCATATTTATATTAAAAGTGACCTCTTGGCCTGTGTGCCATCCTCAATGATGAATGAACCTTAATATTAGGGACATAGTGAAGGAAGAGATTCAGAAACTCTTGGAAGCGGGATTTATATATCCTATTCCAAACAGTGAGTGCATGTCCCCACTCATAATAGTACCCAAGAAAAAATGTAAATGGAGATTCTGCGTGGACTATAGAGAGCTGAACAAAGCAACAAAAAAATATCATTTTCCCTTTCCTTTTATCGATCAAGTACTCAACAACTTATCGGGGAAGAATTTTTTCTCCTTCCTGGATGGGTTTAGCGGGTACGATCAAATTTAGATTTCTCTTGAAGACCAAGATAAAACTACCTTCACCTGTCCATGGGGAACGTTTGCATACAAAGTGCTTCCCTTTGTCTTGTGTAATGCACCAGCAACATTTCAAAGAGCTGTGATTGGCATATTTTCAGAATTAGTTAATGATATTATGGAAATATTTATGGACGATTTTACTCCTTATGGCAAAGATTTTGAAGAAGCACTGGAAAATTTGAAAAAGGTGTTAATTCATTGTGAACAGACCCAACTCTCTTTAAGCACTGAAAACTGCCATATGATGATGAGTGAAGGAGTAGTATTGGGGCATTTCATCTCTGCTGATGGAATCCAGGTGGATCCCTCAAAAATTAAGGTAATAAAAAATATACCTACTACTGTAACTCAAAAATAAGTGCGAAGTTTCTTAGGGCATACTGGATATTATCGAAGATTTATAGAAATTTTTTCGAAACTTGCCTCTCCTTTGTTTTCATTATTAATGAAGGATGTGCAATTTGTTTGGAATGAGGCATGCTAGACAACATTTGTTCAAATTAAAGAGAAGCTCTCCACAACCCCCATCTTAAGAGGACCCAATTGGACCCTACCCTTCCACATTTCTTTAGATGCTTCTGATACTGCTATTGGAGCAGTTTTAGGACAACAGGATGGTCAAGTACCTTATGTAATTTATTATATTAGTAAAAACTTAGCCCCTATTGAACTTAATTATACTATCACTGAGAAGGAGTTCTTAGCCATTGTTTACTCCATTAACAAATTTCGACATTATATTACTGGATATCATACATTTGTGCACACTGACCACTCTGCCATCAAATATCTAATGAATAAACCTGTTACTAATGCCAGGGTGACTAGATGGATTTTATTATTACAGGAGTTTGATATTACCATTATAGATAAACCTGGAAGAGAAAATGTTTTCACTGATTTCTTATCTCGTTTCACTAACAGTGATGATAATTTTCCTATTGAGGACTCTTTTCCAAATAAACACTTATTTGCAGTTTCATCTCACTCCCCTTGCTATGTAGATGTCACTAATTACTTGGTTGCAGGAAAGCTTCCAGCACATTTGTCCAAAAGAGAAAAGAGGAAAATCATTCAACAGATTGCCAGGTATTGTTGGGTAAATGGTCATCTCTTCTACACAGGCCCTTACCTTGAGATCAGAGGGTGTGTGAGAGAAGATGAAATATTCCATATATTGAAGGCCTACCATGATGAACCTTATGGGGGGCATTTTGCAGATAGAAGGATAGGACACAAAGCGCTAAGAATGGGCTACTATTGGCTAACTCTTTTTAGGGATGCAAAAAGATATGTCCAGTCTTGTGATAGTTGCCAAAGGATGGGCCAGCCCAATAGATTAGATCAAATTCCTCTGCAACCACAACTAGTGGTTGAACCCTTTGATAGGTGGGATTTAGATTTTGTTGGTCCTATCAACCCTCATTCCAAGCAAAAAGCCTACATCTTGGTTTGTACCGACTACATGATGAAATGGGTAGAAGTTGTGGCTTTGGCGAAGGCCAATGACCAGGCTATGATTGATTTCCTATATAGTGAAATATTTACCCACTTTGGGGTACCCAAGGAAGTGGTTACTGATGGAGGACCACAATTTCTGTCGCATCAATTTGAAACTCTGCTATGAAAGTACCATATTCAGCATTGGATAGCTTCACCTTACCATCCTCAAGCCAATGGCAAGGCGGAAAGCACCAACAAATTTATTAAAGCTATCCTTACCAAGACAGTTAATATCCATTATAGAGATTGGGCTGACAAACTTCTGGAAGCATTGTGGGCATATCGTACCACTTGGTGCAACACTACGGGTTTCTCTCCCTACGACTTGGTGTATGGGAAAAGTGTCATCTTCCCAATTGAATTTGAAATTAAGACTTTGAAGAAAGCCACAGAGGTAAAACTAGATGTAACTAAAGCCCAGAAGAAGAGATTGAGTCAATTAAATGAACTGGACGAGAACCGGTTAGGCACTGTAGACCAGACTGTGTTAATTCAGCAACAGAGATCCAATTGGCATGATCGATTCATCAAAAAGAAGGTCTTCTGTGAGGGAGACCGGGCACTATTATATGATTCACGATTCAAAAGAGACTTCAAGGGTAAAATACACACAAGATGGCTGGGCCTGTACCTCATAGACAGAGTATTTGATAATGGTACGATCCACATGTTTACCATTGATGAGAACCGTACACCATTATTTGCTAATAGTCACAAGCTGCGACTATACTATAATCCCATTTCAAAGGACGCATTTACCTCACAGATTGCAGCTAATCCAAACTACCAGTTATCACATGGGCAAGAATTTTTCTATGCCCCTGTCAATCCTCAGTTAATCGCTGTAAATCGAATATAAATCTTTGTACATAAAAAAAAAAAAAATTATGTTATTGTTATCTTTTTCTTTTGCACTCGATCCATTTTTTCTTGTTTTTTTTTAAATGTGCAGGAAAGCACCTAAGAGTGGTGGTCATCATCGGGCCTGGTGACCAATGTCATTCTTCTGTAACTTCCTGCACCAAATTTTTTTTCCTTGATAAATCTTTCACAACTGCAACACCTTTTCCGGCAACTGTGACATCTTTTTTTGGTAGCTGCAACATCTTTTTTCGGCAGCTGCGACACAGTTTTTCAATAGCGGAAACACCACTTTAACTTTTCCCATAACTCCCGTATGCACACCTGCAACACTGTAAAACTCCTGCCCTTTTTCTATTTTAGAAACTGCAACACCGTTTCACTTTTTCCCATAAATCCTATTTCGCACAGCTATAACACCTTTTTCAATAACTGGAACACTGTCAACTTCCGTCTGCCCAATGCCTTTTCATCCTTTCTCGGTAGCTGTAACTCCACTACATTTGGTTGATTTTTCTATATTCCAAGGCTACACCTATGCTAAGCTGTTTGATTTCTTTAAGGCCAACGGTTGTTACTACTTTGTTATTGGTAGAACTTTTTGCAAGCTAGTGACTCCTCTAGATATGGCTCTGATCCTTGACGTCGTCGACTAGATTTATCCTCCAACATTCATCATGTTTTTGACCAATTTGACACGATGGTTCACTAGAAAAAATTGTCATTACAGCATCCCTGTGATAATGACTACATTTAATGACTGCACCTCACACATTCTACTATTCTCCAAAGGACATCATCCATCGCGCATTTTTGAAGGTATGGATTTGATTAACTACTTGATTAAGTATTAATTGGATCTTACAATATCAATCATACCTTCCTTTTTGATTAACTACTTGATTAAGTATTAATTGGATCTTACAATATCAATCATACCTTCCTTAGGTAAGGATGTACAAGAAAACCCTATGGAAGGACTAAATATTAGGGCAGCTCTGACAGCAGAGGGTGAAACTGGAGCAACATTAGATGCTGCGACAGTTGAAACCGAAGATGATAGAGCTATGATAACAGAAGAAAATATTGAGGTGGTGACCATTGAATCTTCCCCTAAATGGGGAGGAACCCTGATTGAGGAAGAACATCCTGAAGCACAAGAAAATGTCAGAAGTGGGGATATTACTTCCACATCAGCAGTAAATTTAGAAACTCCAACACCATAGAGAAAAAGGAGGAGATCAAAGGATGAAATAAATCCATCACCACCAATAAGACGGAGAAGAACCAGGTCATTTATAGCAGTAGAAGAAGCAAGGGAAAGATGAGCAACCTTAGAAGCAAAAATTGAGTTCCTCATTCTTAGACCCAAAACAATTGATACCCCACAGGAACCAGTCATTGAAGAACCACAAATTGAAGGACTTATGTTTGAAAATAGGCTATTAAAAGAGGAAGTAGAAGTACTCTGAAAGGAATTAGAAATTTGGAAGGAAGCATGCAAAAAACATGGTGAAAGGAAGCTGTACACATTGGTTGAAGCTGCAGATCAATTGGAAGGATCAAATCCTACCGAGGCTAGAAATGAGGAAGAAAGAGTGGTCTATCCTATGTATGGAGAAATATTTGATGAGTCAGGTTACAAGGTCATAGTTCGTGCCTTTACAGCACATCAGTCTACATCTACAACTGTGGAAGGACAGGGACAGCCTAATTTGAGAGATGGTGAGACTCCCAAAGAGAAACTCTAGGATGAGAAAGTTGCATATGAGAAGGATTCTATCACACAAGAACCATCATATTTAAATATTCCAGTTGAAATTACCGATGTGAGAGATGGTGAGACTCTCAAAGAGAAACTCTAGGAAGAGGAAATTGTAGATGAGAAGGATGTTGTCACACAAGAACTATCATCTTTGAATATTCTTGTCAAAATTGCCACCAACCCTGGGACAAAGGAACCAAAGGACGAGGTTATTCCTGATTTTATGGATGAAGATTGGACTGTGAACCCTGAACCCTCTCAGGACACAGAAATAATAGAAATGGAAAAACAACAACAGAATAATGATGAGGTCGAACAGGATGCTGCTACACAAGAACCAACATCCTTGAATGTTCTTGTTCAAGTGGTCAAATAAATGAGGGAAGAAGAATCAGGGATTGAAGACATTCTGGAATTCAATGAAGAAATTTGCACTATGACTCCTGAATTATCCCATGACACCAAGATATTATAATTGGAATCGCAACAATAGGGAAATGAAGAAGTAAACTAGGATGTTCCTACACAAGAACCAACATCCTTGAAAATTGCAGCAGTGAATCTCGAGATGCAACGAGAAGCCGACCCCGATTTGGATATCATTCCTGATGTGGATTTAGGTGAAGATGAAAAAGATCAATCACAATCCTCAGGTGATACTGAAATCCTTGAGGAACAACTTCATATTGAAGAAGACATACAATCCCAGCAGCACGAGGAAAAAGAAGAACAGGGTGTTGTCACACAAGAACCAGCAACCTTACAATCCCCTGCTAAATTTGCAGCTGATAATCAGGTAGACAAGAAGATTCAAATCCAGGAGGAAGTTGTCCCACAAGAACCAACATCCTCACAATCAGCTACCAAATTTGTCATAGGAGAATCCAAGAAAAAGGATGTTGTTACACAAGAACCAGCATCTCCAAAACTTGTTTCAAGAATACCGGTGGTTGGAGTTCTTGCAGAATAAATTTCAGGAAGGGATGTTGTTACACAAGAACCAACACCCCCGAAAGTGACTTCATAAGTGCAGAATATCCAATGTGGCACATCAGGTTATAAGGTGTGGACTTAACCCCTTCAAAATTTTATTGATCTGGATTCTAACAAGGAGGAGTATTAGAAGAAGAAGAAACCTTGAAGCCTACAGAAGAAATCTCAATCTTCAGAATGGAAGTAGGAAAGTGGAGGAGCCAGGTGGAAAGATGCCAAGAAGGTATGGTTTCCCTAACTAAACATAAAAAGACCATCAAGACTAAAGGAAAAATGGGCAGAAGAACGCATGACCCAAAAACTTCGAGAGGAAGAACTAAAGAAGGTGCTAAGGGAGCTGAAAAAGTTCAAGTCTATGCAAGAGGAAAAAGACTAGATGTATGCTCTTTCTCAACAACTCTTGGGCACTAGAGTACCCTCTTCCTCTTACCCTGTCTTTTTATTCAAACAATTTATTTGGCTTAAATTAAGCGCTGTTAAAGAAGGGAGATCATACGAAATAGAAACCTCAGCGAAATTCTTGGAAACATTTTTGAGAAGTAATTTTGAGGACCATAATTTGTTGTGTGAGGTGTATTTGCATGAAATGGCTTGTCCTTTGGACCGCCATTCGAATCCTGTTCCTTTTTCAGGTGATGTTCAGATGAGGGATTTTGCTTCTTTTGTGAGCAATCATGCTCAGTGGGAGAGGTCTTTCCAAACCTTTTCTCACATTGAAGCACACTCTAATATTTGGATCCGAATTGAGCCTCAAAATCCTGATCTTCTCCTTACTTGACACCAGGGTCTACTTTCATTCCCCATCCAAACATGGCATATAATGGAACTGCAGGAAGGGGTTATTTCTACTTGTACCAGCCAGATTTTCACACATCAACAAACAACTTTGTAAGGTAGTAAGCACAGATGGCAGGTTTCCTCTCCAACCCTCAAAAATAGGGACCTCTATTATTAGAGAAATTTTGAACAAGCACTTTCCAGGGTTGAGGGTTATGTTGGATGTATAAGGGAATGTGGGGTTAATTGGTTGGGGCTGAAATTTAAATTTCCTCTCATCTAGTGGCCACCAAAACCATACAGGGAGTATTTATCATTGACCAAGGCAGAGGAGAAGAAATGTTGGAGATATTGGGTTGTTCATAAAGGGTTTATAGAAAAAGAAGGAGCACCTGAATTACACTACAACTTTTATTCTCTCCATGAACAAAGCATAGTGCAAGATTCAAATTTAGAATAATGGAGTTTGTTGCATGAGGACATGCAACAGGACAGTTGTCTGGAGATGTTGGGCCCAGAAATGGCCCCTTTTTTACCATCCTTATACACCTCCTTTTTCTTTAGCATACCGTATTAAGCATGCTAAACAGATGTTTCACCCTCAATCTGCTCCTCAAGTCACAAAAGTATGGTTAGATATTGTCTTATTTTATTAATGCTTAGGATTGTGGTAATTAAGACTCTATATATTCAAATATGCTAACATATGATGGTTTATAAAGGTATTTCGAGATATAGAGAATGCAGGTGCAACGAGATGAACATGCTAAGGGAAGGATGAACATTCATTGCTTAAGTTGATCGCTACCCATCCTACTATTGCCCAAAGAACACAGTCCCGGTGTATTATTCCATGCAAAGCTGTACAAGAGTAGTTGCAATAGAATGTGATAGATTTGGAAGGCAACAATGTTTCGCCACTCGAAAATAGTTTTGATCTGTGGGATATCTTCTCAATCGAACAGGATCATCATTATTTCTAGGTCAATTAATAGTTTCCCTATATTTCCTATTCTCATCCTACCATGGCCATGATAGTTGTTTTAATTAGGGCTTCCTGAAGATCAAAGATCTTCATGGCTGCCCAATAATAGGGATAGGATGTTATGATTGAACATTGTATAAATATGGGGAACTGTTTGGAGCCAGGGGTTGAACCCTTAACCAAAATATTGTATTAGTTGAGACTGAGGTTGTGTGTTTGATCTACCTTTTTAATACAAGGAGTTCAGAGCTCAGTTTTTTAACATGAGTTACTTCCAGCATCTCTGTGTGAAGGCTGGGCCCTCCTTCCCATAGGGATTGCTGAGTTAAATTAGGAATTTTAATTATTTTGTTGTGTGATGTTGTGTTAATTCCATTTTGTCATCGTAAGCTACAATAGTTGTGGATTTATAGTGTGTTATTAATTGCATCTCATAGAAATCTATAGTGGTATGGTGTGACAGTCGACTGTATAGGTAATTGTTCCTTATGCAACTACATGGTAGCTGTAACAAGCCTTTTCATCCCTAGATCATTTAATTGTTGTTTCCATAGATCCTTGCATTTTCTTCCTTTGCTTTTATGGTTGTAGAATTTTATTCCTATACTTCGAAATTCTAGAATAGCTGAAGTCAATTCATGTCTTTCGGATTTCTAGAATAATTAGATCAAGATAGTTGGGTAAATTATTAGATGGTTTGGTAAACAAGATTTCATTATCTGCAAAAGTAATCTAGATGTGATTTCATGAATTTTTCAATTCTAAATCAAGAATAGTAGATGGTAATTGTGGTTATATTCTTTAGAAGGTAAACTAATTTAAGTGGATCCTTGAGATGAATGTAGCTGAGCAGAGAATAGGATTGTTTACTTACAACAACTCAGTGTTTAAGCACATATAGTGCATGTTATCCTTGAAATAAAAGACTTCCCTGGGTTGACAATAAATATTGCACACTCTGTATGTTAGCTATAATTAACTTGCATATTGGGTGCCCAACAATTATGCCCTCGACATCTTCTTTTGGGTCGGGGGCCATTCTTTTGAGTTATTCAATTGGAAATATGCATGGCCGAGGTATTTTTTTAAGGTTAAAGCATGGTGGGGCATGTTAAAGTATTTTTTTTATATTTGTAAAAATACAAATTCCTGACTTGTGATTGACTGTGTACAGGGTGGTCCACAAGCCTTGGTCTTAGCACTGCACCCCCTTACGGGGTGAAATCATCACTTGATTTTAAATATTCTCATGTTGTAGATATGCACTCTTGGTAGATATTTAATTTGCAAATTGAATGTGTAGCCGGTGGTATGTTTCTTGGCCCCATCTTTTTTTGAGGTGTTTACTGTTGTTGTTCTTAAAAATTGCGGATGACCTTTTATTCGTAATGGTTTTCGATGTGTGTTTCATTGCAGGGTGTGTTTTTCTTTCTTTTTCATTTGGTGTTTGGCCTCTTGTATAATGATCTATCATTTCCTTGCTCTTGTGTGCTGCAGGTGGCATGGCCTTTGTTCTTGTTGTATACGGTCTTTTGTCAAGAATTCATGTCTAGCGTTATTGCATTTTAGGTTTGTGTTTGATATGATGATCTCTTCTTTGCATTTTTTCTAATCATGTTTTGTTCTATTTCCAATTTTAGCTTTGGTTGCTTCCCTTAGTTGCGGTCAATATGATTATTCTAGTAGGTGAATTTTTCATGGTTTCGACGGCCAGTGAGCAACATTCCTAAGTCGGCAGTTGTTTGTGCAAGTTTTCTATTGGTCCTTCTGTTGTTGCAACAAGTTTTGTCTTCTACCTTCTGTTTAATCATGTTTCACATTTATCTAGTTCTCATTTCCCGTTTATTGGCTCTTGCAATTTTGGCAGGTTAGGTCATGGAGGAATTTGGCCATTTTGGTCCCATATGGATGCTACAATATCTTTATGGTGATGTTGTTTTAGTATCCGGGTCTGGTTTTTGTTCGTATTATGCATTCTCGTTGGTCTCCTCTCTTGGGTTGGTAGCTTTGTCAAGGCCTTGGAAAGGAACAACTTCCATTGATTTGTTGTGTAGCTCTAGTCATTTGGTTCTCTACTCACTCTATCAGTTGGTGGTCATCATTCTCGAGGATCTCTGTGTGGAAATTATGTCTGCTTCTTGTGTTTGTCCTAGTTGTGGTGACCCTTCCATAGGTTTGTTTGTGTGGTATTTCTTTTGTGGAAGTATTTTTGGATTTTCTAGGTTAATATTTTCTTTTATGGAACAAATGTTTAGAGAGCCTTCCTAAAATTGTTGGAATCGATTAATTACTCCACCACCCAAAATTGATGGCTGATGAAACACAGAAAATACAAAGCCTTAACTGCCGCAATTCTAAAAAGTCGCAGCACCACCACACCGCTTTGTTTGAACAAGAAATAATTGAATATCTCAGATTATTAAAATGAGAAGAGTAGTTTTGATGCTACAGATTATGTCAGCAATAAACATCTAAATTCCAAAGCGGCAGTGCAAATTTTTACTTCTATCAAACTGTAAATAATTCTATTTTTGTATAGTGAAGCGTCAATTAGTATCTAATGACGAAATTAGTTGAAATATTATATATACCCATCTTGTAATCGTGATTTACACACAGTGATACACGGAGAAATACAAAGAGTTGAAACTAATATCTTACTGCATATTTTTATTTTTAGTCTATTTTTTAATGTGAAAAACTCAGTTTTGTTTCGTTGTTAGTCTGCAGTAACAACTGAAGAAATTATAGTTTATTTGATGTGAATTTGATTTTTCAATTCAGTAGAATACTTGTGTTAAGTCTAAGAAAACATGGGTTATCAGAAAGTTACAAAATAGTCAGTTGTGATTGAGTTGTTATTGTGTTGTAGGTGACTGTCAGCAGTAACAACTAGCTGAAATAGTCGTGTTAATTGTTGTTAGTTATAACAGCTACTTGGAACACCATCTAAAGTGTACTGTCAGCTGCAACAATCATGTAGGTGTTAATTTGAGTTTTGTGAGCTCTAACAGTTGTCACAGATAGGTGTAACATATAGCTTTTACAGTGCTGTAAGTGTTGATTTGAGTTGTTAGTGAAGTTTTAAGTGCTGCTGAAGCAGAGAGCGGCACTCCCCTACCTTCCCCACAATTGAATCAGAGCTTGGCTAAGTTTTTAAGCTTAATTTGTCTGAGATGGATAATAACAGTAGTGTAGTGTAGCCACAAATACTTGTGTTGTCTAAAATAAATTATGCTACATGGTTTATTAAAATCAGAACTATCATGCGTGGTCACGATCTTTCAGAGTTTGTTACTATTGGGTATCTAGAACGTGTTGATCAAGATGTTGAATTGTCTCTGGCAAATGTTGAGCATGTTCTGTTGAAAGAAAATAGGAAGAAGGATAATAAAGATCTTGGTCTTATTTAACAAATCCTGAGTAAATCAATTTTTCCAAAGATATCAAGTGCTAAGTCTTCAAAGAACGCTTTGGACACTCTTGAAATGTGCTAGCAAGGTGTGACCAAGGTGAAGAATGTTAAGTTGCATAATTTGACAAGAGACTTTGAGAATCTGAAGATGAAGGACAACGAGACTGTTGATTGTTTTATGACACAATTCACGAATATTGTAAACCAGCAATGAAAGTATGGTGAAGACCTCTCAGATCAGCGTGTGATTAAAAAATTGCTGAGATGTTTTCCAAAGAAGTTTGAATCAGTTGTTGTTCCAACTGAATAATTTAAAGATCTTAGTCAAATGCTCTTTGATGATCTAATTCGTTCCTTAATTTCTCATGAATCAAGAATGAACAAGTATGATGATACTCCATTAAAAACTATTTTTAAATCTCAGTTACATGTTACTAGAGGTAGAGGCAGAGAAAGAACTAGTAATAGAGGAAGAGGAGGACGGAGTGCTGGTCATAGTGATAGCAACAATGATTATGAAAATGAAGAGAAGTTACAGGAGAGTACTCCTATAATAAGGGGAAGTAGCAGCAAAACATGGCAGCCAGGAAGTCAAAGGTATGACAGATCTAAAGTTCAATGTTTTTACTGTAAGAAATTTGGGCATTTTGCTAACAAGTGTTGGAAGAAGCAAGAAGATACAAGTAGGTTGTCCACACACATTACATAGGAGACTGAAAATGAAGAGAATCCTATGTTTTTTACTTATAATGTCACCTAGGAAAGTTCAAAAGATGCGTGGTTTTTGGACATCGCATGCAGCAACTACATGACTCAAAATACATAATTATTTTCAAGTCTAGACACCAGCATTGAGTATGAAGTGAAGTTAGGTAATGACAATAAGGTAAACGTTAATGGTAAAGGTGTGATTGTTTCGTATGCAAATAATGGTAAAAGAAGAACAATTCATGATGTTTATTATGTTCCTAGTTTAATGTCTAATTTATTAAGTGTTGGAGAATTGTTGGTGAAAGAATATGGGATACTCTTTAAAAATAATCTATGCACTATTTATGATAAATATCCAAGAAAACAGTTGATTGCCATAGTAGAGATGATAAAGAATAAAATGTTTCCACTCACTATGAGAAATGATTTGACTTACTCTTCGAATTCTTATAAAACTAAGAGTTTAGATCAATCATGGTTATGGCATTTGAGGTATGGCCATTTACATTTTGGTGGGTTAGATTTTATACATAAGAAGCAGATGGTAAAAGGATTTCCAAGTATTGATCAGTGAACAAGCTCATGTGAGAGCTGCATATTGGGAAAGCATCATAGAGAGAAAATTATTTCTAGAGTTTCATGCAGAGAAAAAAGTGCCATTAGAACTGGTACACATGGATTTTTGTGTACTGATGCAAACACATTCTTTGACTGGCAATGTTCATTTTATGACTTTCATTGATGATTTCAGTTGAAAAACTTGGGTGTATTTGATGAAACAGAAATCTCAAGCTTTTGATGTGTTTAAAATTTTTAAAGCTATGGTTAAAAAAGAGGGTAATAGGTTTATTAAAGTCTTGAGATAAGATAGAGGAGGTGAGTATATGTCAAATAAAATTATGGAATTTTTTCAATATCATGGAATTAAAAGACAGTTTACTGCTCGCTACACTCCACAACAAAACAGAGTAACCTAAATGAAGAATCAAAACATTATGAATATGGCTCGAGGTATGATGAAGGAAAAGCATCTTCTAGATGAATATTGGGGAGACGTTGTTACTTGTTCAGTATACATTCTGAACAGAAGCTCCACGAAGAGTGTGAAGGATCAAGTTCCCCAGGAAGCATGGAGTGGTAAGTGTAGTAGCATATCTCATTTAAGAATTTTTGGTTGTGTAGCTTATGCACATGTACCTGAAGATATGAGGAGAAAATTAGATGAAAAAAGTGAGAAATGTATTTTTGTTGGATATAGTGAAGAATCTAAAGCATATAGAATTTATTATCCCATCACAAAGAAATATTTTATCAGCACAGATGTTGTGTTTAAGTAAGAATAAGCATGGGATGGGAGCATTGATAAATTAGTTGGTGAGGACAATGTTTCACCTCACGGAGGACAGATAACTCCACATGCACTAGCAGTACCAACACCATCCAGAAAACCCAGAACTCATGAACGTGGTGAACCATCAAATATTGGTGGACGACAAGGAACAAGATCATAGGTAAGCAATGAATCAAATCCTACATTAGCATCATTAAGAAACAGAGTTAGAGGTTAGAATACTAGATGTTTAAGAGAACTGTATGATCAAAGGGAAGAAGTAAATCAAGTTTCAAAATTTTCATTTATTGCATGTGATCCAGTAGATTTTGATGTGGTTGTTAAAAAGGATGTTTGGATAAAATCAATGGATGAAGAAATTGATGCCATAGAAATAAATAGTACTTGGGATCTTGTAGATTTTCCTGATGATATACATTATATTGGTGTCAAATGGATTTATAAGACTAAGTTAAATGTTAATGGTGATGTTGAAAAATACAAAGAAAGACTTGTAGCTCAGGGGTTTAGTCAAAAACCTAGTATTGATCATAATGAGACCTTTGCACCAGTGGCCAAACTTGATACGGTAAGAATGCTATTAGCTATTGCTGCTCATAATAAATGGTATGTAAATCAAATGGATGTAATGTCTTTATTTTTAAATGGATCTTTAGAAGAATAATTTTATGTAAGACAACCTCCTGGATATGAAGTTGATGGTCAAGAAGACAAGGTCTACAGATTAAAGAAAGCATCGAATGTATTGAAGCACGCACCGAGAGTATGGTACAACATAATTGATGAATACTTGAATAGTGAAAGATTCAACAGAAGTCCAAGAGAGCCAACATTGTATACAAAGGTAAACCAAGAAGGTAAAATACTGATTATTTGCTTATATGTGGATGATTTGATATTCACTAGAGATATTTCTGTAGATGAGTTCAAGAAAGCCATGAAAAAAATAATTTGAGATGACTGATTTAGGAATGATGAAATATTTCCTTGGTATTGAAGTAACTCAATATGAAGATGGTATTTTTATTAATCAATCTAATTATGCAAATGATGTATTGAAAAGATTCAGAATGATGAATTATAAACCAGCTGTAACTCCAATTGCAACTGGCACAAAAATCAGCAAGGAAGAGGATGGGTCAAATGTTGATCCAACGTTGTATAAGAGACTGGATGGAATTCTCATGTACTTAAATGCAACAAGACCTAATATAATGTTTGTAGTAAGATTGATTTCAAGATTTATGGAATCTCCAAAGAATACCCACTGGCAAACTGGAAAGAGGATTCTAAGATATATTGTTGGAACAATAAATTTTGGTATCCAGTATACATTTAATTCAAATTTTAAGTTGATTGGATATACCGACATTGATTTTGAACGTTATATTGATTATAGAAAGAGCATATCTAGATATGTGTTCATTTTTGAATCGGTATCAGTAGTGTGGGCATCAAAGAAGCATCCCATAGTGACAATATCCTCTGCTAGGACAGAGTATGTTTCAGCAACATCAGCTACATGTCAAACTGTATGGATGAGAAGAACTCTTTCTAAGTTATAGCATGAACAAAATGAACCAACTCAAATTTTTTGTGACAATAAATCAGCGATTGCACTATCAAGAAATCATGTCTTTCATAAAATAAGTAAGCATATTGATACAAGGGATCATTTTATATGAGAATTGATAAACAACAATGAAATCAGTATGGAATTTTGCAGATCAGAAAATAAGTTTGCAGACTATTTACAAAACCATTGGGAGAAGAATTGTTTGAGATTCATAGGAAAAAAATTGAAGTTTGTAAAATGTAACAAAAATATAGTGTTACAAAATTTTGTTTCTTGAGTGAAGTAATTAAGGGGGAGAATTTGGAATTAGTTAATTACTGCACTGCCCAAAATTGTTGGCCGATGAAACACAAAAAAGACAAAGCATTAACTACCGCAATTCTAAAAATTCGTAGCACCATCACACTTCCTTGTTTGAAGGGGAAAAAATGAATATATTATATTATTAAAATGAGAAGAGCTGTTTTGATGCTACAGAACTGTGCCAGTAATACACATCTAAATTCTGAAGAGGTAGCGCAGATTTTTACTTCTATCAGACCGTAAATAATTTTGTATTGTATAGTGAAGGGTCAATTAGTAGTTAATGACCCACTTAGTTGAAATACTATATATACGCATCTTGTAATCATGATGTACACACAGTGATACATAGAGAAATACAAAGAGTTGAAAGTCATATTTTACTGTGTATTTTTATTTTTACTCTATTTTTTAGTGCGAAAAACTCAGTTTTATTTTGATGTTAGTTTGCAGTAACAGCTGAATAAATTATAGTTTATTTGATGTGAATGTGGCTTATCAATTCAGTAGAATACTCTTGTTAAGTCTAAGAATGCAAGGGTTATCAAAAAGTTGCAAAATAGTCAGTTGTGATTGAGCTGTTATTGTGCTGTAGGTGACTGTCAGCAGTAACAACTAGTAGAAATAGTCATGTTAATTGATGTTAGTTGTAACAACTAGTTGGAACACCATATGTAGAGTACTGTCAGTTTTAAAATCCAACTGCAACAGTCTTGTAGGTGTTAATTTGATTTTTGTGAGCTCTGTCAGGTATCACAGCTAGCTGTTACAGTGCTATAAGTGTTGATTTGAGTTGTTAGTGAAGCTTTAAGTGTTGGTGAAGCAGAGAAAAGCACTCCCCTTCCTTCTCCACAAAAATGACAGCAATGTTTATTGTTAATGTAAGTGGATCAGTCTTTGATATGTTCAATTGGACACTTGCTTATGTGGTTCCATGCTCATAGGTATATTTGAAATTATACTATCGACTTCAATATGACATTCCTTTCGTTATGGTTGTACATTTAATTTGTCGACACCCGTTAATGCTTTAATTCCTTGGTGGGAGGTTCATTACAACATATGGTAGGTTTAATGTTTGATAGATAGCTTGAATTTTTTCTTCTATGATTTCCCATTGTATTTTATCGCTTGGTTTAGACCCACATTAATTGTGCACAATGCGTAATTCTCCAGGTTGATTACGATAGGCATTTATATCTTAGAATTTTGGGGTGGACTACCATCTATTCCTTTTAATCTACAGATGAGAATGAGAAAAGTGTACTGTCCAGATTGATTCTATTGGTGTCTTAAATGAGAATGAGATAGAGATTGATTCTATGGGTGTAGTCCAAAATAAATTTAAAATAAAAAAAAATAGTTTAATTAACATGTGATAAGTACAGTCAGTGACAATGGTAAAAATTAAAATTACTCTTCAACTATTCGATTATTAGATAAAACTACTAGATTAACTCCATCGATTATTAGATACAACTATTAGCTTAACTCCAATGATTCTAGAACTACTAGCTTAACTTTAACTCTAATCACAGTTATATTGGGTAACTATTAGATACAACTATTAGCTTAACTCCAATCATTCTACAACTATTAGTTTATCTTCAACTCTAATCACTTATGGCTTAGTCCAACTGCATTTGGAATCTAGGAGTCTAGCCAATGTGCAATGATGTAAGAGTCAAACTCCTAATAAAATAATTTGAACTCCTAATAAACTCCTCCAAACTCCCAATAAACTCCTTCAAACTCCCAATTAACTTCTCCATCTTTTTACATCGATAGTTATGCCGATAGGTGTATATATCTTAGAAATTTGAGGTGGAATACCATCTATGGATTTTCATCTACCGACAAGAATGAGCCAACTGTACTGTCTAGATTGATTCTATGGGCGTCGTCCAAAATCCATAATTAATAATTTCAAAGAATAAAAAATAGCTTAGTTAATATCTGACAAGTAAAGTTCCTTATAGTTGGAAAAATTAAACTTTAATTTCAGCTATTCCAACTTCAACTTCAACTATTCCATTATTAGATACAACTATGAGTTTAACTCCGTTGATGATACAACTATTAGCTTAACTTCAACTCCAATCATGACTTTTAATTGAAGTGCAATTGCTGATATATTAACTTTTAAATTAACTATTAGATACAACTATTATCTTAACTCCAATTATTCTACCACTATTAGCTTAACTTCAACTCTAATCACTTAAGGCTTAGTTGAACTGCATTTCAATTCTAGGGGTCTAGCTAATTTGTAGTCGTGTAAGAGTCAAAATCCTAATAAAATTGTTTGAACTCCTAATAAACTCTTCCAAACTCCTAATAAACTCCTCCATCTAGTAGTTGGGAATTTAACTAATTTAGAGTTTTTTTAGGCTTTCTATATAGATATTAATTAGGTTTTGGGTCTCTTTTTAAAGGAGGTTATGACAATGTTCTTTGGGAGGTAACTCTATTTTCCAAAATTAATAAGGAAATTTTCATTACAACGATTGTTGTAAAAATTTGGACCATGCATTATTTGTATGTGTCAATTGTATAGCCATGGATCTAAAAAATTGATTATTTTTATTTATAGATCTCTTCTGGTTGTAAAAATGGCACATTTGTTTGTAAATATTGCTTCAAATATTTGTAAATTTGGCAATCTCCATTCATGAACTGTAGATTTTTTTAAAAATCTACTTGAAGTTCGATGTGAGAAGTGACTTTAAAAACTTTGTATCAGTCTTTTTTGGCCCATGTTGAATTGATATCATTATTCTCTGTACTACAACAATTTTTTAATCTTTTTTTTTGTTGTAGCACTCTCAATTGTGGTGTTTCCAAATATCCGCGAGTTCAAAGATCTGCCAACTGCTGAAACAATATAGTTATTTCATTAAGTGGTTTGATCTATGTGATGCATCTAGTTATGCCGATAGGAGTATATATTTTAGAATTTTTGGGTGGACTACCATCTATGTTTTTTCATCTACGGATGAGAATGAGACAAGTGGTTTTCCAGATTGATTTTATGGGCATCGTCCAAAATTCATAATTAACAATTTCAAAAGAAATAAGAAATAGCTTAGTTAACATCTGAAAATTTCACTTCTTGATAGTTGGAAAATTTAAACTTCAACTTCAACTATTGGAATATTAGGTACAACTACTGGATTATTAGATACAACTATTAGCTTAAATCCAATGATGATACAATTATTAGCTTAACTTCAACTCCAATCATGAATTTACTTGAATTGCAATTGTCGATATATTAACTTTTAATTAACTATTAGATAAAACAATGAGCGTAATTCCGATTATTCTACAATTATTGGCTTAACTTCAACTCTAATCATCGTTGTATTAGATAAATATTACATTAACTATTAGATACAACTATTACCTTAACTCCAATAATTCTACAACAATTAACTTAACTTCAACTCTAATCATGGTTATATTGGATAACTATTAGATAACTATTAGATTATTCCAATAGTGATACAACTATTAACTTAAATTTATATGAACTCCATTTGTTAGCTTGAGAAGTCGACCTTCATTGCAGTGAAACCATAATCAATTAGGTAATGTGTAACTCATGTGATAGTTGAACTCCATCTAGGATTTGCGAGTCAAGTTAATGTGCATAAGGCTTAGTTTAACTCTATTTGGAGGCTAAGAGATGAGATAACTCAGAGTTGTTATATTAACTACAATAGCTTTATATTAAATTTTAAATTAACTATTAGCTTAACTCCTGTGATGATACAACTATGAGATTAACTTCAACTATGAGCTTAATAACCATAAATTAAGTGGTTGCTATATTAGGTTAACTATTAAATACAAGTAATTGACACATTCTTTAGGAAAAAAAACATTATCAATGTGTCAATCGACGTATTTTGAACATATTAGTCTTAGTAACATGGTTGTTGCTAGTTCTATACAACTTAGTTGTATATATTCCAAGTTATGGACATCCTTAATTCTTTTTAGATATGTTCTAGCTGAGTAGTTCAATGTGATTTGTCTTTGGAAGTTGTGTACATATTCAAGGAGCTTGGAAAATTTTCCATCGTTGTTCCATGACAAATATGGTTTAAGTTTTCTTCATCAGTTGTTTGTCATTTATTGTCGTCTTGTCGTAGACTATCATTCATTGATCAGATTGTTTGCATTTCCAAGTTTCTCAATGATTCCTCCTTCCATTTATGGATTTCAACTACTTGAATATTTTGGTGTTTCATTGAACACTTGTTTGAGGAACCTTTCAAAAAAGGATCCTATCTCACTTGTAAATATAAATGGATTTTTGTTGCGTACCCCTTGCCTCTATAGTTCTATGCTAATTCTTTTGTGTGAAACGACACCACCGATCCCAATCATTGATGCCTTTGTTGATGGTTCTATCTTGAATTCATTAATGGATATGCCTGATATAACATATTGTAAGATGGTCAGCTACCATAGATGGTGGATATAGGGTTCCATACATGGGTCAAAACTTGTTTTTTGTGTTTTTTTTGGGGGTCTTCTGTGTGAAGAGTTACATTGTTTTGCTTCTACATTCTAAAAATTGGCTGAACAAAAAACTTGGGTTTTGATTCCTTCCATATTTTTTGGAACATTGGTTTTATTCTTTATTGAATTTTGTTGGTAACATTTTTTATAGAATACAAATACATAGGATAAGTGAATTTTAGGTTGTTACCTTGCAAACACCTAGTTTTGACATGTCCATCATGGAAGAAACGTTGGTCATATGAAGTGATGTTACATGGACATGGTGTATTCCTTCATGCCTTGATTTTCCATAAAAGTAATTAAAAAACTTATTCTATCCAGTGTGCAATGTGAGAAAAAAAAAATCATCCTTTTGATAAAGGGTTCAGTCTAGACATAAGTAGATATTTGATATGTAGCTCCTTATTTGGTAGAAGACAATGTATATGTTATGCAACTATAACTAAGAGTTGGTGTAAAAAATGTTTTTCAAAACGTTGCTGTTTGAAATTTTTTGAAGTCCAATCTACACTTGGTGCAGAGTTAGCTACATCCACCATTTGCATATCCTAGCAGACCTGACCATTATGGGATGTGCACACATTAGAGTGTAGATGGAAACAAACTACTTATGAGAATTTAAGGAATGTGATCAAAACAAAATTTTCTTTTCATCACAAAAAAAATGAATATGTATTCACAAAGTCTTGGAAAAAAAATTGGATTCCATTTATTTGATCTTTGCCATTTAAAGTATAAAAAAAATAGCCAATATTGCATCTTTTCCACATGTTGTCCACTTTATGGCATGCCCTTTCATTTTTTTTGGCTATGCATATAACGATATTTAAAAACTTGTCTTATATGCTTTGAGCATGTGCATGCATGATTTAAACAAACAAAAAAGCATGCATTGTTAAAACAATTCTCACAGTGTGCTCCACAATTGAAATGGATTTTCCTTCAAAACTTTCCCTCGTTGATTTTAAAACTTTCCATATATTCTTTGTAGGGAAGGCAGGGGAGTGCTTCTCTTTTCTTCATTAGCACTAAAAACTTCACGTAGAACTCAAAATAACACTTTCAGTAATGTACATCTTTTCTGTCACAGCTTTACAACAATGTACAACTTCATTGAAAGAGCTCAAAAATCAACTCAACGCCTACAGGATTGTTGCAGCTTAGTTGCTACTGCTTACAGTATTCCCTAGATGATGTTCCAACTACCTGTTACAGCTAACAACAATTAACACGCTTGATCCAGCTAGCTGTGACTGCTGACAGTCACCTACAACACACTCACAACTTACATTTTTTTAATGATTCGATGACCCCTGCGTCCAAAAAACTTAACATGTATGTTCTACAAATTTAATAAACAATATTCACATCAAATAAACTTTTTTTCATTCAGTTTTTACTGCATACTAACATAAAAAATAAAACTGAGTTTTTCAACTAAAAAACAAAGTAAAATAAGATTACACAGAAAAACTTCATAGTTTCAACTCTGATTCTATTACTCTTTGTTGTGCATCTTCAATGTACCAAATATTTTCTACAAGCTAGGTATATATAGGATTATGGCTGAGTTGGTCATTAAATACAAACTTACCCTTCGTTTATATAAAAATAGAGTTCTATATTAATGATTTACAATCTGTTACAGTCTGACAGAAATAAAAAACTACAGTGCCTCTTCAAAAAATTACATCCGCTTTGCTTGGATATAAAAGTGATTTTTCATGATTTAATATTTTGTTGTTTGTGAGGCGGTGAGGTGGTGTGGTGGTACTGTGACTCTTCAAAATTTCAGCGATCGTATTTCTAGCCAATGATGCCTTTTTAGAACTCCGGCGGTTTGTGTTGCCTCTTCAAAATTTGTTGCAACCATTAGTGTAGTAATTATCCCCCCCCCCCCTTAATTACTACACTTAAAAAAAAACAAAATTTGTAATACTACCTTTCTGTGACAACTTACAAACTCCAATGTCTTTCCTATGAAGCTCAAAGAAATCTTTTCACAACGGTTTTGTAAATAATTATGCAAACTGATTTCTTGATGTGCAAAATTCCACACTAATTTCATTGTTGTTTACCATTTCTTGGATATAATGACACATTGTATCAATATGCTTCTTTTGTGAAAAACGTGATTTCTTGATAGTGCAATAGCTGAGTTATTGTAACTAAAAATCTGGGTTGGTTCTTCTTCTTCATGTTGTAACTCAGAAAGAGTTCTTTTCATCCATACGGTTTGACATGTAGCTATTGTTGCTGCAACATACTCTGCCTTAGCAGAGGATAGTGTCACTATGGGTTGCTTCTTTGATTCCCATGCTATTGATCCCGATCCAAAATTGAACAAATATCCAGATGTGCTCTTTCTATCATCGATAGAACTTGCAAAATGACTGTCATTATATCCAATCAATTTAAAATTTGAATTTGATGTATATTGGATACCAAAATTTGTTGTTTCGGTAATATATCTGAAAATCCTCTTTCCAGCTTGCCAGTGGGTATTCTTTGGCGATTCGATAAACCTTGAAATCAAACTTACTGCAAACATTATGTCATGTCTTGTTATATTTAAGTACATGAGACTTCCAACCAGTCTCTTATACATCGTTGGATCAACCTTTGACCCATCATCATCCTTACTAAGTTTTGTGCCAGTTTCTATTGGAGTTATAGCTAGCTTACAATTCTTCATTCTGGATATTTTCAATACATCATTTGCATATTTATACTCACATATAAAAATACCATCTTCATATTGTGTTACTTCAATACCAAGTAAGTATTTTATCATTCTTAAATCAGTCATCTCAAACTTTGTTTTCATGGATTTCTTGAACTCCTCTTCTGAAATATTTCTAGTGAATATCAAATCATCCACATATAAGAAAACAATTAGTATTTTACCTTCTTGGTTTACCTTTGTATACAATGTTGGCTCACTTGGACTTTTGTTGAATCCTTCACTATTCAAATATTCAACAATTATGTTGTACCAAACTATGGGTGCTTGCTTCAATCCATACAATGTTTTCTTCAACTTGTAGACCTTCTCTTCTTGTCCATCAACTTCATATCATGGAGGTTGTCTCACATAAACCTCTTCTTCTAAAGATCCATCTAAAAATGTAGACATTACATCCCTTTGATGTACATACCATTTATTATGAGCATCAATAGCTAATACCATCCTTACCGTATCAAGTCTGGCTACAAGTGAAAAGGTCTCATTATAATCAATTCCAGGTTGTTTACTAAACCCCTGAGCTACAAGTCTTGATTTGTACTTTTCAACATCACCATCAACATGTAACTTAGTCTTATAAATCTATTTGACACCAATACAGTTTCTATCTTCAGGAAAATCTACAAGATCCCAAGTATTATTTCTTTCCATTAGAGGAATTTTGGGGTCTAAAATGGGCCTTATAAGAAAACGTGCCAAAATAAGTTTTTGTGAGTTGGAATTCAAGAACCAATAGAATTTCAATAAAATAAGTCAACCATAATGGTTGAATTGACATATTTGTCATTAAAAAAACTACTTTTTTTGTTCGTATTTTCGACATATCTCCCTGTGTTTTTACTCAAATTTCGATCGGGAGAGCTCGTTGGATGCGAAATTTGATTCCGCATCCAACGAGTACCCACACTGCATACTTTTGATGGACCCCGCTACCCCAAAAACAAGAAATACCTGAAAAAACGTGATGATGACATCATCATCACATTTTTTCAGGTATTTCTTGTTTTTGGGGTAGTTGGGTCCATCAAAAGTATGCAGTGTGGGTACTCGTTGGATGCGGAATCAAATGCCGCATCCAACGAGCTCTCCTGATCGAAATTTGAGTAAAAACACAGGGAGATATGTCGAAAATACGAACACAAAAAGTAGTTTTTTTCTTTCTTCCTCCAAAATTAATTAATATTATTTTATTATTTTAACTATTATTTTATTATTTTCCTTAGGAGGCCCATTTTAGACCCCAAAATTCCTCTAATGTATGGCATCAATTTCTTCATCCATTGCTTTTATCCAAACATCATTTTTAACAGCTTCATCTGAAATCTACAAGATCACATGCTATAAATGAAAAATTTGAAACTTGATCTACCTATTCATTTTGATCATATAGTTATCTTAAGATTCTAGTCTTTTGAACTTTTACTCTATTTCTTAATGACACTAATGTAGTATTTGATTAATTGCTTACTTCGGATCCTATTCCTTTCCATCCACCATAATTTGATGGTTCACCATGTTCATGACTTCTGGGCGTTCTAACAAGTGTCCTTGCTGCTGGTGTATGTGGAGTTATCTATCCTCCATGTGTGCTTTCTTCATCTTCTTCATCATCTACGTGAGGTGCAACAACGTCCTCACCAACTAATTTATCAATGCTCCCATCCCATGATTCTTCTTCTTTAAACACCACATCTCTCCTAATTACATACATCTTGGTGATGGGATTATAAAGTGTGTATGCTTTATATTCTTCACTATATCCAACAAAAATACATTTCTAACTTCTGTCATCTAACTTTCTTCTCATCTCTTCAGGTACATGTGCATAAGCCACACAACCAAAAATTCTTAAATGAGATATGCTTTTACACTTACCACTCCATGCTTGCTCAAGAACTCTATCCTTCATGCTCTTCGTGGGGCTTCTATTCAGAATGTATACTGAACAAGTAATAGCGTCTCCCCAATATTCATTTGAAATATGCTTCTTCTTCATTATACTTCGAGCCATGTTCATAATGGTCCGATTCTTTCTTTCTGCTACATCGTTTTGTTGTGGAGTGTAGTGTGTAGTAAAATGTCTTTTAATTCCATAATATTTACAAAATCTCATAAACTCATTTAACATATACTCACCTCCTCTATCTGATCTCAAGACTTTTATAAATATGTTACTCTCTTTTTGAGTCATAGCTTTAAAAATTTTAAACACATCAAATGCTTGAGATTTCTGTTTCAACAACCCAAATTTTCGACGATAATCATCAATAAAAGTCATAAAATAAACATTACTAGTCAAAGAAGGTGTTTGCATCGGTCCACACAAATGTGTGTGTACAAACTCTAATGGTGTCTTTTCTTTCTATGAGACTCCATAAATAAATTTCTCTCTATGATGATTTCCCAATATGCAGCTCTCACATGAGCGTGCTGGCTGCTCAATACTTGGCAATCCTTTTACCATCTCATTCTTCTCTAGCAAATCTAAAACACCAAAATGTAAATGGCCATATCTTAAATGCCATAACCATGATTGATCTAAACTCTTAGTTTTATAAGCATTTAAAGAGTTAGTCAAATCATTTCTCCTAGTCAGTGGAAACGTTCTATTTTTTGTCATTTCTTCTCTAGCATTCAACTATTTACTTGGATATTGATCATAAATACTGCGTACCTTGTTTTTAAAGAACACTATGTATTCTTTCTCCAACAATTGTCTGACACTCAATAAATTACACATTAAACCATGAACATAATAAACATAATGTATTGTTCTTCTTTCACCACTTTTCACATACACAACAATCACATATTTACCATTAACTTTTACCTTGCAGTGATTTCCCAACTTTACTTCAGACTCAATGCTTGTGTCTAGACTTGAAAATAATTCCTTATTTCCAGTTATGTGTTTGGAAATAAATGGGTGACATAACAAGTAAAAAACATAGTCTGCTCTTCATTTTCAGTCTCCTATGTCATGTGTGTAGACAAATTACTAGAATCTGCTTGCTTCTTCCAACACTTGCTACAAAAATGCCCAAATTTCTTACACTCAAAACATTGAACTTTAGATCTGTCATACCTCTGATTTCCTCGCTGCCCTGATCTTTTGCTACTCCCCCTTACGATAGGTGTATTCTGCTATAA
This sequence comes from Pseudotsuga menziesii, assembly GCA_001517045.1. Classification (NCBI taxonomy): domain Eukaryota; kingdom Viridiplantae; phylum Streptophyta; class Pinopsida; order Pinales; family Pinaceae; genus Pseudotsuga; species Pseudotsuga menziesii. The sequence goes on from LPNX010170239.1 coordinate 198,857, forward strand.
CTTCTCTTCATTTTTAGATTCTGTTGTCACTATGACCAACACTTCGTCCTCTTCTTCCCATGTTACTAGCTCTCCCTTTGCCTCTTCCTCTAGTAACATTTAACTGAGATTTAAAAACATTTTCTAATGGTTTATCATCATACCTCTTCATTCTTGATTCATGAGAAATCAAAGAACCAGTCAGCTCATCAATGTGCATTTGACTGAGATTTTTAAACTCTTCAATTGAAACAACCACTGCTTCAAACCTCTTTGGCAAACATCTCAGCAATTTTTCAATCACACACTGATCTGGAAGGTCTTCACCATACTGCCGTAGCTAGTTTACAACATTCATGACCTGTGTCATAAAATTATCAATAGTCTCACTGTCCTTCATCTTAAGATTCTCAAAATTTCTTCTTAAATTTTGCAATTTAACATTCTTCACCTTGGTTACGCCTTGATATCACGTTTCAAGAGTGTCCCAAGCTTTCTTTGAAGACTCAACACTTGTTATCTTCGGAAAAATAGATTCTCGCAGGCCTTGTTGAATAACACCAAGAGATTTATTATCCTTCTTCTGATTTTCCTTCAAAAAAACACTCTCACAATTTGTTAGTGCTAACTCAACAGCTTGATCCGCTGGTTCTGGATACCCAATCGTAACAAACTACCAAAGATCCTGAGCATGCACGATAGTTCTTATCTTAATAAACCATGTGTCGTAATTTCTTTCAGACAACACTAGAATTTGTGGCTGCACTACACTGCTGTTAGTAGTCATTTCCATTAAATTCCAAAAATAATGAGCCAGAAAACTCAACCAAGCTTTTAGACGAGGAAGAAATCTTAACCACACTCTGATACCACTGTAGGGAAGGCAGAGGAGTGCCGCTCTTTGATTTAGAAGCACTAAAAACTTCACGTACAGCTCAAAATAACACTTTTAGCAAGGTACAACTTTTCTGTCACATCTTTACAACAATATACAACTTCAATGATAGAGCTCAAAAATAAATCAACACCTACACGATTGTTGCAGCTTGGCTGCTACTTCTTACAGTGTTCCCTAGATGATGTTCCAACTAGCTGTTAGAGCTAACAACAATTAACACGTTTAATTCAGCTAGCTGTGACTGCTGACAGTCACCTACAACACACTCTCAGCTCACAAGTTTTCAATGATTCAATCACCCCTCAGTCCAAAAAGCTTAACACGTATGTTCTACAAATTTAATAAACAACATTCACATCAAATAAACTCTCTTTAGTTCAGCTGTTACCACAGATTAACATAAAAAATAAAACTGAGCTTTTCAAAAAAATTCAGAGTTTTAACTCCAAAGGTTCAACTCCACTCTCTGTTGTGCATCTTCAGCGTACCAAATATGATTTACAAGCTAGTTATATATAGGATTATGGCTAAGTTGTTCATTAAATACAAACTGACCCTTCGTTTATACAAAAACAGAGTTCTCTGTTAATGATTTACAATCTATTATAGTCTCACATAAATTAAAAAACTAGGTCGCCTCTTCAGAAAATTAGATCCACTCTGCTCGCATATAAAAATGATTTTTCATGATTTAATAATTTGTTGTTTGTCGGGCAATGAGGTGGTGTGGCGGTGCTGTGACTCTTCAAAATTTCAGCAATCATATTTCTGGGTGGTGATTCCTTTTCATAACTAGGGAGTTTGTGTTGCCTCTTCAAAATTTGTTGCTGCCATCGGTGTAGTAATTATTGGCTTCCAACATTCTTGTAGTTCATCTCGAGGAAGGCAGATAAACATTCGTCATTGTTATATTTTCAAAGAAAACAATGTGTGCTGCCATTTTTTTTAACTTTTTCATTTTCCAGTTCAGAATCATAAAATAGATATGTGGTGCACATAGATTTATGACAATATTGTTGTCTCGTATAAGATAAAAAATCATTATATTTGTCTTATTTTGGCTTATGAAATGCTATTTCAACTAGAGCATGTCATTGGCAAAGCATGCATCTCTTGCAATTCAATGGGCATACCTAAGCTCTCTTGTTACAACGTAGCCAAGAGAAATTAAAATTGAAACCTTTCAAATAAACATATTTTGCTTGTGCAAAGTCAAAAATAATTGGTCATGTGCAACAATGGTAACTGAACATGGTGCATACCTTCACGCTTCCATTCTCCAAGTGATAGGTAAAACATGCTTTTGCATAATGTCATGTTGGAAAAAAAAACTGTTATCTTTTAATAAATGATTCAATGTGGATTATATATTGAAATGACATTTTGTTATTATTTATTTTCGCAAATTATCATATCGAGTTGCATGGGATTTTTTTGGGTCAAATTCTCTCCAATTTGGTATGCTTCAGTCAAAATACTCGTGTAACGTCTTCAGTCTATGTTGGAGCCTTCTTTATGCCATTTTCTTGAAACCATACATCCTAGTCAGGGGACTTGCAACCTAGTTTGCAGGATATTGACGAGTTTCCCCGCTAAAAATAGAGGGGTCGCTTGCTAAAAATAGAGGGGCCAGCGACCAATAGTACTACATTGGTAAAAGACAATGTACAGTTTCCTATAGCTATGGGAAACAGTGTATATAAAAAATGCCTACCAAGGCATTGGTGCCTGTAAGCTATCACATTCCAGCCTAAAGTAGGCGCAAAGGAATTTACACACACCATATCCTATGCAGCCACCAAATTTTGTATCAAAACAAATGAATTTTTTCCAGGATCTTCATAAAAAACAAAAACATAGACTCCATTTATATGATGTTGACGGTTTTAAGCTATGGTCGGATACATAAAACTTGCATTTGTTTCATTTGCACTTTCGTTCATAGCATGTTCTTTCCAGTCTTCATTGGAAATGCATTCTGCAAATTTATCTTTTATGTGTTTTATGTGCATGTTTCTAGAGCTACTCTAGTAGGTGAATTTGTTTGCGTTGTTTCTACTATGGTATAAAAAAACAAAAAAAAAGGTTTTTACGCTGAATCTGGCAACAAACCATGCACTGGAAATGGAATTTTTGTTTCAAAATTTGTCTGACCTTATTTCATCCTGCTAGTTTATCCCTTCCAAATACCTAATTATGTTTCTTTGCATGTTTTGGCTTCTAAACCTCTTAACATTGTTGTGTTATGACAAAAACACACACACATGAATTGTTAAACCTATTGTCATAAACTGCACACCATTTGAAATAAGTTTTGTTTCAAGATTTGCACTGGTTGATTTTAAGCCTGATCTTCTAGTCTTATGATTCTCTTTGCACTAGCCAAACAATCATTTGTAGTGTTTCGTATGTACAGGAAAAAAAATATTTAGCATTTGCTTTTTAATTTAGTCATTTTCTGTGTTTCAGAATCTTGGGATGGATCTGTAATGTCCATATTTTCATGGCAAGTTTTTGGTTTGATATATAGACAGGAAATCACTAAAATGTCCTTGCATTGTCTTATCGAGGTTGCTCCACATGGATCGTACAAAATCCATTGTATCTAGTCGTTCCAATGGGTTGCAGGCACCTACCTTCTCTTGTTGCAGTGGGATGACATAGCATCCTGTCCAATCATTTTTTTTTGGTTTCTTACAGCTAAAGACCACCTTCATCAATAATTTCTTCTCCATGAAACAAAACTAGTTTCCTCACTACAACAACTTTGGAATGAACTTAAAGACCAACAATTCAATTTCCTTGTGCATTTATTATGTTAAACTTATTCCTCTTATATTTTTTACAATGTCACTTGCTTATCAAGTCCATGCTACAATCTATTTTTTCAATCTTGCTTTTAACATATCCTTCGATATATTAAACACTAGTTGTCTCATCTTCTTTGTTTGTTTGAGAAAATTCTTGTCTCTAGTTAGGCAAAATACACGATTGTCCATTTGCTCATCGTATAATTTGAAAATGCGTATCTTTAGGTGAAGGGGATTGTCCTTTACAAATATTGTTGCTTTGTCTCTTTTATGTGTCTCTCCATAGATGGGGAGAAAGCAATTGGGGAAAAACCATGCTCAAAGTAGCTTCCATATGATGATAATACATGCGTGTTCTGATGACATTGATGTTGTTATGTGTGCAAACAATTTGTTCAATGTGTAGAATTTTCATTTCCGACAAGGTGATTTCCTCTTTGGTTCCTTCTCAGTCCTTTTGCATTTTCTATATACTTCAAATGAATACGAAAATCAATCATAAATCATTTTGGGCTTTCCTTCGCTCAAGGGAAAGAATCGGTGATTTATTCCATGCAAACAGACCTTTTGGTTGACTACTTGTATGAGCTACATTGATTAAACAATGTCGAGTTGTATCTAGAACATATGTCTCAATTTGCTTCCCAATAGGATAATGAAAATGTTTTTGGTTTATGGGGTGACATCATTTGTATCAAGTGGTTTGAAAATTGGTTAGATATTCATGTTGCAGTTTGGTCATTAATAGGAAAAAGAAAATGCCTTCGCTTCAATTCCACCAAACATGGATACTATTACAATATACTTTTCCATGATCACACGTCTTCCTAGGGCCACATTGAGCCTTTTCTCTCATATAATATACACCTTTACCATGGTATGCATGGAATTTCAAATAGAAGATGCATAGACTAATGCCTTGACTTCAACATGGAAATGCTCACTTTGAAAGACATGCTTCTATAACAATGGTTCACTAGCTTCACATCCATTGAAGGAAACTAACATGATTCCTTGTTTGAATCTATAGTGAAATATACATTATACTTTTATAGCACAAGCATGTGAAAAGTGTTGGAATATTTTATATTCCTTGGAAGGTAAAATGCTTTTGTATTATGTGGAAAGATATCCACAATCTTATGTAAAAGAGTAATACATTATATTCCATATTCATTATGTTAATGTAAACTCTTGATATCCATAATTATATAAAGAGATGTTATTTAGAACAATTATATTATCCCACATGTAATATGTGAGAGTAATTACTCCTCATCTCTTGGTATATAATAGGGTTAAGGGAGTCACATCACAACAATAAGCTTGATATTTCTGTATTGTATTGGCGTTTTTGGCATTGCTCTCTTGTAAGATTTTGGAGATATTGCTCTCTTGTAGCCCAATTGGGTGAACATTATTTACAGGGGACATATTGCTATGGAGACATATTTTGGGCATATTATGGAGATATTTACAGGGGACATTGTACTATGGTGTTTTTTATTCGAGCAATGATACAATTTTACTTTCTGGTTATACAGATTATGATTGGGCAGGTGACACTTATGATCGGTGGTCAAGTGTTGGTTATATATTTTAACTTGGTTCAAGTCCAATTTCTTGTTGTAGCAAAAAGGTGAAGACTCTTTCTTTATTGTCATGTGAAGCAAAGTATAGAGCAGCTAAAGAAGCAACTAAAGAAGCATTTTGGTTAGGTAATGTTGTCACTAAGCTTTGTTTGGTTCCGAAATCATCCACTGCGTTGAAATGTGACAATCAAAGTGCAATTCAACTTGCTTACAATCTGGTATATCACTCCAAGACAAAGAATCTTGATCTTGATGCTCATTACATTCGATATCTCGTAGCAGATGGTATTCTTTCTCTTGGGTATTGTCCTACCGAGCAACAGGAAACCGACATCTTCACCAAATCCTTAACAACAACGAAGTATATGCATTGTCGTTCTTTACTTGGGATGACAGAAGTTGTCATTAAGGGGGGGCAGTAATGACTCATTTCTTACTTTGTTAGTGGGATTTTCTCCCAACCATTATTAAGGGGGAGTGTTGGAATATTTTATACTCCTTGGAAGGGTAATAATGTCTTTGAATTATTTGAGAAGATATCCACAATCTTATGTAAAATTATATCCCATAATTAATATTAATTATGGTAAAGTATACTCTTGATATCCATCATTATATAAAGAGATGTTATTTATGAGAATTATATTAACCCACATCTAATATGTGAGAGTAATTCCTCCTCATCTCTTGGTATATAATAGGCTCAAGGGAGTTGCATCAAAAAAACATATTTGATCTTTATGTATTGTATTGGGTTTTTTTGCATTGCTCTCTTGTAAGCTTGAGGAGGTATTCTGAAGATAATAGAAGACTACCTTCCTGCGGACGTAGCCCAATTCATCTTCCTGTGGACATAGCCCAATTGGGTGAACCACTTATATATGGTGTTTTCTTGTTCTCTTTTGTACTTATTGTTGATATATTATTGTTTTCCATAGATAGGTGAACTAGTTTAGTTTGATCCATCTTTCCAACAAAAAAACTGTTGTTCAGACTTTTTTTGATTGCATTATGGATAACCACAAAAGAGCATTACATTTTTTGGAGACTTTTCTTAAAAAAAACACCTTCCTAGATGTGGTACATGCTCTTAATTCGAAAAGCTATCTTGTGAACATGGAACATCCATTTATAGTTTCTCATGTCGAAGAAAATAATTTTGCACTTCAGTGGTTGGATGAGATCCCTGATATTAATATATTCACATGGGACACTCGCTCACAACATTTCAAATCACGGTTATACACAACAATCACATCAACAAGAAATGTTTATCTAATGCAACATAAAATTAACACATGTCATTCGCACTTACAACCATTGATCCAATTTCCATTCCTTCATGCAATACCAACAACCAATATTCCATGAAAAAAAATTTATTTTGCAGTCACAATTCCAAGCAACAAACCTACAAACTTCCGCATGCAGAAAAGAAAAAACAGATACAAGACAAAGCATTCGATGCTTCTCTCAAACGAAAAGAGTATGAACAATCAAAACAAGCAATCCAAATATATCTAAAAAACATTTAAGATATTCCAATGTATACATGTTATGTTTGAAAAAGGTTACATTTTAGAAAGGATATTCTTACCATTGACGAAAACACAATTTTGGCATTCAAAACGTTGACAAGCATCGATGGGATCGTCCCATTTGGAATTGGCGAATCCATTTGCAAGTTTTGAAAAAAACAATTTTCAAATGTTGAGATACCATTTTTTTCATCTCCTTTTCACATTCGGAGTCGCAATCCATTAGTTTATGTATCTATTTTAATTCCTCTTTAAGAGTCCCTTGTCTTGTCAAGGAGTTATTTTGTGTAAATTCGTCACCTAGGATACAAAATATCCCATCTTGGCCTAATTGGAACAATCAAAAATGTTCCTGCAGACATTGACACTGTGTAAAAATATTTTCCCCAGAATATTAATGATGATATGACAATAGCAGTTGTTCTTCAATAACGCTTTCCTATCTTGAAATGTAGGCCCTTATGTTTTTATGGTTTCATTAAAAGGATTGTGTGGCACTGAACTCTACAAAAATGAAGACATTGTTATCGATGGTACTTTGAGAACAAATATTCCATCAATCACAAAAAGGATTTGAAAAAAGTTAACGATGTGGACAATGATCCTGTGTCTGAAAAAGTGCAAGATTATTTCTTCACAACCGAGTTCCAACAATGAGGCTCTGAACATGAGCATGGTCTCCTTTGGATTGAAAACACACCAATATATGGGTAGAATGCAAACACTAAAATAACAGGTTTTGTTGACACCTATCTATCAACAAACTATTCTTTGCTTGGCCCTGACATGGTAAAGATAAAACATATCATCATACTAAAACATACCAAAAAAAAACGTATTCACTCTACATGTAGATTTGGGTTTCCTATCTTTCCTATTGACATCACAAGAATTTGGAACCACTTTAAGACTCTTCTAACAATGCTGATGAAAAAAAAGAGAGAGACCAAATAATTCTCCAAGATCATGTCATTTCAATCACTCTTGAATTAGAGAGAAATGACAAGGAATGAATACATTGTTCTCTTGTATTCTTCAATTATCTAGATGAGATTTCTACTAAGAAGAAACCCTTCAGACATTTGGCTAAATCCGTCCGCAACGGACGTACCGAAGTTGTGGAAAGAAAACACCGATGCAGAGTTTGTGTTGGATTCCTATGCAACTGCAACTTGCATTATGTCATACATAATGAAATTGGATCGGCCTATGAAAAATGCATTAAGGGAAATTAAGGAAGCAACAACCCATGAAAACATTGGAAAAGGGAACATGTTGTTGAACATGGAACATATACGAATTCACCAAGCAGTTCATATCGTGCTATCATTTCCGCTACACTCATCTTCAAGGAAAGCACTTTCCATTAACACTTCACCAATTGATAAACAAATTTACGTTCTAAAAAAACCTTCACATTTACAAAAGGATCCAAATAATTCAGAAGACATTAAGCTCTCCTTGTATTATAGATAGATACAATACACAACCATATGAACATGAAAATGTTAGGTTGGCAGAGTATGCATCTTTCTACTATTACTTTCCAAAAATAACAATAAAAAGAAGCAGACCATGTATTAGTCAATTTGTTTGTTACAATAAGGAGACTCTATCCTGAAAACCACTATAGAGAAAACACCATGCTCTTTGTTCCACATAGAAACAATTTTAACTTTCCAATACATAATTCAAGAACATGGGTCGAGGCATATATGCATTTCAAACAGGAAATAGATATTGTGGAGGAAAATTTCATTGCAAGAAAAACGAAAATATGGGGTGGCATTGATATTGAAAATCAGGAAATGGATTCAACCTTCATGAACTGCAGGTGTCTTTTCAACAAATAAAATCAACAAGTCACAACCCTCCTCTTGAACAATATGATAGTAAACTGATCTCCATAGAAAAATAACTTCGTATGCTTTCACGCATAATAGAACTTGCAAAGTGTCAAAAAAACCACTTATCTTCGATACAAATGGATACTATGCAATAAAAATAAGCGTGACCAAGGAGCAACAAGCTATTGTGAAAGAAATTATTGCGAAGAAGAAAAACAATCCATCAAATCTGTTTCATCTTTTCCTAACACGAAGAGTTGGAAGTGGAAAAACATACACTGCAAAGGATTTGTACAAGGGTCGCCTCCATTTTTATGACAAGCAGATCAATAGAGACCCTTTGAAAAGAAAGTCATCATTGGTGCATTCATGGGGAAGGATGCACACAATGTAATTAGAACAATTGTTCACTGTGCTTTTAAATTGCATTTGAATTCAAAAAACATTTTGCCTTTAAGTTCTAACACATTGGATACACTAGAAAAATTCTATTCACAAGTAAAAATAATATTCATTGATGATTTTTCATTAATAGGGTATCGAATTCTTTACAATATTGACAAGCGACATCCTGAAATAATGCACACACCAACAAAACCATTTGGGAATGTCGACATCATTTTATGCGGCGACCTGTGTCAAGATGAGCTTGTACATGATTCGTGGATCTTCAAACAGCTAGTGTTCCAGCAACAAACTTTTCCCTATACATTTGGCCTATACATTTGCCCTAGTTCTGTAAAATACTATGAGCTTAAAACAATTGTTAGGAGACAAAATGAACCATTTATAGCCATTTTGAATAGGATCCGAACAAACAACTTAACATTGGATGGCATTAAATACTTGAATCAACATTGTCATAGAAAACCGCCTTTGGACCCAACATTTCCCTTTCTTTACTACCGTAACAAAGATGTTCATCAACAAAATTCTAAAATGGTGGCTATTGTTGATACAAAAACATTTGTACTCACAACTCATGATACCAAAACTGATCCAATATAAAGTGTTCAAATAATTTAACTTCGAAGAATATTTTACTTGTACTTACATTATTATTCTTTCTTCGGGAGATGTCACTCATGTAAAATTTCATGTAAAATTCATAAGGTAAACCCTTTGTTGTAAGTTGGGTCAATAGTACTCGGAAAATAATAATATAATTATATTGTGAGATTACCTAGGAAGGTCGGCCGTGCCAATTTGATACGTTAGCCTAGTTAGGGTAAAAGGTTAATAAGGAAAGCAATATAAATAGGGAGATTCCCTCCCTCATTGACACACACACTCACTCATGTATTTCGCAAGAGAGAGAAATAAGGAAGGACAAAGAAGGAGGAGGATAAGTGGCTTTGGTGTTTTGTCTCTTATGCTTGGGGTTTGGTCTCTCTCTCTCTCTCTCTCTCTTATGAGATCTTGTTCTTTGGTCATAGAATTCTAGTAATCTATATTGATAAAGTTTGTTGGGTTTTTCCCTTTTGGGTTTCCCAAGGTAAATTGTTGTGTACCTTATTATTGTAGTGGTACTAGAGAGAGGGAGAAAGGGATGGAGAGAGAAAGGGAGAAAGGGAGGGAGAAAGAGAGAGGGGGGTTAGGGAGAGAACGTAGTGGTGATGGAAAGGGGATAAAGAGCGGGTTTAGGGGAAGGGGTAGAGAGAGAAAGTTGGAGTTAGAGAATCATAGCGGGATATGGATATAGGATGCATACAGAGAGAGAGAGAGAGAGAGAGAGAGAGAGGGGTCCATTAAGGAGAGAGATGGGGGTTAGGTAAAGAGGGGGAGAGGGTAGATAAAGGAGTATTAGGTAGAATATATGGGGGATTAGAGATTAAGGCACGGGGGAAAATATAGAGAGGGTTGGTGAGTAGGGAAATGGGGACAGAGAGAAGGGGTTACTAGAGAAAATGCAGGAGAGAGAGACGAGCGGGGATGGAATGAGAGAGGGGGGATGGGTAAGTAAGGTAGAGAGAGGGGGTGTTATAGGGAGAGAGAGAGTGGGGGTTGGTGAGGAAGGGAGAGAGGCATGAGGATGGATAGATAGAAAAGAGAAAGGGAGAGATAGAGAGTAAGAGACATGTATCAAAGAGAGAGAATGAGAGATATATGGGGAAACAAAGAGATAGAGAGGCGAGGGAATAGGGAAACGGTGAGAGAGATAAAAATAGGGATAAGGAGAGGGGGATAGCTAGAAATGGATAGCAAAAGGGGTAGAGTGTTGATGTAATTGTAACTCCGGAATGTATTCACTTGTATTTCTTATATATTGTAACCCGATGTTTATTCTGGGATTTGCTTGATTCATGTCATGCCGCGATGTTCCTATCGAGAGGTTCTATAATGTAAACAAGTCATGTGAGGTCATTGTGGGTAACCCTCCTATTGATTAAGGGTTAAAGTCCCTGTAGTTTCGGGGAACTAGGGTTATTAGACACTGTGCAGCTGCGGGAACTAAGGCTTCCTACTTTGCGGATCTCTCTCCACAGATTTTCAGCAAAAAAAGGTTGGAATAACTCTCCTCCCTACGGTGCATATTTCCATCAAAGCATAATCCAATTCTGAGGTTTTTCAGTTTTGGACTCAACAGTGCTACCGAAAATTAGGGCTTTTCATAGAAGTGGAATTTTTCAGTGAGACTAGGCCTGGATTGATATTCTCCCCAAAATTGAAGTTAGGGATCAAAATCAAAACATTTGATTTGATAGAACTCCGGAAAAGCAAAACCCTAATTTGCTCCTAAACTAGCACTACAGGATTTCAGCTCCAAATCAAGATTCGACATATTGACCTGGTAAGATCTAAATCTTTTGTATTCCCATTTGAGGTTGTCAGTTAAGATGTCTCATCATACTAGGCTTGATGAAAATATTGAGGGAGGTGATAACTTCCGAGCCTAGAAGTATAGGATTTCCTTGGTCCTCGAAGAAAATGAGTTGGACTTCTATATTAGTAAGGAGGTTCCAATTCCAGAGGGATATGAGGCAAAGGCCTTACATAAGAAGAAGTTTGTTATGGAAAAGAGGATCATTATTGATTCTATCAAGGATCATGTCATACTACAGGTGTCCTCCCTCAAGACACCTAAAGCTATGTTTGATGCCCTAACCAAATTGTTTGAAGGGAAGAACATAAACTGGAAAATGAATCTAAGAAACCAACTAAAGAATGTAAAGATCCAGAATGCAGAGACCATCTAGTCTTACTTTACAAGGGTCTCTTAGATCAAGGAATGACTGGAAGTAGTAGATGAAGAAGTGGAAAATGCAGAGATTGCAATGAACACCTTAAATGGTCTCCCTAGATCATGGGACTCCTTTATTCAAGGAATTTGAGCGAGAAAGAAGTTAGTCAAGTTCAACAGACTATGGGAAGAATGCTCTCAAGAATATTCTCGGATAGCAGCTCAAGAAGAGAAAATGGGAAGTGAAGATCAAGCTCTCACAGTTCACTCAAAGAAAGGCAGAAGAAACTCTCATCACTCTAGAGGTAAGAACTTTCACTATAAAGATAACATTAGAAAGGACCTATCTAAATTAAGATGCTATACATGTGATGAAAGATGACACTTTGCAAAATACTGTCCTATAAATAAGGTTAACTCTCATAGGAAGAAGGGAAACAAGAGAAGACATCATGCTCATAATGCAGAGGATGATGAACCTTCCAAAAATAAAACCAGATATGAAAGTGAAGACTGTTCCAATGATGAAGAATATGTTTTGATTTTCTCTCTTACAAGAAACATTACTCATGGAAGCAATGATTGGCTTATAGACGGTGGGGCTTCCAAGCATATGATAGGACTTAAGGAATCTTTTGTGAAACTTTCAGAAGATCAATCACCTCACAAGGTGAAGCTAGGAGATGACTACTAGTATCCAATAAAAGGAAGTAGGGAATCCTTTCTGGGTATGTAGCATTATTATGTGATTTCATCGATAAAGAACCTTGCAATTATGAAGAATCGGAAAAACAAACCTTGGTCCATGACACAGTAGAGCCAAATGAACTTTGGCATAGAAGGCTTGCACATGTGCATTATAGAGCACTACCACTTGCAAGAAAAGCTATTGAAGGTCTTCCAGAAATTCAAGCAAAAACATGATGGGGTCTGCAAAGGATGGGCGAAAAGAAAGAATACAAAGAAGACATTTCCAAGTAGCGATAGTAAATCAAAAAACGAATCTTGGAAATCATCCAATCCGATGTATGCAGACCGATGTCATCAATTTCACTAAGCGGGTATGTATATTATGTTTATTTTATTGATGACTTTTCTAGGAAGACATGGATTTACTTTATGAAGAACAAAGAAGAAGTATTCAAGAAGTTCAAGGAATTCAAAGCCTTGATCAAGAACCACACTGAAAAGAATATTAATACCTTTCGATCAGATAATGGAAAAGAATTCACATCAAATGAATTCAAAGTGTTATGCAAAGACTCAAGGATGAAGAGGGAGTTGTCCATTCCATGCAATCCACAACAGAATAGGATTGCAGAAAGGAAGAATAGAACTATCATGGAAGCTACAATAGCAATGCTTCATGATCAAGATATTCCTACGCATCTATGGGAAGAAGCTTCCAGAACACCGGTGTATGTACAGAACGATACTTCACACAGAGTACTTGAGAACAAGACTCCTGAAGAAGTCTTCTTCGGCAAGAAACCAGAAGTCAGCCATCTAAAAATATTCGGCTGTCCAGTATACATTCACATTCCAAAAGAGAAGAGAACAAAATTAGATCCTTCAGGAAATAAGGGTATATTTGTGGGATACTCTGAAAGCTCGAAGGCTTACAGAATATACTTCCCAGGATTCAAGAAGATCGACATCAGCATGGATGTGACATTTGATGAAGATACAACTTACAATAAATCTAGAAAGAAACCTACTGAAGAACATGAAGAAGCAGAAGCACCTAGAATTCATGATACAACCATGAACGAAGAAACTCAACAAGAAGATCGAGAATTTGAAGAACCACAAAGACATGTAGATCCACCTCAGGAGAAGAATCCTCAGAAGAGGAAACTTGCATGGGTGTGAGAAGCTATCCAAGGTGTGGAAAGATATGGGGCTCTAGAAGAGAATCCCAAAGAAAAAAAGAGGACCAAATCCTGCTATGGGTATGTAGCATTATTATGTGATTTCATTGATAAAGAACCTTCCAATTATGAAGAAGCGGCAGAACAAAAAGAATGGAAGGATGCTATGATCAAAGAGTATCAATTGATCATGAAGAATGATGTTTGGAATGTTGTCCCAAGTCCAGAAGGGAAGTCAGTTGTAAATTCCAAATGGATCTACAAGATCAAGCATGCTGCAGATGGTAGCATAGAAAAATATAAAGCAAGATTTGTTGCTCGTGGTTTCTTCCATAAAGAAGGAATAGACTATGAAGAAAATTTTGCACCTATAGCCACATACACTTCCATAAGATTAGTACTTTCTCTGGCTGCAGTGATGAAATGGAAGATACACCAAATGAATGCCAAGACTTATTTCTTGAATGGTGTAGTAGAAGAGGAAGTGTATGTGGAGCAACCACTTAGTTTTGAGACACATGACAGGGAATCTCATGTATGTAGATTGAAGAAAGCCATGTACGATTTGAAACAGGCACCTAGGGATTGGTATGACAGAATTGATATCTTTCTATCCAGTTTGGGCTTTACTAAGAGTAAAGCAGATTCCAACCTTTACTACAAGGTTGAAGATGGAAACTGAGTGATGGTCCTACTGTATTTAGATGATCTGTTTGTAACTGGTATGGATGGGTTGATTGCTGATGCGAAAAGGAAGCTTACTTTTGAGTTCGAAATAAAGGACTTGGGTATGATGCATTATTTTCTAGGCATGGAGGTATGGTAGAATGCAGATGGGATTTCCTTGGGACAAGGGAAATATACAGTAGAGATCCTGAAGAGGTTTGGGATGATGGAATGCAAGGCTATGGCCACATCTATGGCATCGAACCTGAAGCTATTGAGTGATGCTTCATCAGAAGTGGTTGATGCTATGATGTATCATCAGATGATTGGGTCGTTGATGTACCTAACGGACACTAGACCAGATATTTGCTTTGCTGTAGACACCTTGAGCCAGTTCTTGATAGATCCGAGGCATGTTCACTTGATTGCTGCAAAGCATATTCTGAGGTACCTAAGGGGTACAGTTGATTATGGGCTCAAGTATGAAGCAAGTCAAAAGATTAACCTGGAGGATTATGTGGATTCAGATTGGGCAGGCGGTGCTATTGATAGGAAGAGCACTTCAGGGTGTTGCTTCAGTATGGGATCAGGTGTGATCTCTTGGTTTAGCAGGAAGCAATCCTGTGTGGCACTGAGTACAGCTGAAGTAGAGTATGTCACAGCTTGTTCAACTAGTTGTGAGGCAGTATAGCTAAGGAAGCTGCTGTCTGATTTATTTGACCTCTAGTTGGATGCTACTTGTATACATTGTTACAACCAGAGTTGTGTGAAGTTGTCAGGGAACCCGGTGTTCCATGACAAGTAGAAGCATATCGAGATCAAGTATCACTATATCACGGATATGGTGCAGAGGGGAGTAGTGAATCTCCAGTATGTTGCAATGGACAAACATATAGCTGATGTATTAACGTAACCATTAGCCAAAGTGAAGTTTGAGTACTTCAGGGAGAAGCTTGGTGTTCTCCAGATCGAGGTCCCTTCCAAGGGGAAGTGATGAGTCCATGAGCCATTCTGACATGGTGAGAGGATTGGTTCCTTCCATGGTCAGAAGTAAGGGCTGAGCCATTTTGTCATGGTGAGAGGATTGGTTCCTTCCATGTCAGATATGAGTGCTAAGCCATTCTGATATGACTGTAGGATTGGTTCCTACATGATCAGATATAAGGGCTATTACCATTCTTGGAATGGAGGAGCCTGGTCAGTTACCAGGAATACTTGGTCTAGGACTGGGGGCCATTCTGATATGACTGTAGGATGTGTTCCTACATGATCAGATGTAAGCACATGACCATTCTGATGTGATTAAGGGATGTGTTCCCACTTGATCATATATAAGGGCTATTGTCATTCTCTTGGAGAATGGAGGAACTTTGTTAGTTACCAGGAACCCTCAAAGTGGGGTTGAGAGACTTTCCATCATAGTTATAGGATGTGTTCCTGCATGGGTGGATGTAAGTGCAGAGTCCTTCCATCATGGTTGCAAGATGTGTTCTCGCATGGGTGGATGTAAGTGCAGATCCCTACCATCATGGTTTCGGGATGTTTTCCCACATGGGTGGATGTAAGTGCAGAGCCCTTCCATCATGGTTATAGGATGTGTTCCCGCATGGGTTGATGTAAGTGAAGAGCTCTTCCATCATAGTTGTAGGATGTGTTCCTGCATGGTTGGAAGTGCAGAGCCTTTTTTTATCATGGTTACATGATGTGTTCCCGCATGGCTAAATGTGAGTGCTGGGCCTTTCTGATGTTATTATAGGATTGGTTTCTACATGATCAGATGTGAGTGCTGGGCATGCCTTCGTGACATGGTGTTGGATGTGTTCCTCATATGGTCACATGTAAGTGTTGGGTGGGCCATTCTAACATGGTGTCAGATGTAAGCGTTGAAGAAGACCTACATGGAGGCTAGGCCTACAACCAACATGAAAAAGGGTTGGCTTTGTAGAACTTCCTATGATGATAAGAATCATGAGATGGCACCCGTGATGATCCAGTGATGATGATCCAACAGTGATGATCCAGATCCAGCGATGATCTAGATCCAGTGATGATGATCCAAATCAAGTGATGATCTAGATCCAGTGATGATGATCCAAATCAAGTGATGATCTAGATCTGAAGATGAAGATGACTTGAAGATGAAGATGACTTGAAGATGAAGATGAATTGAAGATGCAGATGACAAGATGATCCAGAGAAGAAGACCAGTGATGAAAATTGTGTCGAGAGAATAACTTCCTAGGTAAGAGGGAGTGTTGATGTAATTGTAACTTCAGAATGTATTCACTTGTATTTCTTATATATTGTAACCCGATGTTTATTTCGGGCTGTACTTGAGTCATGTCATGCCCCGATGTTCCTATCGGGTAGTTCTATAATGTAAACAAGTCATGTCATGTCATTATGGGTAACCCTCCTATTGATCAAGGGTTAAAGTCCCTGCGGTTCCGGGGCACTAGGGTTATTAGACTCACCTAGTGAATTCGACCCTAGTTGGGTTTATACAAGTCAGGAATTAGTATAAATAGAGAGCTAGCCTTTCTATTTATCACACACTCACTCACACTCAGTTGTAGCACATAGCTGAGGAAGAGAAAGACACTGGGGCAAGGAAGAAAGAGGTTACTGCTGTCAGGAGATCATCTTACTATTTTGGGGTTTTACTTTTGGTGTTGATTCTATTTTTTAGGAAGTTGTGGGGTTTTCTCCATTTATGGTTTCCCCAAGGAAAACACTGTGTTCATTGTCTCTTGTGTTTGATTGATGTGCTTGTTGTTCTCTCAGTTAAACATCCTAATGTTATGCTAGCTTAATGCTAAAAATATAACATAGAGAGAGAGAGAGAGGTGGGGGGGGAGACACAAAGAGAGAGAGAGATGGAAATGGCACTACTACATTTTGACCAAAAATCCGACAGCCGTCATGTCGGATTTTCGACACTTTCCTGTCGCATGTATGACACTTTGATTTTTTTTTTAAGCGTTGGAAACTTGTCGTCGGTTATCCGACACCTATTTAACCGTCGGTTAAGCGACACCTAAGAAACTGTCGGTTAAATGTCAAGCGCCGGTTAAGCGACAGAATATCTTCGACGGTAGTGAATTTTTTTTGAGAAAATAATCTTCAGGTCGTCGGTAAAGCGATAGAATGTCCGTCGGATAAGCGACAGAGATAACGGTTAAGAGTCGTATAAGCGACAGGAATAATCGTCGCTTAAACGATGGCTATAAAGAGTAAGCGTTGAATAAGCGACATAAAGAACCGTCGCTTAAGTGATGGATATCACGGGTAAGCGTCGGATAAGCAACAAATAGAGTCATCACTTAAGCGACGACAGTGATTTAGAAAGAAAAAAAACCTTAAAAATACCTCTTTAATTTATGCAACAAACCCTAAACCCAATAATAAGCTCATAATAAGCCCCACCCATTATTAATGAATGACCATTAAATTGAACAAATAGGGCCCAACAGACCTTTCAATTATCCATTAAATCATCCTCAATTCAATCATTACATGCAACTCTCAAACTACACTAATCTAACTTCTACTCTTTCAAGCACCTTCTTTTCATGAGCACAACCTCTTCTCATGAATCGCTTGACTCTTCTCTTAGAATAGCCTACTTACTTTGCACAAACTCATGGAGTAGATCCGTAACTCAATACTGCCATCCAATCCTCTATAGAGGATCTCCTTATGGACACCAAAACATATTATCAGAATTCATTGGAGACTACTATCCTAGGAAATTGCCAAGTGTGCTAGGAATTGATGTTGTATACGGGGATAAACCTGGTCAACTTGCTACTAAAATTTGAATGCTACATCCTTCCACACCTAAAGAATATTCCCCTATAGCTCTAAATTTAAGGATTAGAATATTGTTATGGACACATCTCATCTGATTGCTGATCGTTGATCTCTTTTCGATCCATGATCCTGAGTGTTGCATAATTTACTCTAGCACAATTCATCGCCATATTGAATGTTCACCTATGACATACACAAATCAGATAATCTCCTATGAATCCAAAAAAATGCATTATCTTGATCTAATATTATAACTACTAAACCAACTACATGATGACCACTGTCCATTGCACCACTAATTTGCAACAATATTTCTCAAGTCATGGTCATTATCATTATTCAAATCCTGCAAAAAACCATCCATCCTGCCAAAAGATAGCACAAACACCAGGGTGATCAATCATGATAGTCACACACGAAGATAATCATCCCACTGTCAACCAATATCACCCATCAAGCCATCCTACTAGTAAGATAGCATAACCATAAGGGTTGTGAATCCCGATAGCCACACTCCTAAAAACCCATATGAAATCCATCCAAGCCGAAACAAGTTTATGGTGCTACAATTGAAATTAATATACATTAATATTGTTATGCCTCTAATCATAGAGAGAAATCACCTCGCATCAACTGTAGCTCCACAAGCTCACCTCGGTCCAAAGTCTAAATGCACAAAGTTGTTTCCATCAATTGCATTGCATACTTCGCAATAATAACTAAGAACATGAAAAACATGGGTTTTCCACTCACCAGTGTATGATAGCACAAAATAATGGCCAATATTAGCCTCCCACAATTAAGATACTATTAATACCATGACCCCCATCACTAGGAATTCCAAAAATATTCTCAAAAGAGGAAGGTCAAATGCAACCAAGCAAAAACTCCTTTAAAAACAACTTAAACTTATCAATAAATTATGTTCTGCAACTGGGTACATAAATATACAATCGCAATTTTGATCTGCAATACTTAGAATTAATCCACAACTTGTAAACAAATAAAATGACAAAGAAGAAGAGTAAAGAAAATCAAGCCCTGCTCTGTTATACCCAAAATTGCCAGTTTAACTCAACCCGAATCCGAAACTAGGTCAAATCTAGCGAGAACAAGGCAGCATTGGCTGGCTGAGTAAAATTTCTGGCACCACTGAACCAGGAAAGAGACAAAGATCAATAAATTCCATGATGAAAGCAGTCACACTAGAGGAATTTGAACCTAGAATACTTGTCTGAGTATGGGCATACACATTATAGCAACCTTAAAGAGAGGTATGGAAGAGAGCTACCTAACTTCCTCAATGATGGAATAATAACAGAATCAATAAAAATAGCAGATACAATGATCCAGAATAAAACACATCTGTCCATTCAAGATTTATGTTTGCAGAGGCCATTGATGACCCAAAAAAAATCACAATATATGTCTATGTAAGGTTTATGTTTGCAGTTGCTATTAGCTCCAACTTAAGCAGGGAAATAACAAACACATCAGTGGATAGAGCCTTATGAATACGCTGTCTATATAAGGTCATTAGCTGCTATGTTTTTCTAGAGGTCACATGCTATCAAAAATGATTGAGGAACAAAGGTGAACTCAAAATACAACAGACTATCGAAGAGAGCTGAATGACAAGGCTGAATGACAACACTGAATGGCCTTCCTTCCATTAAAATACAATAGACTATGGAAGAGAGCTTCCTAACTTCCTCAATGATGGAATAATAACAGAATCAATAAAAATAGCAGATACAATGATCTAGAATAAAACACATCTGTCCATTCAAGATTTATGTTTGCAGAGGCCATTGATGACCCAAAAAAAATCACAATATATGTCTATGTAAGGTTTATGTTTGCAGTTGCTATTAGGTCCAACTTAAGCAGGGAAATAACAAAAAAATCAGTGGATAGAGCCTTATGAATACCCTGTCTATATAAGGTCATTAGCTGCTATGTTTTTCTAGAGGTCACATGCTATCAATAATGATTGAGGAACAAAGGTGAACTCAAACTCCAATACACCTATCATGTTAACGATCCCCGATAACTAGGATTACAAGGCAAACTAACTTTTTGCAAATAAAATTCAAACAATGGCATTTGCACATAAACAGAAGCCTCAATACTTCAATAAATAGTAAATTAAGCTCAACAGCTAAAAAATACATTTTAACCATGAATACATTGTCTACAATACTTACAGGTAATGATGAAGATTTCTGTAAATCATCTTTGTCTGTGTTTTTGCTTGATGAAGCTTTCATGACTAATTCAACACCAGGCCTGCTAGGACACGATTTAAAGTACATGAAAATGAATCTTTTACATAAATTATATTAAAAAATAATTCTACTCGGAATGTTTCAAAATATAAATGGCAATCTAAGAATATTGACTTCAGAGATAGAGAAATAGAGAACCTAAAAACATTTTATTGACATCCATCAAGTATCTATTCCATCTACCTTATAATTAAATCTATAAAGTACTTTCTTGAGATTTAGATGCCACAGAAAATTATCTTCCTATCCATCAAAATTAGGCAAGTTACTAAATCAGAACCTAACCACTGGAATGAATATAACATTTATTTAATGAAATTATTTTTGTCCACTGAAAATGCGGGTTACTTGTTCTATTCCATCTGCCTTCTAATTCAATCTATAAAGTCTAGTTTCTTGAGCTTTAGATCCCACAGAAAATTATCTGCCTATTGAGATTTAGTTTCTAAATTTTGTTCTCTTAGTTCTACTCGGCAAGTATTCCTTGGCCTAGGCCAGTTTTGTCCTACTTAAGTTACAGATTAGGAAGAAAACGTTAAATATTTACTACCTACAAATCATATGAGCATCATCACAATTACCCAGTAATTCTATGACCTTATTTTTGTGTTGATCTTGGTATAGACGTGCTTCTATATCATTGATGACTTTTCCAAACCCTTACACCATTTGCAATAATAAAGGCCACACTAAATCAAATGAAAAAAGAATCTTATTTGAATTGACAACTGATTCAAATTTTCCTCAATTCAAAAATATCAATCCAAGAGAGGACTTATTGCAATGACTCAAAGACATTGGCGTATCTTCCATCCCTATTTCATTTGGAAGTTCTTATCATGGATTTTCATTCTTCAAATGCATTTGAAAAAATCAAAATGGCAGAGAATATTTTTTCTACCCTTAGCAATGTAAGTTGTCCTCCAGTGTTATAAATGTGAACGAGGCAGTCACAGAAGAGCATGCAATGGCTGATCTCTTTGAATAGTATCATGGAATCCATCCAACAACGCATAGTGGTAAACCTACACAATCCAGACAACTTGTGCAAGTTGAATCAACTTTGTGTTGTAGTTGGAACACCTTGTAGTTCCTTCCAGACCATGGGAATCCATTTCCATGGATTTCATCAATAGTTTTCCTTCCAAGCAATGGAAACATGATCAGATATTGCAAACTGTCTAAGATGGAAATTTTATTCCCTATGGAGATTTTATTCATTAGGATGCCCCTAAAGCTACAGAGCTATTCTTCCAACATGGCTTACCATTTTGGTCCACGAGGAACTAGGACTAAGTCATCAAAATATGAAAAGGAAATCTACATTTTAAGTGCCTTTTCCCAGCTACAATGTTTTGGAATCACTTGTTGGAATTAACTGACTACTAAATCTCTGCATATTTTACTCAAAGCAAAATAATTATTTCAAAACAAACAATATTTATCAGAACACAGTAGATGTTGTATTAATTTGCCAAAACAGTCAAGTATATCAACTGGATTTTCATTAGTTGGTCAAACAGGTTTGGTTAGTTCCTAATGCATATTGCAAACAAGACAGTGGCTGTTTGCATGCCCATATGTGTATTTTATACCCATAAAACACAGGCTATCCCTAGTGAAGCATCCCACCCATGTAAGTGAGCCATTCCATTGAGCTTGGAGGCTGAGTGCAAACCCTGAAATTATGTCAGTAAACACCTCACCTATTACATCTCGGCCAAAGGTAAAATACTTCATTAGCATGAGTAGTACTTGCACAATAGAAGAAAAAAATTGAATGAGATCTCACCTGTATCGGCTGAGTTCACAGTATTTGTCATGGGGTAGTGATTTGACGTTTTGGTCCTTTATATTGTCCGCTTATGGCGATGAGATGGTAGACTATTCAGAAGACCGTTTGGAAGGAAAAGAAATATTTGTTAAATTCACCATGGCAATTTCACCCTCCTGAGATTCCTTTGTCCATGAGCCCTAATCGGCATCATTCTGAAGAGACAGCTGAGGTCCATGACAGGGCTGGGGAAAAAATGGACACACCTATCAGTACATCTCAGCGGTTTCCTACCATAGTAGATCCAGGAAACAACACATCTCAGCGGTTGGAGAGCAAGGAATATTTTATCGCATCCTTTGTCCAACAATTGGATCAACAAGGGAGCTCAATCGAGTTGAGTTTGGACAAAAGAAGGATGGGAAAGCAGGGTTGGGAAGCATCCATGGGACACCAAGAGGCATTAGCCTGAAGAGGAAAAATAAATGTGTAAACATCTTAAAGACCCCTCTCAACCTGGTCTGTGGGGTGAACGTTTCGACGGAGGAAGTGCCAGAAATGGATAAATTGTCTGGTGTTGGAAAAGTTCAGGGAAAATACCCTAGTCTTGAGGGACTGAAGGAATGGGTAAATGCACATTGGAGGGAATTGATGGACCATATACCATAAATCAGTGTTTTGGCAAAAGCTTGGTTTGTATTTAGATTCAAAATACATGAAGATGCAAATAGAATTCTCCAATCTCACTAGAGTTTTAGAAACACTCCTATTATGTTTAAGAAGTGGACGCCCTGTTTGATGCGGATTGTGAACATTTCGACAGAGGAAGTCCCAGAAATGGCTAAATTGTCTGTTGTTGGAAAAGTTTAGGGAAAATACCCTAGTCTTGAGGGACTGACGGAATGGGGAAATGCACATTGGAGGGAGTTGATGGACCATATACCAGAAATCAGTGTTTTGGGACCATATACCCTTGAAATTTCATTTGCACAGGGCAATTCTTACATCGACAGGAGAAATGGTGTTTGTGTCAATTTATAGTCTGCCCATATGCATACCTAAGGAATTGCGTCAATTTATGCAGACTAAAGGTTTTTGTGTCAATTTATAGTCTGCCCATATGCATACCTGAGGAATTAAGTGTTTTGTCGAGCTTCATTTTTTATAGGCTAGATGGCTAATCAGTCAACTGATACACTCCCCAAAGACAAATACAACAATATTGGAATAAGAGGAGAGAAGAATAGTTAGCATAACAAAAGAAGCAAGAAGACGCTACAAAACATAGGAAAGGATGCCCTTAAGGATCTACGAGTCATACAGGTCAAGGTTGGTGAAGAGGAAATAAAGAGAAGAAATTTGGGGCGACAAAAAAATGTCTTCAAAAACAGGAGAACCTAGTGGAGCCTTGTTTGATTGGAAAAGAATGCGAAGATGATGCACTGTTTTCACTAAATTTGCTGCTTCAAGCAGGTTATGACAAGCCAAAGAAAGAAGAGCTGTTGGGGAAGCTAGGAGCTAGCTTTAAGCTTATAGAGTCTGTACTTGGAACTCTGACAAAGTTTAGAAGAATTGTGAGCAAAGAAAACACGGGGAACCTATAGCAGTCCTGGGCACACCTACATGGATTATGGGCACTTTTCAACCCCAAAACAGTCTCATACAACTATGAAGAAGCAAAAAGCCAAAAAAATTGAGCATGCAACATCCTCTAATAATCAATATTGTGTGTGAACAGCAATAGGAGAAGTGTGTGAACTTGTTATGAGGCGTACCTTATCCATCACCTAACCCCACCAACATTCTACCGAGAAAAAGAACATATGGATTTGTAGAAGCAGTCCTAGGCATACCTAAACCTTCAAAATGCAACCTGCGCCATTATATCAACATTCCTCAGCATTATTTAGTGAAACCTAGGCATGAATGAGAAGTTCTGC
>LPNX010170239.1:225146-250925 GCA_001517045.1 Pseudotsuga menziesii
GCAACCTGGACAAGTGTCCAAAACATTTATAGGCATATATTTCTATCCTCTCCTACATAGAACCCCATCCCAGCACCGGTAAAACCTATGCATGCCAACATATAAAAGAACATAATCAGAAAATGCAAATAGATGCAACCTCTCATTGCAGTCAACCTGAACAAAACATGGCAATTTCCTCTATTGGTATGCAGTATGCACACAAGAGATAATCATTGTGCTTGTTTCCTCTGATTCAAAACACACTCTCAACAGAATAGTAAACCTATTATTTATGTTAGTGTAAAAACTACAGGAACAAAATGACAACAATGATGGCAAAAGTTTGTTATCTCTGTTGAGGGATTTTTGTATACAATTGAGCAATTTTTCAGAGCAAGAGATGCATTAGGGAGAATTGAGGTTGATGCAGAAGTTTTCAATAGTTTGCTTGAGGTCATAATGACCATAAAGTTTGACAGGCTATTTTAGGGTATACATGATAAATGTAGAATCCTGTTCAATAATTTAATTCCCTCTATAGAAGAGAGATGTATGTATAGTGATCTATTTTTTCTAAAGAACATGGAAGGCCTGGTAAAAGAAATGAACTCAAGCAAGGAGGTTAACTTATCTAGTAAAGAGCATCTACTTACAAGTGCAACTGATATGGTGGAATGCCTAAGAACGGATCCATTTGGGGCATTCTGTTAGCCTCAGTGTGACCTCTGCAAACCCTCCTCCTTTGCAAACCCTCCTTTGCCGCCCTCTCCTCTGTGAGATCTGTGCCCTGCGACCTTATCCTCTTCGGCCCTATCCTATTGTTCACGAGATGAAGAATTACCTATTGACCACTGTGTTGAGTTGTGTAGTTTTTTCCCTTGTCAATGGAGTTGCTATGCTTCAGCCAAATAAACATTTTTTAATGCAACCCTGTCAAACCCAATAGATAACAATGAGGGCCGAGCCCAAAATAGTAATGGGGCTTCTATTCCTTCCACAAATCGATTTGGTGAACCCGGTCGAAAGGTATACATTGTTGTTGTCTCAGTATACAAGAAAAAAGTAGATGGATTGGCCTCCCAAGCATGCAAAGATAACACACATGGCTATGGCTACAGGGATATGCCCATAGATTATTGACAGAGAATACATATGGGTCTAGTGACAAGGTTGCATGAATGCTAGGATAAACCCACGACTTGCGTCTTTTCCACAACAAAAGTCCCAAATCGATTTTATGTTTTTCATTTAAAATATGAACTCATGATGTAATAGATTTCCACCATCGATTTGGATCGAAGGGATGAGAGCGCTTGGTGGGTAGAGGGCTATAGTTACCACTCCCATAGCACAAAATATAATTGCAATTGTTATGTATTGGGGGGAAGCTTGCTCCAATCCTACCCATACTATTTTCACCATGTTTGTATTATGAATGGAGTAAAAAAAACCAAGTTTGAACCATTCTCTCCTAGGTTGTGAACTATTTGTATCATATGTGAAATAATATGCATCATGTTGGTATTTATTTGTTATTATATTTTTTTTATATACTTTGACACTACTGCTTAATGTATTTGGTCTGGTAGGTGTCATGACCAAGTTCCTATTAAAGATCATAATTAAAACAATGCACATCATTTACAATCAGAACCTTTGTAGTGATTTACAATCACAATATCAAGTGACAATTGCATAAGCAACCACATATATAACACTAATGGCATTGTTGCCTTGGGTAACAAGCCTAAAAACTTAAATTATGCCTTCCGATGTGTCGTCGCTTAAGCGACGCTTAGGACCACATTTTCAAAAAAAAAATTTATCTTTGTGATTTTTGGTAGGTTTAAAAAAAGAAATCCACGCACCGTCAGATTTTTTTGTCCATTACTCAACCAAAAGGCAGCCACTCCAGAAACTGCGCTCAAAGTTGCATCGATCCATACCAATTCTAAAGCAACCCCCTCTCAGAAAGAATCTAGCATCCAAGGGGAGGAGAGACCTATGGAGAAAGTAGAACCCGCTACGCAGGACAAATTACTCAATACTCGACTCGACTCAGGGAAAATGCACAATAAATGACGACGCTGTCATTCAGTACTCGAATCCATCTCAAAAATGAATTTACCAAAATGTACTGTCAAAGTCTACATCCCCATTGATAATGACCTGTTAATGTTGGCATGCCTTGATATGAGAAAATGTTGATGGTGCTTGAGACTAAGGATATATATTTAGGGCTCGAGGATGTTTTATATTTCCATCAACCAATTTAAGTAGCCTTAGGATGATATTTCTCTACCAAAATGACTTTCGTAAGGCCTCAAGACCCATCCACTATGCATGGAACATGTTAATGGCACTCATATCCATCTCCTAGGGAAAATAACCCCTAGTGAATGCATGTGCCATGGTTTCTAAGTTTTGTTCATCACACTTGACCTCAAGAAGACTATCTAGATATCTAGACACATTTGTAGTGCACAACTAACCTATCAATGCCACATATAGTTTTAGCAACATAATTTTCCTCCAATTTGTTGATGGCACTAGATCCTTAATGTAAATTGGGTCGTATGTCATAATATTCATTTTTTAGATAATAATAATAAAGTATTTAGGTATTTCTTATGTTAAAAAATATGAATGTAATATGCATTCAATACCAAAATTAAAGGTAGGGTTTGTTTGTTTTGGGTTCTAGGTTAGAGTCTCCTATTTAGGGTTGAAAAAAAAGAAAAAGAAAAAAAGTAGATTTTGTTAGTTAAATCTAATAATTAATTGATAATAAAGTTTCACTTTATATTAATTATAAAATAAATTTTTATTTTCAAACTAAAGCTAAAGAAGACAACCCATAGAACACATATGAAAAGATGCATTCCAACCTTGTTTTTTTAAATTTACATGAACATACACACATTAATAAAATTTTATGTGTTAAAAAAAAATGTGCTAACACCATGCAATGTTTTATTCCATATTATTGTTAAAGGTTCTTGATCTCAAGAACATTTTATAATATCCTTAGACAATAGTTTTTAGTCTTGGATGGTTGTTGAATCCCCACAAACTATCAATCCTCCCATGCCTTGATATGAGGACATGTTGATGGTGTTTGAGACTAAGGGGATATCTTTAGGTCTTGAGCATGTTTTCTCTTTCTTTCATAATGACTTCCACCACCCGCAACCTAGTTACAGCTGTAAATATGATAATGATTGTCGATACTATAAGGCATTTTAGTTTTTTCATGCATTTTCATCATATGGCTAATGTATAGCTTCGCCGTTCACCTTTCCACTATAATTATATAGGCCTCTTAAGCGTCGCCATAAATTTCTACCTTGATATCAATTTCCCATAAATTTCTACCTTGATATCAAGGTAGAAATTTATGGGAAATTCTAGGTAGGATAGGTCTCATAAGCGTAGCTTAAGCGACGGATAGCCTCATAAGCGTCGCTTAAGCGACGGCTCACTCAAGGCACCATTGCTTAAGCGATGCTTATGAGGCTATCCATCGCTTAAGCGACTCTTATGGAGACATTTTCAAAAAAAAAAATTATCTTTGTGATTTTTGGTAGGTTTAAGAAAGGAAATCCACGCGCCGTCGGAATTTTCCGTCAGATTTTGGATCGAAATGTAGTAGTGTGGGGAGTTAGAGATATTGGGGGGTTACGGAGAGAGAGATGGGTTGAGAGAAAGAGACAGAGAGAGAGGGGTGGTGGAGGTGTTAGAAATGGGATTGCAGAGAAATTACAATAAATAGTAAACAAGGTGCAAATATTAAAACAAATTATAATAGAGATGTTAATATAATATAGTTAAGCCAAGATGAGATACATCCAAAGATAAATTTCTAGTCCTTTATTATTATACCATCCAACAAAAATGAAGTGATACAACGTGTAACAAACACACTGCACTTCCTCTTCACTCTCTCATAGTCTCTCTCACACAATCATAGAGATTGTTTTTAAAATGCTATGATACAATACACAACCATATTATAATTCCTTCCTTTTATAAATGGAATATCATAAGAACCTACAACAAGATTCCCAAAACCATGGGCCCGTAAATCACCCATTATTGACCAAGTCATGACTATGACATTACAACACTTTCTAAGTAATTTTTTCCTAACTGTTCACTATAGGGGTGCTTCCCCCAAAACCTTGCTAGGGGGGCTCCAAAAATATCCATCGGCCCCACTGGATCCCCTTACAATTATAGTGGGGGGCGGGGTGAGAATCCCCCCCACACCCCCCCTATCACATGATGGGATCCAAACACAGTTGAAACAATAACAAAATTGAATCAAAAAGATTAGGCTTGGCAATGAATAGGAGGGAGGGATATATATCTATATCTATATCTATATCTATATATATATATAGGGAGAGATATATAGAAATTGATAGTGAAAGGGGAATAGAGAGAGGAGGGTGGCTTAGGGGAGAGGGAGAGGGGGGGGGTGAAGAGAGAGGGAGGGGGGAGAGGGATAGGGAGGATGGATAAAAAAGAATGGAGAGGTACAAAACCATATCATCACAAATTCTTGACTGTGTATATGGAGATTTCAATTGAAAATATAATATTAGATTCAAAATTCTCACGTTGTTCTTGTAGCAATTCTTGCAATTTTATTTGCGACGGTAATTTAAAGAATATCTAGTTAAATTGGATGATCTTTGTATTTTTATTTTGATTGAAATGAATCAATTATTTATTTAGGACCAAAAGAATGGTCTTCCTCCCTAGAACTTCATTCCCAACAATCTAAGACATGTACATAATTATCAAAACCACCTAATGGTACGATAATCCTCAATCATAGGACAATTATACCCTCAAAAGGTAATTTTTTGTTGGCATTAAAATGATTCTTAGACCTAGATGGCTATATATTTCCTTTATGGATTGAGCTTCATGCCTCCTCCCATGACCATCTCTGATCCCACAAGTTCCCAATACTTAGATACATAGTGCAATGACCAGTACTCTTGCAAAGTAACACGTGGTGCTTTAAGATATTGCTTATGGTTTTGGATGCTTTAATGGTTCCTTTAGGGATAAAGGAATTTTCATTCCGTTAGCATGTCATTGCCAAGGAATTGATACACATACATATTTCTCAAATCCACCTAATTTTATCGTAATTCTTAATCATAGGTCAATGATACTTTCAAAAGGCCATGTGTGGTTAGTGGAGGAAACCTACTTATCCTTTAATGGAAAAAAGTCTCGGGCCCAAGGTTCATGTCTATTCAATTGACCATGTCCAAGCCCTCAAGGACCTAATACCTAGATAAAAAAAATTGATGTATACCCTTTCAAAGTAATACATGGTTCTTTGGGGAATTTTTCATGGCTCTATATTCCTTAATGGTTTATTTAGGGAAAAATGCATGGCTTTATTTTCTAGAGCAGCATTCCAAAGGCCCTAAGACACTTACATACTTCTCAAAACCACATAATTGTGTTAAAATCCTCAACCATAGGCCAATAATACCTTTAATAGGTCATGTGTGGTTGGTAGTGGGAATCTTATTATCCTTTCATGAATAGAACATTGATTTAGGGCTAGAGGTTGTAGTCTCCTTCCTTGATCATTTCCAAGGACCAAGGAATCCATGACATGGACACATAGTGGCATGGATATCCATGCAAGGTCATGTATGGTGATTTAGGAATTGTTCATCACTATCGATGTCTCCATAATTTAATTAGGTCTAAAGGGACTAATACATGTACATACTACTTAACACCACACAACGATAACAATTTCCTCAATCAGAAGACACTTATATAGATTAGGAGTTTGTGTGTGTTTGGTGGAGGCAAAATTATTACACCTATATGGCTACAAAATTCCTTTAGGGGCAAAGTTTCAGTTATCCTCCACTAACCATGTCAATGTTAGAAAAACATAATCATACATAAATAACAATTAAACAATTAAACAAGATGCAAATATTAAACAAATTATAAGAGAGACACACATATAACGTGGTTCACCCAAGATGGAATACGTCCACACAGAAATTATCAGTCCTTTATTATTAAACCATCCATCAAAATGAAGGGATACAACCTGAATTAACCCCGATGCGCTTCCTCTTCACACTCTCACGGTCTCTCTCAGATAATCACAGAGATTGGTTTACAATGCTACAATACAATACACAATCGTATTACAATGTCTTTCTTTTATAGGGGAATTACCATGGAGAAATACTACAGGTCACCCAATACCATGGGTCTAGAAACTGCTTGCCAACAAACATCCGAAACCCCCAAATCCCCCAGCCAGGGGGGATGCCCCCCGGACCCCCACAGGGGGATGATATCCCCCTACACCCGCTATCTGGGATGAATGTACAATAAAACTGGGATATAAACATAGATGAATAATAACATCTATGAATCTAGAATATTAGGCTCCACAACCAACTATCTCCAACTTGGAGATTGATCACAACAAATCCACCCCTACTACACTTGCTAGACTATGCTCTGAACCTTAGACTTGGAAAATTTCTCATTTCCACCTTCATGCTTGAAGGACAACATAATATGATCAGAACTCAGTTTCTCTCTCATTACTACATTTGTCAACATGTCTGCAGCATTCTCGCCAGTATGTATCTTTTCCAACTTTAAAAGTTCATCTTCGAGAACAGATCTTATGAAATGGTACTTGAGATTTATATGTTTAGTATTCAGATGAAAGTATTAGTTATTTGCAATATGAATCGCACTCTTGTTTTCACTGTACAACCTGCTCTTATGATTCTTCATACCCGATTCGTCCCTGAATCTCTGTAACTAAATAATCTCTTTACTAGCCTCTGTAACAACAACCCACTATGCTTCCACTGTTGAAAGTGCAACAACCTTTTTCCATTTCAAAATCGGACTTACTATTGTTCCACCCCAAATAAATACATACCATTTGGTTCTCCTCCTGATGTCTTTATCATCTTCCATATCTGCATCATCATATCCTTGTAGAACAATGTATGAACCTCCAAAACATAATACATGAGAAGTGGTACCTCTAAAATAGCTGAGAATCCACTGTACTACTTTCGATTTCTCTTTACCTAGATTTTTCATATACCTTCTCGCAACTCCCACTGCATGTGAAATATATGGTCTTGTGTACACCATGGAATACATCAAGATTCCAACTGCTGATGAATAGAGAACCTTGGACATGTATTCTATCTCTTCCTATGTCTTGGGACACATCTCCTTATTTAGTTTGAAATGGTTGGCTAAAGTTGTACTGACTGGTTTTTCATTTTGCATTCTAAACCTCTCCAACACCTTTTCTTTGTACTCACCTTGAGAGAATGTCAATTCACAATTTTTCATGCTTCTTGTTATTCTCAAACCAAGGATTTTCTTTGCACCCAAATCATTCATCGCAAATGATTTAACTAGTTTCCTTTTGAGCAAATTTATATCCTACCGTGCAAAAAGCATGTCATCCACATATAATAACAAGATAATATATCTTCCATTATCTAGCCTCTTCAAATAAACAAAATGGTCACAATGGAATCTACTTTAACCCCACTCTATCATAAACTTATCAGATTTTAAATAACACTGCCTTGGAGCTTTCTTCAGGCCATACAAGCTCTTCTTCAACTTGTAAATCAAATTCTCTTTCCCTTTGACCTCATACCCCTATGGCTGCTGCATATAAAAAATTTCCTCCAAATCCCCATGGAGATAGGTTGTTTTTACATGTAACTATTCAAGATGCAAATATTTTGCTGCCACTAAACTTAAAATAGTCCCAATTGAAGTCATTTTAACAATACACTAGTACAAAATGAGGAATTAGTGACTATGTGACTAAAAATTCTAGTCACCACAAATTTTTCAAGTGATTTACTACTAAAAATGAGCAGTTTTGATTAACTCAATTATAAACGACTAAAATTAACGACTAATTTAGTCACTAGTTAACAAATATGACTAGATAATAAGTGACAAAGTTAAAAGTGACTAACATAAATAACTAATTTCATCACAACATAAAAAAATGACTAGCTAGAAGAATATGAATTAATCATTTACGATAGTAATTTTCAATTGTGCAAGTTATATTACATGTGTTGTCATGTCATGGTCAAGTTGAATTGGTATCTTAAAGGTTTTTGCATTATGCATATTCATGTCTCCATTTTGGTATAACTCAGTTTAGGGTAAAAGCATGGTAAGGTGTCTCACTTTTTCCCATTTTGTGGTGATGAAATTTATGAACTAAAATTATTTGTTTAGGAATATACAAATCCATCAAGAATTAGATAATGGTGTAATGAAACAAAATCTTTCATTATGAATGAAATTTTATATGGTTTTTTTTTAATAAAAAATTATTTTTATCTTATTTATTTCATTTTATTTAGAGGCCATTTACTATTATTTCAGGCATCTCATAAGTACTCACAAAATAGAGAACCCCCATATCTACCTTCATTTACTTTTTTAATTCCAATTTTTTTGAACAAGTTATTTATAGAGACTTTTAAGATTGTTGTACATATTTTTTAATTTTATTTTATGATATATTTTAATTATTATTAAATTATCAATATAAAAAATATTTTTTATGTGTATGTAAAAGCGCGACCCAAAAAAATATCATTTTAAGAGATCAAAATCAATAGTTTTACATATGAATATGGAAATAATATACAAGTGATTGTTAAAATTATTTTTAAAATTTTTTCAAATCATATTTTTTATTTTTTATAATAAATATTTTAAATAAATTTATAAAAACATAACACATTTTCTTGCCGCAAAGTTAGACACATTACCATGCTTTTACCCTTTAGCTAATCTCATCGATCGTGCTCATATTTTGTTTTCCAAATTCCAAGTCTGTTTGACCCTCTCACGAATTAGTTAAAATTTCGGTAACTTAAAGTCTTTTGATCTTGACAATGAAATCTATAAAATTTGTGTCCACTAATAAATCGTCATTGACACCAACCCATCAGTGTTGCCGTCAAGCCTATTCTCAAAAAGTAAAAGAGTTCCCCCTTTATGCCCTTACTTATGAAAATGACAATATCTTTTATTTTAATTAAAAAAATTGTCCCTCCCATTTTAATGATCTCTTCCATTTCTAAATTTAAAATAATAATAATAATAATAATAATTTTTCATCTAATTCAATAGGTTTTTAACCTATAATAATTAATATAACATGCTTTTTATATATAAATATATTATAGTTAAACATTATATAATATATTAATATTAAAAAATTAAATTTCTATTCACCTATTTTGATAGAAATATAAATTAATTAAAAATGTATGCAAAAAATTTGGATCAATAAAAATTAAGAATAGAGCGAAAAAAATTTGGGAAATAGATTGCAATCACTTTATGGTTGGACTCTAAAGCGACTGCATTTTCATAAAAAAAAATAAGGGCACGATACCAAGGATTAACTAAACCTTTTCATAAAAAAAATGTAAGAAACAAATCTTGTTCATTCAAATTTTTACAATTTTAAACAATTGAGCACTTTAATATCTACATGAAAAAATGATATATTTTCATTGAAACTTATTTTGAACACATTAAGTTGTCATATGTGTATCATTAATTTTACGGTTTAGTAACATAATAACTATTCTATTGTATTTTTTAGAGTTGAAGCACACTTCATTATATAAGAAAACTACTTAGACTATTCCATAATCATATTGGGGCATCCACCTGCAATCCAAGCTTGAGAGATGTAAGAATGATAAGGATTGGGCACCTAAGACAAAATAATACACAACCCATAAAACATTAAAAAAAACTTCCTACATATCAAGCAAGTTAGCAAAGCTAGCATAACCGAGGTTGGGGCATCAAATATTTTTGTTCAACACTTGTCATGAAAGCATACATGTATGTGATGGAGGATCCTAAGTCAATTGAATCCTTGGAACTCATTTCATGTCTGAGGATCAACACTCTGCCTTTTAAATTGAACCAAAATACCAAAAGAATTTTATTAATGGCTATATTTGAGAAAGTTCTAGGTGTGAGTAATTAACGGATCGGGGCTCTAAAATTTGTTGTGTTTTGTACCAATCCACGATTAAGTGAATTGACAATAACAGGTAGGAATTTAAGTTATTCAATGAAAACAATTAATGTGTATAACCTCAATGTCGAAATCGTTTTCTATGTTGATGCAAGACACTACCATATTTATTGTCTTACCAAAAGGCATGATAATGAGGAACAAGACCTGCATTTATGGACTTCACGTTGAAAGAATGCCTTGCAATCACATTGGTAAGGAGTGATAAGAAGATCACAACAATCCAACGTGTCAAATCTCAGTTGATTGTGTTAATTAAAGACTTATATGGTAAATTTAATATAAGACTTACTTATAGTTGTCTCTTACTCTTTGCGACACATTTAATATTTTATGGTTGTCTTTGTGCCTTGACCCAATTTGTATTATAAGGTGAGGATGTACATGCATAATAATCCTTAGTTTTGACTATGATATGAGGATTTAAAGAGAAGAGGATGTAAAGTCAAGTATTTTTTATATGTATTTCTGTAGCATTCAGGACAAATGTTGTGAGAAACCACAAATGTTTGGAAGGACCGATGGAGATTACATCACGATCATGCCACCCATCAAATTGAAGACCATTCTTGAGCCAACAATTGTTTTTTTTAATTTTATTAATAACCATTGTTTCTCCATATCGTGTGTCCAATGACACCTCTCTATAGCAATGCATAAGTCGACTTCTACACAGTTTACGATCCTAGCTACATGCCATTATTTGTATTTTCATGACATCGAGTGTTCTTTATAGTTGGACTTATCAAACTGAACTTTTGAATTTCATTTTGATGAAAAAAGAGTGGAAATTGGTAGAGAGGTTCACATAGGTAGTAGGCACAAATTTTTGAGCTTGTTTCAGGCCTAGTAGTAGACTAGTAGTTGTTCTTTTTTGTTATAGTAGTAGATGTTGACGCATTGTCACACTTTAGATTGCATCCCCAACTGAATCGAAAGTCAGAGTCACATATCAATGGCTAGTGACTCTTAGTCATCAATGATTACTTGCCATCTTGCACAACTAAGCAGTGAGCGCATGACATGAGTGAGAAAGTGATTATACTTCATCATATTTCCAATATTTTGAATGATGAGTTGAACTTTATAGCATAGGAATTTTAACATCTTAAAAAATTTACATGAATGAGTAATTTCAAATGTTGCCCTTCTTTTGAAATGTTGATATAAATTATGCCCTTCCTTCTTTTGAAATGTTGATATAAATTATGCCCTTTTTAATTGAAGGGTAAAATTCAGATCTTAATTTTTTTAATTTATTTTGATGAGCAATTTTAACTTTACACTTTTGGGAAGGGATACAACCCTTTGGAAGGGTTGGGAAGGGTTCAATTTTGAATGCTTATTAGAGAATGATTGGCGGTAGAGTGAAATATTAGAACTCAGAGTGGTCAAATATTTCCTTGGTTTGTATTGTAATTTGTGGCCATCTGATATTTGAGCAACAAGGAATTCCTAGATCCAATAACAGGTTTTGAGTGTTTTGGGTACCGAATAATTTGAAGGAATTCCTAGATCTAGCACTCAATTTTGGGTATTGTTGGCATACCATTTTAATGGGCTTGGGAAGCTTCACCGACAGTGAACTTAGCACGTAGATTGTGGAGCCAGTTTTTACTGAGTTACTGACCTAGATCTTGATCCAAAATTTTGTTTTTTTAGATAAGTTTCAGTAGAGATGCATCCGTGAGAGGGAATAGAGAGCTCGGTGGAAACAATTTAACATTTGAACATCCTAGATAGATTGCACACTAGGAATCTAACTTGTGCAGCCTGGGAACTCTAAAATTGACAATGGTGTTGCTGGGCATGTCGCTGGAAATCTACATTTTGGGTCCTCCCATGTATTGGAAGTTGGTAGAGGGTTTGGCATCTATAAGACATGCAGCTGCTTTCCCTTCTTGCATCTGTTATTTCTCAGCTGAATCTCTATCCACTATTCCCCCAGGTATTCTTCCCACTTAAACTTTTTAAATATTTCAGGATAGAGGCTAGTTTGTTGTTAGCATTTACTTTGCTTTTCCAATTGTTTTCTATGGTTCCTTTCACAGATCTGTAGCTTTTTACAATTGCTTCAGACAATATTAAAATAGAGAAGAGTAATAATTAATGTGAATGAAATCCCACCATAGGGATATGCCACTGTAGCAATAGCTTTTCATACATCACATACATATGACAAGATAGGTTGTAAGGAGTTCAATTTATATACTGTCAGGGTTCTTCAATAAAATCATTGACCTTATAGATAGTGCTCCAAGATTTTTCATTAGTAGGAGCACTCTTTTTCTTTAAACATGCCTATAAATAAATTACACCTACATGCAGGCTCATCCTATTATCTACGTTCGCTTCGATTACGGGTGAAATTTTGTTGCGTGAATAGAAATTTGAATTTTCTCTTATATTAGCACATCTTACATCTCAGTATAATATTTCTTGTAATACCAAGTGAACTTAAATTTTTTTTTGATTGATTGTTTGATGAAAATTTCTTTTGCAAATGGCTTTTCAGAATATAGAGCTATAAATAGTGTTATTCATGAGTTGAACCACAATAGCCTTTTTTTCTTTAGTTGAGTTTAATGAGTATAGATCCATTTATTGTTGGGAATGTCACTGGAAATCTAGATTTCGAGCCTAAATGGGTTATAAGACATGGTCTTGTTTAGATTGCACTCTCTCTTATCGAGAGCATGAATTCCCTCTACCTTGTAAACAAGTTGGATAAAAAAAACTTTTCAATTTCACCAAAATTTGTTTCTAAACTAAAAAGGCTAGAAAAACATGCACTCCTTCTCTTTGAATATGGAAGTCACTTCCACCTAGTGGACACATATTCATTTACTCATTGGTCACACATATTTTGGTTTTGCACATGAACGCTGTTGCAAATTGAATTGGGCAAATAGAAACTGACATTTTATGTTTGCAAGAGACCGACATGCATATGCTTCCAAACCATGAAACCTTAACAAACAAATACATTGTTATAACAAATTGTTATGTGCATGGAAATGTTACAATGACCAAGAAAAACATTATCATTCTGAACACAAAAAATTTCAGAGAGGACTATACAGATGTAATTGTCATGAGTCTTAAATCTTCCAAAACTGTTTTGAGGGTTATAATTATCTACAATAGATAAAATACCATGATCGATCATTGCTACACAACTTGGATCATATTTTGTCAAACATGAATAAGAATACAGTTGTTTTGATTGCAGGTGACATTAACATTGACATGTTGAAAGAAACAACGTGAAATTTTCTTTTGCAATTGCTCATGGAAACCAAAAAACTTGAACTAAAAACAGATAGAGCTACAACCATTTCTAGTTCAATGCTTTATAACTTCTGGACAAATTTACATGACCTTTCTGTTCAATTCACTTTTTCATATGCATATTGGACGGACCATTTTTCTATCTTGTTGTCACTTCCTTGCAAATGCATCTGATATATTGCATCTTTCATGTTTAAAAATCATATCCTTTTCTACGTGCAATTGTTTTGTTTTCTCTTCTATTTTCCATGCAATTTATTGTTCTGAAGATTAGTTGTGCTTCAAAAACAATCACTCTATGAAATCTTGAAAGTGCATTCCTCATATCTATTGGAAAATGTAATTACTTGCAGATATGTACTTGACTCTTAGTTGACTCTGTCAGAGTCTGTACAAGTCAAGATCTTGTCTTTTAGTCTGACAACAGGGAAGAGTCCATGATTCGGCAATGTAAACCAGTCGAATTTATTTCTGAAGCTAAGTTGTTAGGTAGATAGTTATTACAGTCTTTAATGGTGAGTTATTCAACCCTTGCAGAAGCAATCTTCAGGTTTCCTATAAATAGAAGAACCAAATTGTAATTTAGGTTAGAGACAGAGAGTTTACAGACACTCAATAGAGAGGAACTCAAGGTGAAAAAAGAGAAGTCGAAGCTCAATCTTCTGTGTAAGTGATTCAGTAAAAGAGCTGAAGCTCTGTAAAAGGACAAGTTTAGAAATACATGTTTAGACCCACCGACAAGTTTAGACCGACAAGTCTGGACCAACAAGTTTGTAATACTTTGTTATTTTCGCATAGTTAAATACATGAAATAGTTTATGGTTGAATGCATGATTATTTGGCCACACATATTTCTAGATTTACTTCTGTAAATGTCTTTTACAATTACTGTTAAGTGAAAGATCAAAGAACCCATAAATTTCTCACCACGTGAAAGTTCCAGGGTTTTACGGCACATTGGTCAACTCAAGTCTTCCTACATATTTGGGCATATGTTTTTAATAAGTTATTTGGATTTGTAAATGTGTATATTTTACTTCATCTTACTCACAGGTCAAAAACATTTGTAATTTCTTAAGTCTTTAGACTAAGAAACACACTCTATAGATTTCAACCAAAGTGAACCCACTAAGTCGGTTGTGTGAGCCGACTTGAGAGGTCGGTTGAGTCAACCAACTGAGGTCACCGACTTGCGTGGTCGAAGAGGTCAGCTGACTTGAGTGGTCATAGAGGTTAGCCGACTTGGAGTTCGAAGTCAGCTGAATTCGAAGTGAAAAGTGGTCGGCGTGAAAAGTGAAAATTAAATTTTAATATCAACTAAGCCCTAAACTCAAGTTTAGTCAGCTTGGTTTTGGCTAACTGGTATCAGAGCAAGGTTTCATATCAGAGCAAGGTTTATATCAGCCCAAGATTTAGGAAAGAAATCTTGTCTTAAAAGGTAGAAATTTAATTTTCTAAGGAAAGTTAATTAAAAAAATTAAAATGGCTTCCACTTCTGGTTCATTGCAAACTCCAATTTTTAGAAGAAAGAATTATGAATATTGGTCTTTAACAATGAAGGATTTATTTAGAGGTCAAGATGTCTAGGAGATAGTCCAGTATGGTTATGCAGAACTTGTAGATATGAGAGCATATAAAAATCTCACACAGGCTGAGAAAGATGGAAAAGCTCTGTTTTTCATACATCAAGCTATGCATGAAAGCATACTCCCAAGAATAGCAGCAAAAACTAATGCTAATGAAGCATGGGATACATTGGAGACTTCCTATCAAGGTTTGGATAAGGTAAAGACATCCAAGCTGCAGATTCTGAGAAGAGATTTTGAATCTCTGTCCATGAAAGATTCAGAGAATATAGACACATTCCACACCAGAGTTGTTGGGTTGATAAACCAACTGAAATATCATGGAGAACCCACAGCAGACTAAAGGGTTGTTGAAAAAGTTCTCAGAAGTCTTCCTCCAAGATTTGAAAACTTGGTTGTGACCTTAGAGGAACACACAGACATGACAACATTTACCATTGATGAGTTGCAATCTTCACTCATCAATCATGAACACAGACTCAGCACAACATAGTCATCATTGGAAGGTGCATTTTCAGCACAGTCATCCATAAGCCATGGTAGAGGAAGAGAGGGAAACAACTTTAGAGGTAGAGGAAGAAGTTCTTCAAGAGGAGGACAAGGAAAAAGTCCTGCAAATGTCAGTGGCAGAGGAGATAACTAGAACCCAAGTCATCCAAGTGGCTAGAGGTTTGATAAATAAAAAATTCAATGTCATTACTGTAAGAAGTTTGGTCATTATGCATATGAATGCAGGAAGAAGCAATATGACCAAGGAAGGAAAATCCCAAGTCAGTCGACCAACACTAGCACTTCGACAGGTGAAATGTTAGTGGCATTGACATCTCCACTTGAATGCAATGTTGTTCAAGAAAGTCCACATAACATATGGTACTTAGATTCAGGTTGCAGCAACCACATGACTGGTAACTTAAATTTGTTTTCCAGTCTAGACAGTTCAGTTAAAACTGATGTTACACTTGGAAACAATGTCCAAGTTACTATTTTAGGAAAAGGCATTGTTGATATTCTAACCAAATAGGGGGAGAGTAAGTATATCCGTGATATCTATCATGTAGAAGGTCTGAAACATAATTTGTTAAGCATTGGACAGTTGTTACAAAAAGGCCAGAGAGTCTACATGGAAGATGAACACTGTGTGATCAAAGACAAGCATCTAAGAGACCAGCTGATAGCAAAAGTGCCAATGACAAGAAACCGCTTGTTTCCATTGAGAATAGTTCCCGACATAAAAGGGAAGATAGAGACAGGAGCTGCATTCAAGGCAGAAAGTGAAGAAACAGTCGAGCTCCTCGACAAGAGAGAAAATTGCAGCGCTAATTTGCAAGCTGCATTTCAGACATAAGTTCAGGATGAATCCTGGTTGTGGCATTTCACATTTCGACATCTGAATTTTGGTGGGCTGAAGCTACTGCACACAAAGAATATGATGAAGGGATTACCATTGATCGATAGATGAGAGAGGGTTTGTGAAGGCTGCATTTTTGGCAAGCAGCACAGAGAGACATTTCCAGTTGGAAAGTCCTATAGAGCACACACACCACTTGAAATTGTGCACTCTGACATCTGTGGTCCAATGCAGACATCATCCATTGGTGGATACAAGTATTTTCTAACTTTTATTAATGACTACTCAAGAAAGACATGGGTATATTTCTTGAAACATAAATCTGACGCATTTAGTTATTTTTAGCAGTTCAAGGCACTCATGGAAAACTAGAGTGGTCACCGCATCAAGATCTTAAGGACCGATATAGGAGGTGAATATGTTTCAAATGAATTTCTAAATTTTTGCAAGACCCATGGCATATAGAAACAATTCACTGCATAGTATACACCTCAGCAGAATGGTATTGCCGAAAGAAAGAACAAAACCATCATGGAGATGGCACGCAGCATGTTGGCAGCCAAACATTCGCCAAATGAGTATTGGGGAGAAGTAGCCGCAATTGTCATTTACATTATGAACCGATGTCCGACAAAGAGTGTGAAGAACAAAGTTCCCCAAGAAGCATGGACAAGTATGAATCATAGTGTTTCACATTTAAAAGTTTTTGGTTCTATTGCATATGCTCATGTTCTAGATGAGCTAAGAAGGAAGCTAGAAAAGAAGGGACATAAATGTATTTTTGTCGGTTATTCTGAAGAAACAAAAGCATACAAGTTGTATGACCCTATCGCAAGGAAAGTGATAATCAGTCGAGATGTTCAATTTGTCGAGAATGAATCATGGGATGGAACTGTCGACATAAATGTCAAGATTGTGTCGAATGTCGACAATGATGTTAGTTTTTCATCACATAAGCTAGCATTATGATATTAGGATCTTTTCACCGAGAGAATAACATGCACAGGAATAAAACATAAGCACAACACAAGAGACAAGAGACACAAAGAATTTTTTCTCAGAGAAACCATAAAGGAAAAAACCCCGCAACTTCCTCAGAGATAGAATCAACACAAAAGGTAAAACCAAAAAACAGTAAGATCATCTCCCGACAACATCAGTCTCTCTCTCTCACACTAAGAAAGATTCCCCTCTCTCATTCATGCACCCCAATGAGTGAGTGTGAGTGTTGCAAGTGAGATAAATAGAGAGGTTCACTCTCTATTTATATTCTTTCATTCACTTGAAGTGCACTCCAACATGTCGTCCTCACTTAACAATTACTTACTAGAGCCGACATCTCTAGGAGTGTCTAATAACCCTAGTGCCCCACCACTTGTGGGGACTTTTCCTCCTCTGACCAATACGAGGGTAAAACAATGGTGAGGATTATTGCCCCGACTTACAATGACTCTCCTAGGGTCGAATTCACTAGGATAGTCTAATAACCCAAGGGCCCGACAACTACGGGGACTTTAACCCTTGACCAATAGGAGGGTTACCGACACTAAATTGACATGAATTTCTCATTATAGAAACTTCCCAGAATAAAAATCGGGGTATGCCATGACTCAAATACATTACAATACATCCCATAATAAACATCGGGTTACAATACATAAGAAATATAGATGAATAGATTTCGAAGTTACAATTACATCAACACTCCCTCTTAAATAGGAAGGTATTCTCCTGACACAATTTATTAGCACAAGTCTTCTACTCTGTATCATTTGAATCATCGTCAACTTCTCATCGTCTTCATCTTCAAGTCATCTTCATCTTTAGGTCATCTTCATCTGGATCTAGATCATCACTCGATCTGGATCATCATCACTAGATCTAGATCATCACTCGATCTGGATCAACATCACTAGTTCTAGATCATCTCTTAATTGGGATCATCATTGGATCTGGATCATCACTCAATCTAGATCATCACTGCTGGATCTGGATCATCACTTGATATGGATCATCACTACTGGCTCTGGATCATCACTCGATTTGGATCTCTCGGAGTCATCATAACTGGATCTGGATCATAGCTCGATCTGGATCTTCTCTGGTCATCATCATGTGTGCTATCTCATGATTCTTCTCATCACAGGAAGTTCTATGGAGCCATCCTTCTTTCATGCTGGTTGTAGGCCTAGCCATCATGTAGGTCTTTGCCCAGCACTTACATCTGACCTACTCATCAGAAAGGCATGCCCAACACTCACATCTGATCATGTAAAAACCTACAATCACATTAGAAAGGCCCAGCACTCACATTCAACAGCATGACAGGACATCACTATCATCTGTGAAAAGGCTTCAGCATTTATATCTAACCTACTGGTCAGAAAGGCATACTTCCATCTAG
Source organism: Pseudotsuga menziesii (assembly GCA_001517045.1). Lineage (NCBI taxonomy): Eukaryota > Viridiplantae > Streptophyta > Pinopsida > Pinales > Pinaceae > Pseudotsuga > Pseudotsuga menziesii. Next base: position 243,896 of record LPNX010170239.1, read on the forward strand.
GCGGGAACACATCCTACTCACAGTGATGAAAAATTTCCATACTTTCATCCAGGCTGGAATCGCATCCTGCTCACAGTGATGTAAGACTTCTATCCAGGTGGGAACACATCCTACTCACAGTGATGAAATATTTCCATACTTTCATCCAAGTTGGAATCGCATCCTGCTCACAGTGATAGAATATTTCTACACTTACATCCATCTAGGTGGGAACACATCCTACTCACAGTGATGAAAGATTTCCATACTTTCATCCGGGATGGAATCGCATCCTAATCACAGTGATGGAAAGGCTCTGCACTTACATCTGACCTGGTAGGAACCAAATCCTACACCCTCGTCAGAAGGGCATGCACTCACATCTGACCTGGTAGGAACTAAATCCTACACCCTCGTCAGAATGGCCCCCAGTCCCAGACTAAGCTACCTGGTAATGGACCAGGTGCCTCCACTCTCCTGGAGAGCGGCAATTGCCCTTACATCTATCCTACTCAACAGAATGGCCAACACTCACAACTGACATGGGAGGAACCTAATCCTTTAGCCATGACAGAATGGTTCATCCCTTACATTTGACCTACTCATCATAATTCCTTTCTCAATCCCAGACTGAGAGTTCCTGGTAACTGACCAGGTACATACATTTCCAGAATGGCAATTACCCTTACATCTATCCTACTCGATAGAATGGCTAGCACTCACATCTGTCATGGAAGGAACCAATCCTCTCACCATGAAAAAATGGCTCAGCCCTTATATCTGACCTACTCATCAGAATGGCTATGGATCTTAGCACTCATATCTGACATGGAAGGAAATAAATCCTCTCACCATGACAGAATGGCTCAGCCCTTACATATGAATTTCTTATTAGAATGGCTTTGGGACTCATCACTTTCCCTTGGAGGAAACCTTGATCTAGAGAACACCAAGCTTCTCCCTGAAGTACTTGAACTTCACCCTGGCCAATCAACGCATCAACTATTTGTTCCTCCATCGCAACATAGTGTAGCTTCACTGCTCCCCTTTGCACCATATCACTGATATAGTGATACTTGATCTCGAGATGCTTTGACTTGTCATGGAACACTGGATTCTCTGACAACTTTATGCAACTATGGTTGTCCCAATGTATACAAGTAGCATCCATCTGGAGATCAAATAAATCAGATAGTAGCTTCCATAGCAATACTACCTCACAAATAGCTAAACAAGCTGCGACATGCTCTACTTCAGCTGTACTCAGTGCCACATAGGATTGCTTCCTGCCAAACCATGAGATCACACCTAATCCCATACTGAAGCAACACCTTGAAGTGCTCTTCCTATCGATGGCACTGCCTGCCCGATCTGAATCAACATAAACCTCCAGGTTAATCTTCTTATTCACATCGTACTTGAGACCATAATCAACTGTACCCCTCAGGTACCTCAGAATATGCTTTGCAGCAATCAAGTGAACATGTCTCGGATCTGTCAGGAACTGGCTCAAGGTGTTCACAACAAAGCAAATATCTGGTATTGTGTTCATCAGATACATCAAGGACTCAATCATCTGATGATACATCGTAGCATCAACCATCTTTGATGAAGCATCATTTAACAGCTTCAGGTTCGATGCCATAGGTGTGGTCATGTAGTCCATCATCCTGAACCTATTCAGGATCTCTACTACATACTTCCCTTGTCCACACCTCCACGCCTAGAAAATAGTGCATCGACACATAATAGGAGCATCACTGGTCTTCCGTCTTCAACCTTTAAGCAAAGGTTGGAATCCACTTTACTCTCAGTAAAGCCTATAGTCATCAGTAATATGCCCATCCAGTCATACCATGTCAAACCTCAAGATCTTCTGCAGTCACTCCCTCTAAAGCAGAGCATCATACTCCCTTTGTCTTCCATACTCTATGCACTGAAACATTCTATATTGGAGTGACAAGTAGTATCCATCTAGGATCATTGGATACCAAGATCCTCTATTTTGAACTTTTTCAAAAGTTCTTCTCACATCCATCTGTGAGCTTCTCATCCTTTATAAACCTTGTAGTTAAGATATTCATCAAGCTCATCATGTATGTGTTTCAACTCTTACTGTCTGCAAATGTCTCTTCATAGTCTAGGCCTTCTTTTCATGAGAATCCTCATGCTACGAATCTTGCTTTGTATCCCAGGATGTTTCCATCTACTGCATGATGGAACTATGAACTTCTCTTCAGGTCTCGATACTGCACCCTGACGTCATTCTTCTTGAACTGGTCTTCCCTTTCTTCTTGGTGGTTGGAAGGTTCTGCATCAATGCTGTCACTGCACTCATCATATTATTCTTTGTTTTTTAACTGTCGTCACATGTTCTTCGGAACAAGTCTTCATTCTTCTTTGCTTGTAGGTGATTATGTATGTGATCTTTCCTACAAGTCAAATGCAGTTGTATGGTTAGAAACATTTCATAAGGCATATTCATAATGAAATTTTTTTATGCATAACTATATGATCATGCAACTATTTTAGCCAATACAACAGCCATCCATATCTCATAGAAACTTTCTAGATTCCTTCCATCTTTAACAGGACAACATTGAGATTGTGCACTAATCCAATATGTCAGCAAAGAGGTTTCATTCTAGATAAGTAGCAATGGAAAGTTGTATAGTACCATGAGCTACTTTCCCATCACATGCATATTAGTAGTATACTATTGTTAATGCAAACATCCTATCATGCATGATACATCAACTGAATATAAACAAATGCATAACAAAACAATATTATGAAATGACAATTGAATACTTATCTTTATTTGTTTAGTAGGTAGACTCCTTCTTGATCCTTCAGCTTCATCATCTTCTTCATTCATAATCACATCGTTTCTTATCCAAATGCTAGGATGGATATGAGCTTCTTCAAGAGTTGAGTCCTTCGTATTCCTCATCGATTGAGGGATCTTCTTTGGATGGTGAGAGCTTGATCTTCAGTTTCTCCCATCTTTCTTCTTCTTGAGATTCTTCTTCTTCCCAAAGTCTGCTGAAAGTAATCACTTCCTTCTGGAACACATTCCTTGAATGAATGAATTATATGATCCTGGGAGATCTTTCAAGGTGGCTATAACCACTTTTGCATTCTTCACTTCTTCCTTTACCGCTTCAAGTTGTTCTTTGATTTGAGAGACCCTTGTAAAGTATGACTGCATGGTCTCTGCACAATGTCTTCTTCTCAGGTTAGCTCTAATACCATGTTAGTTTTTCATCATATAAGCTAGCATTATGATCTTAAGATCTTTTAACAGAGAGAATAACATGCATTGCAATAAAACATAAGCACAACACAAGAGACAAGAGACACAAATAATTTTTTCTCGGAGAAACCATAAAGGATAAAACCCTGCAACTTCCTCAGAGATAGAATCATCACAAAAGGTAAAACCAGAAAATAGTAAGATGATCTCCTGACAGCAGTAGTCTCTCTCGCTCACACTAAGAGAGATTCTCCTCTCACTCATGCGCCCCAATGAGTGAGTGTGAGTGTTGCAAGTGAGATAAATAGAGAGGCTCACTCTCTATTTATATTCTTTGATTCACTTGAAGTGTACTCAAACATGTCAGCCTCACTTAACAATTACTTACTAAAGCCGACATCTCTAGGAGTGTCTAATAACCCTAGTGCCCCACCACTTGTGGGGAATTTGCCTCCTTCGACCAATAGGACGGTAACACAATGGTGGGGACTATTTCCCCGACTTACAACAACTCTCCTAGGGTCAACTTCACTAGGATAGTCTAATAACCCAAGGGCCCCACAACTATGGGGACTTTAACCCTTGACCAATAGGAGGGTTACCCACAATGGCTTGACATGACTTTCTCATTATAGAAACTTCCCGAAATAAATATCGGGGTATGACATGAATCAAATACATTACAATACATCCCAGAATAAACATTGGGTTACAATACATAAGAAATATGGATGAATACATTCTGAAGTTACAATTACATCAACAGATGATGATATGGAAGAGGAAGTGGTTCAAATACCACATGTAAGTCAACCGGTCGGAGCCCCATCGACTCCCATGACACCAAGACATGGTTCAGCACATGGACTATCGACACTAGTAGAATCTCAGGCTACACCGACAAGTACACCAAGAGGAAAACAGACTCCATCAAGCATTTTGTCGAGGTCGACAACGATAGAACCGGTGAAGACAAGAAGTCTGAGAGAGATATATGAAGCTAGTACACCAAATTCATTCTCTCTTTTTGCAATATTTGCACCTATATATGATCCACTAACATTTGAAGAAGCTTTTGAAGAAGAATTATGGGCACAATGGGAACTAGTTGATGTACCAATAGACAAAGATGTAATCAGTGTCAAATGGATTTATAAGACAAAGCAAGATGCTGATGGGAATGTGCAAAAGCACAAGGAAAGAATGGTAGCAAGAGGGTTCACATAGCAACTTGGCATCGAATTCAATGAAAAGTTTTGCACCTGTTGCACGCATGGATACAATTAGAATAGTTTTGGCCATTTCCACACAAAACAAATGGCATGTTCATCAAATGGATGTCAAGTTAGAATTCTTAAATGGCTATCTAGAAGAGGAAGTATATGTGGAACAGCTACAAGGGTATGAATTTCCAGGTCAAGAGAATAAAGTGTACAGGCTGAAAAAGGCATTATATGGTTTGAAGCAAGCACCTATAGCTTGGTACAATTGGATTGATTCCTATCTCATTGAAAATGGATTTCACAGAAGTGAAAGTGAACCGACTTTGTACACCAAAGTCGATGAGCAAGGTAAGATGTTAATTTTCTACCTGTATGTAGATGATTTAATATTTACTGGTGATTATGGCATAGTAGATTTTAAAACAATCATGGAAAGTGAATTTGAAATGACTGATCTGGGGCTTATGAAGTTTTTTCTGGGCATTGAAGTTCAGCAGTCTAAAAGTGGTATTTTTATATCACAGACAAAGTATGCAGGTGAAGTTTTAAAAATATTTAACATGTCTAATTGCAAGACAACCCCAACACCAGTGATAATAGGTTTAAAATTGAGCAAGGATGATGAAGGATCCACTGTCGATCCTATGCTATTCAAAAGGCTTGTTGGCAGCCTTATGTATTTGATGGTGACAAGAATAGACATTATGTATGGAGTAAGTCTGATCTCAAGGTTCATGGAGTCACCAAAATACTCACATTGGCAAGTAGGTAAAAGAATTCTAAGGTATGTAAGTGGCACAAAAGACCTTGGTATTATGTATTCAACCTCATAAAATTTTAAACTCATTGGTTACACTGGCAGTGATAATGGAGGCATCATAGATGACAGGAAAAGTACATCTAGGTACACATTTCATTTTTGTACAGGTGTTGTTTCATGGGCTTCAAAGAAACAACCCATAGTAACTCTATCTTCAGCTGAAGCAGAGTATGTTGTAGCAACAAGTGCTGCATGTCAAGCTGTCTAGATGATGAGAGTCTTAAAAGACTTGTTGTAAAACCATCAAGAACCGAAAACAATCTTCTGTGACAATGATTCAGCCATAGCATTATCAAAGAATCATGTGTTTCACAAGAGAACCAAGCACATCGACACAAGGTTTCATTTTATAAGAGAGTTGGTGAACGACAAGGAAATTTGTTTGGAATTTTGTAGGTCTGAAGACCAACTTGCCGACATCTTCACAAAGCCATTGGCAAAGGATACTTTTCATTATCTGTGTAGTTATCTTTGAATGACAAGTTCTGCATAGTGAACTCTGTCATAAACAGAGCATGTCTAAGCTCTGAAACATTTTGTAATTTTTTTTTTTAAATCCCCATCTGCTTATAATTAAGGGGGAGTGTTGGAAAATGTAATTACTCACAAATATGTACTTGACTCTCAGCCGACTCTGTCAGAGTCTGTACAAGTCAAGATCTTGTCTATCAGTCTGACAAGAGGGAAGAGTCCATGATTTGGCAATGTAAACCAGTCGAATTTATTTCTGAAGCTAATTTGTTAGGTAGATATTTATTATAGTCTTTAATGGTGAGTCAGTCGACCCATGTAGAAGCAATATTCAGGTTTCCTATAAATAGAAGAAGCAAATTGTAATTTAGGTTAGAAAAAGAGAGTTTACAGACACTCAATCGAGAGGAACTCAGGGTGAGAAAAGAGAAGTCGAAGCTCAAGCTTTTGTGTAAGTGATTCAGTCGAAGAGCTGAAGCTATGTGAAAGGACAAGTTTAGACCAACAAGTTTAGACCGACAAGTCTGTAATACTTTGTTATTTTCGCATAGCTAAATATATGAAATAGTTTATGGTTGAATGCGTGATTATTTGGCCGCATATATTTCTAGATTTACTTCTATAAATGTCTTTTACAATTACTGTTAAGTGAAAGATCAAAGAACCCATTAATTTCTCACTGCGTGAAAGTTCGAGGATTTTACGGCACATTGGTCGACTCAAGTCTTCCTACATATTTTGTCATATGTTTTTAATAAGTTATTTGGATTTGTAAATGTGTCTATTTTACTTCATCTTACTCACAGGTGAAAAGCATTTGTAATTTCTTAAGTCTTTAGACTAGGAAATAGACTCTGTATATTTCGACCAAAGTGAATCGACTAAGTCAGTTGTGTGAGCCGACTTGAGAGGTCAGTTGAGTCAGCCGACTGAGGTCGCTGACTTGAGTGGTCGAAGAGGTCGCTGACTTGAGAGGTCGAAGAGTTCAACTGACTTAAGTGGTCGGAGAGGTCATCCGACTTGGAGGTCGAAGTCAGCCGACTTCGAAGTGAAAAGTGGTCAGCGTGAAAAGAGAAAATTAAATTTTAATTGCTTGAATGATGAATCCATCCTGTAAAGAATCCATCATGAATAGACTAATGGACCAACACATTGGAGGAAGCGATCTCACACACCAATCCTTCTAACCCAGATAAATAAAGTAGCTGGATGCTAAACCATGTATGCCTTAATAATATCAAGCAATATCCTGAAAGTTTTATATATATATATATATATATA
>LPNX010170274.1:13000-28150 GCA_001517045.1 Pseudotsuga menziesii
ATCGGAGCATCCAACGGTATCGCCAGAAGACAAACAAGATTTATATCCCCACTCAAATGAGAAGTCAAAATGCTTAGCGATACTAAGAATAATTAATAAAAAATGAGATGAAACAAAATAGGGTGGGTGTTAATTGTGGCTCTTTTTGAGTGTTGTTTGAGAACACTGTATCTCCCAAGCAATGAAATCTGCGGAGATAATGCAATAAAAAATAAACACAATCAATTAACATAAAATTTCCTTCAACAGAGATGTACAATAGCCAGTAAAATGCAACAATGAAGATAGGGTCTAAATATTTAGAGAACCGAAGTCAGAACGCCGAAAATAGAATAAAGATTAAAATTAACTTCGAAGTTTTAAGGTTGTATAGACTGAAACAAAACATAGAAAAAAAATAGCTGATAGAGAAAACATAGAAAAGAAAAGAAAAACCATTTCCAAAATAGAGAAAATGACACAGTAAAGGACAAAATATAATATTATTATTATAATATATATAGCTGTCATTGTGTGATTGAGGAAGGAAACTGCAGTTAACAGCATGATAAAACATGGTGTTTTACCAAAAGAACAAATGCACGGGAGCATTTGACGATTAAAATCGACAACATAATACAAGAGCTTAACCGATTAAATTGGACAACATAATACAAAAATACTGCATATTTCACCTTTTAGAAATCTTTGAGAGAATAAATATTTAAACAGCAATATTTTCACCCAAGAGAATGATTTGAAAACAAAAAGAAAAATGGAATACCAGCCTAAATTCACTATAGAAATTACTTTAAAAATACTGACCTAGAGCGACGAAAATCCCTTCTGTAGGGAGCGTCGCGGTAATCTGATCGGTCGCTAACGACTGCGCTGCGGATGCGGCGGCTCCCCCTTTGTGGACTATCCCCGTCCATACTGACTTCGCTTTAAAACCCTAAACCACTTCAACCACACCAACAAAATGCAGACGTGCAAAACGCAACCCTCCCCTCTTCTGCAAAATCCAAACAAAACGGAAAACCACCTCCAGTAAGTCCAAAACCACCCTTCCCAGAAAAACCTTCCCACCATGTACCACTGCAATCCACTTCAAGAAAACACCGTTAAATCTAACAAATGTCACCACTACGCCAAAACCTCTCTTCCTACAAAACCACACCAGACTAATACCTCCACATTTTGCATTCCCCATCTTATTATTAAATTTTTTTCAAAATTTTTAAATTTTCCCTTTCTTCTTACCGCCAAGATTTTAGATAACCGCTGTGAATTTTCAGGTGTTAACCAGATTTGAACAGTAGACCAACCTTTCGATACTTCTCCCTCGCACGCCTCGGCGAACCCTAACAGCTCTACTGATCTTCCAGTCAGTTCTAAGTTTGAAGTTTTGCACTGCTCTTAAACCACAATTATCCCCATATATATAATAGCTTTATAGAAATTAAATAATTTTCCAAGCTGGAAAGAAATATGGAAACGGAGAATTTTAAATACACGTGTCGGCCGCTTCTCGCGCCTAATTTAAAAACAATGGGATTTAATTTTTATCTTGAAATCTGGCTAAGTGTAAACGGTTGATAGGTGGATACTTTTTAGGTGGTTAATCAATTGTTGTAGCTAGTTGTGGATTATGGCATCAACGTACACAATAAGGTTTAGAAATGATGGTTGTGGTTTTAAAACCAATGGGATTTAATTTCTATCTTAAAATCTGGCTAAGTGTAAACGGTTGATAGGTGGATAATTTTTATCTTAAAATCTGGCTAAGTGTAAACGGTTGATAGGTGGGTACTTTTTAGGCGGTTAATCAATTGTTGTAGCTAGTTGTGGATTATGGCATAAACGTACACAATAAGGGCTTATTTGGTTTAGAAATGATGGTTGTGGTTTTGTAGAGGTAAATGTTTTAAAATTTTATCCTTTAATTTAGTATAACTTGAGTGGGTTTAATGGTTAAGAATATGTGTTTCTTTTATTGAAAACTTTAAATACATTATTATATACTATTTTTAAAGGTTTTTTTTATAAGAAATTTTTTTCTATAAGAATTTTTTAACTATTTCTTTATCTAAACCAAAAGTATTAGTTTCATGTAGCCTCTTTGTTCCACTTAAAGATCCCTAAGGTACAACGGCCTCTCTTTGGGAGGAAAACTCTATATTCATGTCTTCTATTCTATCTCCTAATAAATTATTGGATTTTCCAATTAGTACTCATGGCTGTTAACTCATTTCATTATGATCATCATCATTATTTGGCATATATAGATGTTGATTTACCTCATTATCATCATAAAAAAATCAAATTTTTATTTAATTTCTTTTTTTCTTGGGAAGATGAACTTAAGTGTTGAATCGTAGTTGTGTGTGAATGCATTTGGAGATTTCCTCATTGTATGGTCATTTATTAGTGGGTTTATGGGTATCAGTGGAAAAAATGAGGTTTTTGTATGTAAGTGGTGTTGTGGAGCATTTATTGCCCACCTTCATTGGGCATTATGTCTTGTATCTTGATTTTGAACCCCTCATATCATTTGAGAGTTCTGGGTACATTAGTGAGTTAGAGGAGAGACGAAGTTTGGCTCCCTTTCCCACCAAAGGCAAGGGAGGCATATGTATTCAACAAGCTTTGAATAAATAAAGGAAATCTAAGGTTATGTTCGTTTTTTTGGTGTTCAATTTACAGTTGCTAAAAGCTTATTTGGAGTTGTGAAAACAATACTTGTGTGGTTATTTAGCGTGATGGATGCATTATGTTGATGTAGTTCAAGTTTTTATAAGTTAGCAAAGATCGACATGACTCCGAGGGGGTTGGATTGAAACCCTAATGGTGGCGACTGAACCCCTAATTTTGCTCTCGCTATAGAGAACCTAATGCGAGACCCTAGTGGTTATGGGGTTGTGTTTATCCTCCTCTTTGAATTATGTGGTTGGGTGTTTTATTGTATCGATTCATTTGTTGTCAATCCCCTTGTGCTCTTTGGTCCTTATCTACATGAAGTCTCCTCCTCCTTTCTAGGAGGACCTAGTACCAACCATAGTAAAAAAAGTGGGAATTTACGGAACTAGGGGTTTTCTTCCTGTGCAGTTTTGGTCTTTCAATTTCTAATTTCTAGGAAATGTTTTTAGCTCACAGCATAGTCTCTTTTCTATTTTCAGGTTTGCTACACTCTTGTCACTTTCCTTTTTTTCATATCTTTATGGCTCAAGTTTTTTCTCCTCAAGAGGTTGTCACATTAGGGGTTTCACCCTTTAAGAATAAAAATTTGTCAGTCAAAGCCTTAGCCCAATAGGCTAGTATGACCCCAAAAGCTATCACATTTTGTGTGGAGGGGTCTGGTATTGACTCAGTTTCTGAGGCGATTTCAGATTCGTTCACAAAGGTTTGGAAATTCTCTAACATTTCGCTCTTGCAAGGTACATCTTGAAAGGGAGAGACTTTGTATCTCTCAATAATCTCCCCACCTATGGTTGATTGCCCTTCATTTATTGGAGTCCCCTCAATAGTCGACCTTGGGGTATCTGGTGGGGATCCTTTGCTCTCGCGCTTGTCTCTTGAAAAGAATATGCAGCTACTTAGGAGTTTTAAGAGAAGGTGTGGCGCTTAGCAAAGCTCTACAAAGAAAAGGAAGACCTTCCAACTTATGTCCTAGGGAAGGATGTGAACATGGAAAAGGTTGCAAACTTGTCTATTATATCTTTAATTGGTCGTTGGGAATACATTCATATGAACATAGTCGAGATGGTGTGTTGGGTCTCTGACCATTGTCGTGATTCCTTGGATTCATTTCTCGATACTAGGTAATTGGTAAAGGGTCTCTCCATGGCATTCAAATTTTGATCCAGACTGGGAACGGCCTGGGAATGGCCATCTCTACGTCATCTCTGGATGCTTCTATTGGGATTTATGTTTTCCCCCCTAGACTAAGGAGGTGTTTATGGGCTTGGCAATTCTTCTTGGTCATTTTTTTCATGTTGAGGACCATATGGTTGCAGGTGGGGACAAGAATATGGATTTGGTTCTAGTTGATTTGGATATCATTGAAGGGATCCCTACTGAAGTCAAGATTGTATGGGGTGATAAAACTTATCTTCAGCGGATGGATTATAAAGAGATATATTTTAGGTGTTACCTTTGTTGAAACACGGGTCATATGAGTAGACAATGTTGTTTCTTCAAGGACTATGGCTTTGGGGTTGATGGTGGAGGAGAGCATGCTAAGCCTTCAAACCCCAATTCTCCTTCGCCACATGCTTCTAGAACTAAAATCATCTCTTCATCTGATGAAGGTATTTCTCATGTACAATGCCATGTATGTTATGAAGATATTGCATCTGTGGAATTACATTTTATTAAATCGATGGAGAAGAAAATTGATAAGAGACTGAAATCCCTTTCTTGGGTTTCACCAGATGGGCCTGAGCCTCCCCACCCTATAAAACCCTTGGTGTCAGGGATTGGATCCCTCTACCTATACTATGCTAGCGCTCCTTTCATCTCTAATGACTCACCTGAATGTGATGCTGGTTTGGAACCTGTCTTGACACTTTTTGCTCCCCTTGCGATTACTTCCCAATTAGAGAAGTGCTTTCTTGATAGTATGTATTGAGGCTTGGAAATGGAGGGTTTCCCCTCACTGAATGCTAATGGAGGGGCCTTGGCTCCTAAGGAAATTCCTATACCTTCGTCGCTATTTTTTCTGGAAGTTGCAACAATTTCTCCCCTACCCATGTTTTGTAAATGCCCTTCTCTAAGCCTTGTGGCATTCCCACTAAACCCTAGTCGCCATCAATATGTGACCATTAGAGATAAAAATAATAAGAAAGGTAATTCTAACAGAGTTGATCTTTCGTCTAATTTGACTTCGTCTAACTCCAACATTCCACTTTCTCAACAATTAGATTTGGCATCAAACTCTTCGTCTTCACCTACACTTGTTCCTAGGGTCGTTAGAACATTAGATCATTCTCTAGGGGTTTCTTAATGTTAATACTTTCGCTAAATGTTTGGGGTTTAGGGGGATCCCCAAAAGCTCAATCCCTCAGGCGATTATTTTCTTCTGCTAAAGATTAATTAATTCTCATTCAAGAAACCATGTCCTCTGCTTCTAGGGCTTGTAATTATTCATTAGAGATATTACCTAGGTGGGAGATTTCTACCATGGATGTTGTGGAATAGCTTAGGGGTATTTTATCCATTTGGAACCGTTTGGCAATGAAACTCACTCTCTACAATACCACTACTAGGATGTTTTTTATTGGGTTTGTTAAGGGTTTCAAGGGGAGGATTAGTGTCCAAAACTGTTATGGACTATGTTGTGACCAGAAATCATTTGGGATTAGATGGTTAGTCATGGGATTCTTAGTGTTCCTAATCTGATTGTTGCAAGGGATTTAAATTTGGCCCTAGTCATGTCATAAATTAGGGGAGATTTGGCTAAAATTGATCCACACTCTAACTATTTTAAGTTTATCTTCAAGGATCACAACTTGGTCGATGTGTTGCCTATTGTTGTGAGGCCTACTTAGAAAATTGTAGGGAGGGATTGATGGACGTCGACAAAAGACTTGTGTTGGAGCTGCAACTGTTTCCCCAAATTTTCAAATTTTGGACCCCCTTGTTAATTTTAGCATTGCCTAGAATCATTTGGATCCATGAACTCTTTTTGTTTGTGCTTTAATTTTGGACTATTTTGAGGTTAACTCTCTTCCCGCTTTTCAAAAAATTGCTTATGTTTGAAATTGTTGTGGGTTGCAGAATTTAGAGTTTGGTTTGTTGCCCTTTTGAGCTGCGATTTATTCTCAGAAGCTTATTTCTCATGCTAGCCACTGTTTCAAAGGCCATTTAAACAACATATCGGAGCCATGTTTCCTTATGAAGCCTCCGTTGCAGAAATTGAACAATGATTATTCTGCAGGAGGATCTTGAGTTCTTCGTTGCCGTGTCGTATCATTTGACTTATTTATATTATTGGAGGTTGGTCGAAGTTGAGTCGGGATATTTGGTGTTTGTGAAGCCGTTGTTTCAGAAGTGAAACAGGTTTTTTGGACCGCTGCAAGACTTTAAGTTGTTCTGAACACTTAGTGTTTTACATTGATCTTGCGCCATAGCAAAAGTTATGTTTTGGATCAGAGGTTGTATTCTGTTTATCTTTCGCCCTTGTGGCTCCCAAGCGAACTAGGTATCTGCCATATAGTTGCTCCACTCGTCGATACTTTGTCATTTTTTCGTTGGTTTTTCTTTGGATCGGAGTCTGTAGTCTTTCCTACTCTGCCCTTGCAGCTGTGAAATGCACTAATTGTCTGATGTCAATGTCTTTCCGCTCGTCCACTAGGAACTTTTTCGGCCAGAGTTTGGATTTTAGCTCTTCCAACTCCGATAAACTTAACGATCGCGCGGATCCTGTTTCCTGTTTGAGACCAACCGACGCGCCTGTGAGTGAGACTACACGGATGATGTTTTAATGTTTTGAGCCGCCGGTAAGTTTCCATCTTCCCATCATTCTATGAGTTTTAAACCCTTGTGTGGGAAACGTGGTTTTGGTACTTGTTAAGGTTTTCATGACGAAAACGCAATACATAGCCTTTTTTGTTGATTATTCATTTTGTTGATGTAATTTGATTGAAAAGATGCAATCCTAATTGTTTAGACTGCTTGGGACGGATGACATCCCGGCGATCAGTTGGCCACATATTTCTATTGAGTGGTGCACTTTTCCACCCATCAGAGACAACTAGATGGATAGGTGGTACATGGTTTTTGACATCCCCCCTCACAACAATAGGGAAGTACCGATGTACTTCCTCCGAAAATTGTATGCAGAGTTTGTGATGGGGAAACATGTCAACTATTTTGACATGTTGGGCTTCCAGGGAGTTGGTAGGGGAATAGCCCAACATCGACCCAATGCTAGTCATAGAGATGTCAATCCACAGATACTTGCACCACGTGCCCAGCTACCGAGGGCAGACATCCCTCCTGCACATGACATGGTTTCCGAGACACAGGATGCATTTTTTACTCCAGCTAAGATGGTCTCTCGACACATGGCCACTATTGACCAGAGAGTGCCCTCTTCCTCTACTGGTGTACAACCACTAGCTTCTGGTGGTGGAGGGACATCTGTTGGTGGGGATAGACTGACATTCGATGTGCCTCATAGCGAGCCGCACATCTGCACATCATGTGGGGGACCCTATTATGGTCCTGGACCAAGACATGGTACCAGTACGATGATTGGTGGTTAGGTAAGGACTTTGTTTTAAAACTCTGTTATTGAAATCAATTTTTAATTGTTCCATACTATATCTAACATAGTAAAAGATTCGTAATATATATGCAATATTTACTCTTGCAGGAGTTTGATGCCTCTCACGGGGGTGGTACTGCACCCGATGTGGTTGTACCCGATACCCAGAGAACCATAGTTGAGGTAATATTTAAAAACTTGTCATTTTGTTATTACATGTATAATTTTGTTAATGCATGTGTTAGTCTTGATTAATTTATTAAAATGTCTAATATTTACAATTTTTGAAGTTGTAGGAAGCCCACTTGGAACATGATGCTGAAGACATTGATATCAACGTCATAGTACAAGGTGGAATTTATGACTACTTAAATAATGTAAGTACATGGGTTATGATTGAATCTTGTTTGAATTATTTAAATTTCTTACTGTACACTCCTTTATAGAGATCGCTAATGTAAATATAATTTTTAAACTNTGATTGCATCTTGTTTGAATTATTTAAATTTCTTACTGTACACTCCTTTATAGAGATCGCTAATGTAAATATAATTTTTAAACTTGAAGATGCTAGACGCATCTGAAGAGGAGCACCAAATTGATGGAAGTGGTCACTCCCATGGTGGAGATATGTCCCAGGAAGGGGTAAGTATATTAAAACATGNTTTTTTTTTAGTACATATTATTCCATCCATTCAAATCCATGTCTAACTATGGTAACACTTTATGAATGCAGACGTCATCACAAATCCCTGCACCACCTCTTTGGTATAGATCTCCCAGTAGTCCAAACATAGATAAGGGGGTTGTTTACACCAGACGAGGTCCCTCTTCCTCGAACAGAGCAGCTGTGCATGAGGATCAACCTACTCATCCCACGGTAATGTACACACTTCCAATGGCAGTTGTTGGTTAGCTATGTATTCACTTCACAAGTGGTTTTTCTTAATGTTATTTTCGCATGTTTACAGCATCAGTATGTAGAGTCATCCATGCCAGACCTTAGTGGAATTTTTGATGCCGCTGTCAATGCCGCATCTACAATAGGGATAAGTCATAGTGAGGTACATCTACTTGAATATTTGTAATTGTACATTTCATTTGTATTGTTTCTAGACATGCACGATGTCTAACTATTTAATCATTTGGTGAATGTAGCCATGCCCTGGTCCATTAGTGCATGCAACTGAGGTTCATGTTCAACCTACGGCTCCTCTTACTACTGAAGAGCACCAGCGTCATCCCCTAGAAATGGTTTTTTCAGTGAGATGTTCATTTTTTACATAATTGATTANCATAATTTATTAGTACTTTATCATTCATGTACATGTTGAAAATTCTTGAGATAATTGACATTTTTTTTATTCGCAGAGAAGCATGGAAACGAGGCTCGTTGCAAGGTCGAGTGTAGTAGAAGCACCTACACCCTCGACACCATAGGAACCTATACCCTCGACGGATGAAGTGAGTCTTTGTTTTATTTACAATTGAGTCATATTTTAAATNCAAGGTCGAGTGTAGTAGAAGCACCTACACCCTCGACACCATAGGAACCTATACCCTCGACGGATGAAGTGAGTCTTTGTTTTATTTACAATTGAGTCATATTTTAAATNCAAGGTCGAGTGCAGTAGAAGCACCTACACCCTCGACACCATAGGAACCTATACCCTCGACGGATGAAGCGAGTCTTTGTTTTATTTACAATTGAGTCATATTTTAAATTTTCAAACTTTGTTATTGACATGGACAGTACTAGCTCAGTTACCTAATCAAGAAATATTGTCATTGATTTGCAGTCGCCAGAGATGCATAGTGGTCATAGACGGAGCCAAAGAGCATCAGGGTCTGGGAAAAACAAGAGAAAGTTAGAATTTTGATGTGTTAGTCCAGGACAAATATGTATTTTTATGTAGAGTCCATAGTTAGAGTATAGGGGCATGGTCCAGGACAGATGTACTTTTGTTTGCACATGTACATCAAATATGTTTTTGATACATGTACATTGACAGGCCATAGATCTAGTCCTTATATTTTTGATGTATTTTTATGTACAGTCCAGAGTTAGAGTATAGGGGCATGGTCCAGGATAGATGTACTTTTGTTTGCACATGTACATCAAATATGTTTTTGATACATGTACATTGACAGGCCATAGATCTAGGCCTTATATTTTTGTATTATAACTTTCATGGTATAAAAAATATTTCATATCAAGGCTCTTGAGATATTCATGGTTCAGTCTTTTAAGTGTGATTATACATGTGTGGCGAAGAATGTTTCTATGTGTAATGTTCCCCGTTTTTTATAGATTTTATGATTGTATGGAGATATCAGTTATAAATTTGAGAACAATGCACAATTACAATAAACTGTGTAATGACAAAAATGTACATTCACTCCCATTCTTGATAATCCAGAAAACATTCCAATCATAATCATGTGTCTATAGGAAAAAGCTTTGTTAGGAGGCAATATACATTTCACTTTGAATTTGTTCTTTGGTTTCCACATGTTCTCGTGTCAATCTATTGTATTGATTTGTGAGTATTATCTATTACTTATGAATGCACTATGTCAAAAGAAAAAAATATAATATTTAAAGGTTTCAATGATCTCAATACATACACACTAAAGTCAAAGTTCTTGCTCGTGTAATTTAATAAATATAAGTGCAATATACAATGTATTTCAAGGTTTCAATGAACTCACTACTTCCACACCAATTGGATATATCTAATTAAAAATTGTGAGTTTGGATTCATTAAATTACAAGTCAAGTCAATGCTCAAGTGTAATTTAATAAAACTAAGTGCAATACATGCTTTACATTTCATAAACAACCAACAACACTATTCAAAAAACCTCATGCACCCAATGACTAATCACTCAGCATTAAAGGAACTACAATAGAATCCAAAGACTGAGAACCAACTTTGTGAATCAACATGATTTGAAGCATAAGTCCATCGGATTTGAAAAAGTTCAGTTCGACATTAGATTGATTCTTAATTGAGTTGTGACAGTAAGATAAGATTAGGGTTAGGATTAGGGTTTCCTTGGTAGGGTTATGGTAATGGGACATTCATGTTAAACAATAAACCCTAGTTAGGGATAGGGTTTTCCAAGTTTGGCCTTCATTGGCATGAAATGCATTGTCCAGCTTTGGCTCTCATTTGCATGACTGTATTGTCCCTACTTAGTGAAACCCTAGCTTTATAAAACATCGTAGATGGAGGTCACCGGGCAATGGACAAGAGGGAGAGGCCCCCCCCTAGCTAAAATACCACGTCAGAAATCCAACGGAATCGACGATTCGTCGATTGAAGGCCTGCGCATCGATCTACGACGAGTTGTAGGTCATATCATGATACCGTTCAAGGACACCTGGTGGACTTGGGCCCGGTGCGCAAAAAACCTCACAGAGCGGCAATTTTGAATTATGTCAACTCCTACTAGTGTGTTTGGGCATGGGAAATATGGCAATGCCAACCGCATCCCCACCATCCATGGATTTCTAGCTTTGTCCCTCATTGGCGTGACTGCATTGTCCCCTATTGAGCGAAACCCTAGCTTCAGAAACCACCATAGATGGAGGTCACCGGGAAATGGATAGGAGGGAGAGAACCCCCCCCGCCCCCCCTAGCTAAAATCCCATGTCATGAATCCAGAGGAATTGACAGTTCATCGATCAGAGGCTCGAGCGTCCATCTATGGTGAGTTGCAGGTCACCTCCAGATACCGCTCAGGGACACCTAGTGGACTTGGGCTGGTGTGCAAAAAACCTCACAGAGCGGCAATTTTGAATTCTATCAACTCCTGCTAGTGTGTTTGCGCATGGTAAATATGGCAATGTCAACCGCATCCCCACCATCTGTGGCTTTCCATATTTGGCCCTCGTTGGCGTGACTGCATTGTCCCCTACTGAGCGAAACCCTAGCTTCAGAAACCACCGTAGATGGAGGTCATCGGAAAATGGACAAGAGGGAGAGGCCCCCCCCCTAGCTAAATTCACACATCACGAATCCAACGGAATCGACGGTTCATCGATCGGAGGCCTGAGCATCGATCTATGGCGATTTGCAAGTCACCTCCAGATACCGTTCAGGGACACCTGGTGGACTTGGGCCCAGTGCACAAAAAACCTCATGGAGCGACAAATTTGAATTCTGTTAACTCCTGCTACTGTGTTTGGGCATGGGAAATATGGCAATGCCAACCGCATCCTCACTATCCGTGGCTTTCCAGCTTTTCCCCTCGTTGGCGTGACTGCATTGTCCCCTATTGAGCGAAACCCTAGCTTCAGAAACCACCGTAGATGGAGGTCACCGGGCAATGGACAGGAGGGAGAGGCCCCCCCTAGCTAAAATCCCACGTCACGAATCCAATGGAATCGACGGTTCGTCGATCGAAGGCCCGAGCATAGATCTATGGTGAGTTGTAGGTCACCTCCAGATACCGTTCAGGGACACCTCGTGGACTTGGGCCTGGTGTGCAAAAAACCTCATGGAGCGGAAATTTTGAATTCTGTCAACTCCTGCTAGTGTGTTTGGGCATGGGAAATATGGCAATGCTAACTGCATCCCCACCATCTATGGCTTTCCATATTTGGCCCTTGTTGGCATGACTGCATTGTCCGCTACTATGCGAAACCCTAGCTTCAGAAACCACCGTAGACGGAGGGCATCGGGAAATGGATAGGAGGGAGAGGCCCCCCCCTAGCTAAAATCCCACATCATGAATCCAACAGAATCGACGGTTTGTCGATCAAAGGCCCGAGCATCGATCTATGGCGAGTTGCAGGTCACCTCCAAATACCATTCAGGGCCACCTAGTGGACTTGGGACCGGTGCGTAAAAAACCTCACAGAGCGGAAAATTTGAATTCTGTCAACTCCTGCTAGTGTGTTTGGGCATGGGAAATATGGCGATGCCAACCGCATCCCCACCATTTGTGGCTTTCCAGATTTGGCCCTTGTTGGCGTGACTGCATTGTCCCCTACTGAGCGAAACCCTATCTTCAGAAACCACCGTAGATGGAGGTCATCGAGCAATGGACAGGAGGGAGAGCCCCCCCCGCCCGCCAACTAAAATCCCACATCACGAATTCAACAAAATAGACGGTTCCTTCATTGGAGGCCCGAGTATCGATCTATGGCGAGTTGCAGGTCACCTCCAGATACCATTCAGGGACACCTGGTGGACTTGATCCCGGTGCGCAAAAAAACTCACGGAGCGGCAATTTTGAATTCTTTCAACTCCTGCTAGTGTGTTTGGGCATGGGAAATATGGAAATTCCAACCGCACCCCGACCATCCATGGCTTGCCATCTTTGGCCCTCATTGGTGTGATTGCATTGTCCCCTACTGAGCGAAACCCTAGCAAGTCTGGCTGATAAACCTGCCTAAGTAAAAATATGGTGCGTTACAGTCCATGCATGCCAAGTGGCATCTCGGAAAAAATATACACATGTACTAGTGTTAACATGTTGCATCAACAGTATAATTTAAATTTTGAGTTAAAAACATTGGTTTTGCTTTAATATAGCTTTTGTTCATAGATATAAACCTACACCATGCATATTATAGAACTTATTAGGTTAAGGGTTACACTCTCGAGATTTTTCTTTGAGGTACTGGGAAAAGGAAAAATATTGCTTCCACCCACATATACTTTGTGTTTACTTACACATGTTGCATGCTTTTCCCTACAAAATGCCATTGTCTAAAGGGAATTATCACATAATAGATATTATATTGTTGAAGGAATGAAAGAACCCTATTACTCATAATGATGAATAATGATCATGTTCATGATGTTGACGGTGGTGATGATGAGGATGTTGATGATGATGATGATGTTCATGATGTTGATGGTGATGATGAGGATGATGATGATGATGTTCATGATGTTGTTGGAGATGAGGATGATGAGGATGATGATGATGATGATGATGATGAAGGTGATGAAGATGATGTTGATGGTGATGGTGATGATGTTGATGGTGATGATGATGATGAAGGTGAGGATGATGATGAGTATGATGATGATGAGCGTGATGATGATGATGAGGATGATGATGATGATGATGATGATGAAGGTGATGAAGATGATGGTGATGGTGATGGTGATGATGTTGATGGTCATGATGATGATGATGATGAGGATGATGATGATGATGATGATGAAGGTGATGAAGATGATGTTGATGGTGATGGTGATGATGTTGATGGTGATGATGATGATGAAGGTGAGGATGATGATGAGTATGATGATGATGAGCGTGATGATGATGATGAGGATGATGATGATGATGATGATGATGAAGGTGATGAAGATGATGGTGATGGTGATGGTGATGATGTTGATGGTCATGATGATGATGATGATGAGGATGATGATGATGATGATGATGAAGGTGATGAAGATGATGTTGATGGTGATGGTGATGATGTTGATGGTGATGATGATGATGAAGGTGAGGATGATGATGAGTATGATGATGATGAGCGTGATGATGATGATGAGGATGATGATGATGATGATGATGATGAAGGTGATGAAGATGATGGTGATGGTGATGGTGATGATGTTGATGGTCATGATGATGATGATGATGAGGATGATGATGATGATGATGATGAAGGTGATGAAGATGATGTTGATGGTGATGGTGATGATGTTGATGGTGATGATGATGATGAAGGTGATGAAGATGATGTTGATGGTGATGGTGATGATGTTGATGGTGATGATGATGATGAAGGTGAGGATGATGATTATGATGATGATGAAGATGATGATGATGATAAGCATGATGATGATGATGAGGATGATGATGATGATGATGATGATGAGGAAGGTGATGAAGATGATGTTAATGGTGATGGTGATGATTTTGATGGTGATGATGATGATGAAGGTGAGGATGATGATGATGATGATGATGATGATGAAGGTGATGATGATGAGGATGAGGATGATGATGAGCATGATGATGATGATGTTCATGATGTTGATGGTGATGATGATGATGAGGATGATAATGAGAATGATGATGATGTTCATGATGTTGATGGTGAGGATGATCATGAGAATGATGATGATGATGTTCATGATGTTGATGGTGATGATGATGAGGATGATTGTGAGGATGATGATGATGATGTTCATGATGTTGATGGTGATGATGAGGATGATGATGATGAATGATGACGACGAGGATGAGGATGAGGATGACGATGATAATGTTCATGATGTTGATGGTGATGATGATGATGAAGATGAGGATGATGAATGATGATGATGGTCATGATGTTGATGGTGAGGATGATGATGAGGATGATGATGATGAGGATGAATGATGATGATGTTCATAAATGATGATGAGGATGAATGATGACAATTCCAAAAGGTATTTGATACTCAAACATGATCCCTAGTTGTTCTTTGGGTCTCTTTATCTTTTGTTACTCTCTAGGATGTGATAGACCTCCATTTTGACCATAACACCTAGTTGAAGGGTTTGGGTGAATGAAAGTTAATGATGGTCTCTCAGGACATGTCAATGGAAATACAAACATGGAAAACCAATACTCTATTGTCTTGGAGGGACGATTCAAGGTATTTACACAATAAATTTGAATATGTTGAAAGAAGATGAAATGTAGAAAATTGAATAAGCTTTCAAAATATATAATTCCTATCTATGGATATTTTGTATGACCACATGAAATTCAAGTTTTTAAAGCAATATGTTGTTTTTTGGGGAAATTATATTGCATTGTTTTCTCATCGGCACAAGTGACTTAAATGATGGGATTTCTTAACAAAATTTTGAACAATTACAAAGAAGGGCTTGGCTTTGTACACATCGATTGTTTCAAATTTTTTAATATATAT